>CM057816.1:34866290-35276290 GCA_030067965.1 Latrodectus elegans
TATTACATATATTATATATACACACACATACATATATACATTATATTATTAATATCACATTACATATGGCTATTATATTATATATACATATATTATCACACATATACATACATATATATACATATATATACACCATTACACATACATATATATATTAATAACACACATGTTTATTATTACATATATGACATATACACACACACATTATACATATTATTATTACATATTACATTAACATCACAATACATATTATTATTATATATATGTACTCACACATAATATATACATATATGATATATATTACACACAATGTATCAATATTAGCATATTATTACTATACATATATATATATTATATACAATAGTCACATTTACATATATATATAATTAATCATCAACACATTATATATATATATATTACACACAATAACATATATATATATATATATACATACTACACACACATATATATATATATGTATATATACACACACATATATATATATATATATATTAATAATATATTATTATTATTATATATATATTTAATACTAATAATACATATTATTATGTATATATATTATTATCACACATATATATATACATATATTATATTATACACATACTACATTACATAGTATATTATTATTATTATTATTACACACACACATATATATATATATATTATTATACACACACATATATATATATTACACACACACATATATATTAGTTATATATTACATTAATAATAATACATATATATATATATACACAATAATACATACACACATATTATATATACTTAATACATGTCACACATATATACATATTATACACACACACACATATATATTATTATATACACACACATTATGGTATTATATTATATACACACACATATATATATATATATATACTAACACACACATATACATATATATATGTTTACACACATATAGTATATACATATATAGTAGTAGATATCACTACATATACTATATATATATTATTAATACTATTTATTATATGTTATTATATAATATATACACACATATATATATATATATACACACACATATATATATATATATATATAATAATATTATATGTATTACACATATATATACACACACATATATACATATAGCACTAATACATATATATATATACACACATATATATATATATATACACACATATATATATATATATATATGTACTATATATATATATACACATATACATATTATTACATATATATTATTACATATATATATATACACACATATACATATATATATATACACACATATACATATATATATATATATACACACACATATACATATATATATATATACACACATATACATATATATATATATACACACATATACATATATATATATATACACACATATACATATATATATATATACACACATATACATATATATATATATATACACACATATACATATATATATACACACATTTACATATATACACTCATATACATATATACACACATATACATATTTACACACATATACATATATACACACATATACATATATACACACATATACATATATACACACATATACATATACTGTTAATTTATTTATACGTTTCAAATACCTCAAATATTTCCTCTTATCGTTTATAATGCAATTATTTAATATGCCACGAGTTCTTTTGATACTAGACATGATATCTGAGTTTAAAAGACAAACTTGAAGTGATTTTATATATGTCAGATTGAAAAATATACTATTTGATCTGTAGTGTACAATACATCCTTAAAATTAGCACGTTTAATATGCCCATACAATAGCATATATATGTTATGAAACAATTAAAATTGCAATTAATATTTCTATATTTTAAAAATTGTATAAAATAAAAAATATTTAAATATTTTTACTGACAAATGTTTTAAAATTAATGATAATTAAAATAAGCATTGAAGGTTGAACATAGAGCAAATTCTAAAATATACAGATATATTCTTAAAGCTCCATTTTACAGCTTTTTTCTTTAATATGTTTATTACTTTGGTTGTTCTACCAAAATTTAGATAACACGCATTCTTTATAAATACTCAATAATTATATAAGCTTACTTTTTGTCACAATATAAAAGATTATAATCTATATAAAAAAAGATTTATAATAGTTACATTTCATTTTTTTTATTACTTTTTGGTATTACTGAAATTTTCGTTTGTTGAATTTAAATAAGAAATTAATAAAATGTAAAAAGTGAATCGATAAAATATTCAATAAAAAACATAAAATTTTGGATTGTTACAGCAAGTATTAGCAGTTTTATATATACTTAAGAACAAATATATTAGTGAAATCAGTAATGAAATTATATAATAAGTTAGATATTGTAGTTTAATAAAGATATCAGTAACTTATCAACAATTTGATTTACATTAAGTTAAAATACATAGTGCTATCAATTGCATGCATTCATGTAACATTAAATTACAAATTCAATACAATACACATAAGAAAATTTTTTGAAAAGCATTCTCTTTTAAATAGTGTCTTAAGTAATGAGAATAGCAGTTCTATAGGGTTGATATAAAACAGTACTCACTCGAAACGCACTGAATGCTATTTTGGTGATTTAACATCTTGCTCCATATCAAATGTCTCCTTATTTGAGCACGAATAACTAAAAAATGGAGGTAACAGTATAGATAATATGATAATAATGCCACCAAGTATGGTCATTGAGCCTGCACTTTCTTTGTTCACAAATATCTGAAACACAAACGCCCACATGATCTCAAAGGTCAGTGCGATGGACACCATGACCGCATCCGTGGATTTTAGAGAGGCGACCAAGCACAGCTCGCAGATAAATCCTGTCAGCGCTACCAGGATAATAAAAGCAGATTCCGGACCACACTGCCATAATCTCAATGGACCAAACAGTGAAAAAGAACCCGAGAAAAACACTCCAACCACTGCCCACCAAAAGCTGACCACGGCAGGTGGTACGTGGGTGATCTTCCTGATGATGACCAAGGCGCCAGCTTGACTAAAGGCTCCGATGATGCAACCGACGATGCCCACTAGCAAAGAATTCGAAGTGCTTGTAGAGTCTAGGGTAAAGTGAGGAAAGCACACTATCACGACTCCAGCTACCGACAGGCAGACGGAGAGCGTCTGTTTCAAGCCACATCTTTCATCCAAAAATACGTGTCCCATAATCACTGTGAATATTGGAGTGGAATAGAACAGCAGCGAAGCTTCTGCCATAGGTAAGTTGACAAAACCGAAATAGTAGCCAGTAACAGCTACGTTCCCGATCACAGAACGAAACAGAAGTATGACGTTACATCTAAAGTCGTAAACCAACTGGTAATTCCAGTATATGATAATCGGAAGTATGAAACACAGTGTTCCTATGCTTCTTAATCCGAAGATTTCGATGGCTCCGAGGGATTTTATTTGAGACACGAGCCATCCTTTCACACTTCCCAGGAAGGCACTTGTCAAGGCTAATATCAAATCTCGGATTTTGAAATTCATGGTAACCTTCCTGAAAATATATCAACGGATCCAAGTTTTGCAGTTGCCTTAGCACCAAGAACTTTCATCTGTTAAATCCACTGCGACATCCTCTTCTGTATTTGTTGCCATTTTCCGGAAAAAATTAACAAATTAGAACAATTTATTGATAATCGTAGAACATTTTCACAAGTTTCAAAAAAACTATTACATGCTAATACATTAAAGCAATAGTAATTTATTAAAGAGGTAATTTAATCCAATAATTTATTACCATTTTGAGAAAAAGCGTGTTGTAAAAAGCGCTGCCTTTCTCCACTTGAATATAAAATTTGAAAAAAATAATCCAAGAAACGTCGATTTTAGACAATCATCTTTTAGACGGTTTGAATAATTACATGCGATGATTGCTATTGCAAAATATCTTCATCACGTATAATAGTTCAAGTAGTACAATGGGAAATATTTTAAAAATATTAATAGCTTTCACTCTCCTCTTTTTCTAAGAGTCTAATATTAAAAAGAAATTACGACATATCACTTCCTTGTCTTTTTGCACGCGATACAAATATTATGCTACTACAGATAAAAAAAAAAAGCGATAAAACTCAAAATATTTCATCAAATTCGCAATTTTCATTTAATATAAGGTTATTTAATAATATTAGATTTTCCCGAAAAATCAAAGAAGTTTAAATGCAATTGAAATATAAAATAAAATCCTTAAAATAAAGCGTCGCAAGCACTTTATTTATCACTTCGTTTGATCAAATAAAAGCGGTTATTTTTAAATGCTTAAATTTTTAAGATCAATTTTTAAACACTAATTATTTAGTTTAAAATTTCTTTGGGAACATCGTGTTATTCCTTTGACGGAAAAACATGTTTTACGACTTTATCTTATCCTTTCCTGATGAGAGTTCGCAATTTAAGGATTACATTTCTTTATTTAATGTCACAGGTGGTTTATACTTCAAATCAGTCTTGTTTGTTTTCTTTTTTATTACATACTGTCATTTTTATTAAAGACTTTATCGTCATGATTTATACACTTGTATCGACAGAGAAAAATCTATAAATTTATTCCAAAATTTGATCACAAGATTTTGTGAGTAAATATTTTATATGATGATAAATTTAGAAACACCAATTACTGTAAAATTTAAAATTGCTTAAAATTTTAGTTTTATGTTTAAATAGTATAAAATTCTGAATATTAAGATTATTATTAATTATATCTATATATATATATATGTATATATATTATTTAAAATAATACACAGTTGTGTAAAAAAGATTGAAAAACACCAAAGTATAAATTTCCAATGTAATAATTTTCCAATATAATAAAAATAAATTTCAGTGTTTATATTGGATCGAAAATTTTTTTGAATATTGATAAGAAATTGCATTAAAAACAAATATAATCTTTAAGATTATTTTTTTAATTAAATAAGTTTTTTAATGCAAAATATTTCTGTAGTAAATATATAAAAATAACTTCTGGAAAATACATTTAAATTCAGCTTTAATCTATTAGCAAAATTAAAGGCAAAAATCTGCTTACATAAACTGGAATATTTTCTGACACTTAAATATTAAAGAAAAATAAGCATCGTAAAATTTTTATTTTTTGTTTCTCAACTCAAATTAAATGTGTAATTATTGAAATAAGTTATTTAGATAAAAAAAAATACAAATAAAAAGAGAGAAGTATATCAAATCCCGAATTTCTTACTTGTAATGATATGGTAGAAATAAACGTAACGCTAACGAAGCAATTTGCTAGGGAAAACACCTTTATATCTCAGATTTTGTCACTTTATGATTACATTTGATTGTGAAGACTTAACTCTACAAAGTAAGCTTCTACAAGCATTCATGAAGATGATAAGAGTCGAATTAATGAGCTGAAAACGAAAGAATTGACCAGTCAGCTACCAGTACAGTTATAATGTGAGAAGAGCAGTTATCATAGAAGAATAACACATAAAACATTATGATCGGTTATCATCAAATAATAATCAGAAGAAAGCCGAATTGATAAGTCATTCAAATAGAATTGACTCATGAATTTTGGCAAACGTAATAAATTCTAATAAAAAGATGATCATTATTTTGAATGACTTTTATAGTTTTTTTAAAAAAAAAAAAATTCATGAATAAAATTGCCTTCTTTTTTATAAATAAGAAAATATTTTAAAATATAATAAGAGTATATATTTTATCAGGTTAAATCAGAAATATTAATGTAAGCATAATTTAAAAGCAATAAAACGAAAAAAAAGGTAAAAAATCACCAACTTCCTTTTTCTTCATAATAACAATCCTCAAAATCAAATCAAAATATTTAGTATTGCTCGCAATTGAAGTTTTAACTATAACACATCTATACATATGAAGTCCTTTCTTCGTAAGCCCAATGAACACGTGTGTAAAAAAATTACAAAAATGTCGAAATAAAAATAATATAAAAATGTGTTGCAATGTACAAAACTCAATAATTTGATTATAGAATTTTTCATTATTAAATTAATAAGTTTTATATTTCTGAGATATATATATATATACATATATATATATAGCTTAGTTATAAAAAATGTTTAAATTAGTCATGAATAATATGTTAATCAATAATAGCTTATTTAGATTAATTAATTAGAAAATGTTCTTTTGAGAATTACAAAATGTCTTAAAAATTCTTTCCTTGGTATATGGGAGAAACATCATAAGCAATAAATACAAAAAAAAAAGAATGCATGAAGATTCCTTTCATGATTTTTTTACTTGTTTTTTTAAAATTATAGTATAACATTTTTTAACCAATCTCATTAGTCTTTTAAATTTTTCCGAAATAAATATTTACTATATCGTTATGATTGCGAAATAACCATACATCAAATGATTATATAAGCACACATTTTTAAAGGTTTTCTTATTTTAACATGTTTTGTACGAACCATTATATGTATATATTACCGTGAAAGACCGAAATCAGAGAATGTCAACATTCACCGGTGAATGTCAACAAACACCAAATACGTCGGTGAAAGATCGAATATTTCATTACATTCTTGTACATTCGGACCCTCTCCGGCGTATGTCGACAATCACAGTGGTGGAGGTCGAAAAGAGAGGAGCCGACAAAGGGGCGACTGGCTGTCTCTCGCCAAATCCTTTGTGCTGGTGGAGTTAGTAAACTTTGTCAGTCTTATGCATATGCGAGGTTCGATGGTGAGGGTAAAGTTTTCTTAATTTTTTTTCTGATTACCTGATTTATACAGAATGAATACTGAACTGAATTGTGATCTTTTTCTTGAAAAGTTAAGTGTATTAATTGCGGGTAAACGAGAAGACAATTGCTTTTATTTTTCTCGAGAAAAGAACTCTAAAATACTTTCTGAAGTGGTTTTTACTAAAATTAAGTGCAACACACCTTTGGACTACACACGATTATAACGTTTTGACGTTTTAAAAATTAATGATGAAGAGAAGTTAATTGTACCATTAAATCGAATATACAGTATTACGTTATCAATGAGGAATTGTTCAGTATATTTCATGAAACTCACACACCAAGATAGGTTATGGAGGAAGAACACGTTTGCTAAAAGAGAGAGTTGCGAAATAAATATAAAAATATTACATATTCTTTGCTTTCTCATTTTGAAAGTACTGTCTGTTTTAAGTTCTAAGTTATTCCTTTCAGAAAGAGAGGCGAAACATTTATCGCGACTGAATTACGGAGGAAATTAGTGCATGGTGAATGTCGACATTAACCGGTGAAAGTCAGAAATAAAGGTATTTAGCGTATATTTCGCACATACACCAAGCGACTATGTGAATGTTGACATTCACCAGTGAATGTCGACATTCTCCAGATTTCGGTGTTTTAATGTAACTCACACACACATATATATATACATAATTAGGTTGGGGAATATGTTCGTAGCGTTTTTACCAAAGACTTTTATTAAAACAAAACACAATAGTTTTATCAATAAGTTAATTAATTATATATTCGCCGTTGCTGCTCACAACCTCTTCCCGCCTCTCGACCAGTTTGTTAATACCGTTCCGCCAAAAATCGCCTGGTCTGGTGACAAAGAAGTTATTGAGTCAGAATTTAAGGACTTCTTTCTTATCGAAGATAAAGACCTTCATATAGTTTGACAAGAAGCGGATAAAGATGGCAATCGGTTGATGCAAGGTCCGGTGAATACGTCGGATGCTGAAAAACCACCCGTTCGAGCTCTTGGAGGGCGACTTTGACGATTTGTGCAACATGGGGCCTGGCATTGTCGTGAAGGAATATGGTTTGAGCATGTCGATAGTCTTTTCAGTAGAATAGCTTCATTCACGCAACCACCCGTTCGAGCTCTTGGAGGGCGACTTTGACGATTTGTGCAACATGGGGCCTGGCATTGTCGTGAAGGAATATGGTTTGAGCATGTCGATAGTCTTTTCAGTAGAATAGCTTCATTCACGCAGTGTAGCTGGGTAATGTAGAGCTCCTTGTTGACTGTGGCTTTCTTTTCGAGCATTTCCAAATGCACCAAGAGGTCCCTAAAATCTGTCTCCACAGCTTCTTTGACACTAGACCAATGGATTTTTGGCGAAACGGCATCAACAAATTGGTCGAGAGATGGGAAGAGGTTGTGAACAGCAACAGCGAATATATATATAATTGATTAACTTATAATAATTGCTTTTTGTTTAAATAAACATCTTTGGTAGAAACGCTTCGAACTTATCCCCCAACTTAATATATATATATATATATATATTTATAATTGAATGGTTATAAGTCATCCATATGAAGGATAGAAAAAGTTACTTTTCTTCTTCTATTAACGCAAACTCATATCAGAAATGATAACCGCTTTTTGACAAATATACAATAATTTTCTTTAAATGAAATTATTTGTCAGCTGAACTGACAATGTTTTAATTTAAAATTCAACAATCGTGTGTTTCGAAACTAGCAATAGGCCTGAATATTTGTAACAACTCAAAGTACAATTTAAATTTTATATCTTGGCCAGTTTAGAACTGATTTTTCAAAAGTGGTCTTAAACTGTCAAACCAACGAAATTTAAAATAAAAACTAACTGATTAGCTCTCTTATATCTTTTGAATTTAGGTCAAACAATAGTTAAAAGAAAGCACAACATACAACTCGTACATTTTAAAGATTTCTTAACCTGTCTTTTCCCCTCTTCAATATAATTATATACTTTGATATATATTATAAATTATTATATTATAGTTATATTAAAGATATATTTATTTTATACATATAAAAATATGTATAACAGACTTATGATGCTATAAAAAAAGCTATGCTTACTGACCATCCACATTTTCAATAGTATTAACAGATTTAAACCATATGAACACTTATTCGTGTAAAATATGTATGAAACACGGGTGTTTCTTAATTGAAAACCGTCACGGAATTCAAACGCTTCATTGATAATAAAACTGTACAATTTCTATTTAAACTTTAACCTGTTATTCAATAAACAACTGTAAAAAAAAGGATGATCTTGTTATTAACAGTCAAAAAAAGTTCTCAGAAAAGTCGCGTAAATGGCCAGTCCTCAGTTGTACATGATACTGCAGGAAAGTCACGAAAGGTTTCAACTGAATTTTAATAATGGATTTTGAAGTTAAAAATAAAACGATAAATTTCAGTACATTATAATGTTATGGCCATACAATATATGAATGAGAGACATATGGTATACTTTTTATTGGCTCAATATTGTTCAAGTATTCAAGGTACAATGATGATTAAATCATATTGGCCCATTTCGTAAAGAAGTTAGTGATTAAGATAGGATTAAATAGTACTATAGGTAAAACCCGATTCGTTTAACACTGATAAATGGGATAATAAGTGAACCTGCTGTCATTTTGTAGTTTATTGAAGAACTTCTACATTGTTTATTGTAGGATCCGCATACAAGATATATAATTCTTTATACATATATATATATATATATATATATATATATATATATATATATATATATATATATATATGTATGTATATATATCATTTCGAAACAATGAAGAATGAGCATTTTGTTTACTCTTTACATACACGAATGGCCATTAAAATCTGAAAAAATTCAATCCAAATGGCAGATTGACATCTATTGGGCACAATGATATATATATATATATATATATAGATAGATAGATATAGATAGATAGACTTTTAAAAATTAAAAAGCACAAACCATGAAAAATTAGTACCAATAATATATACCTTTTGGCAGTAATATCAGCATTCATATGCCTCAGCATTGAGTCAAAGATTGGAAGGCATAAGAGGATATAACTTGCCACACAACTTTAACACGATGTAATAATTGATCGTTCGTTGTGATTATCCTATGACCACAAGCAACCATTAAAAACATATATTCTCAGCTGATAAACGTTGTGGAAAAATGTTGGCAAGAGTAGTAACTAAACATTTTTTGTAATAATAACGTCAGAAAATTGAATAACTTGCGGTTTTGCATTGCTCTGCTAATGCGTGATATTATGTACGGCTCGAATAAGGAATAAAACCAGGTGACTTAACAGAACAGAAATATAACGGCTACTGATAAAATTGTCGTCATTGTGAACAAGATGTAGCTTTATTTTTTCCTCTGGCAGACCTGTCTTTCCCCAGATCAAGGTGATCTGTGCCATTTTAAATAGGGGTCGTAAAATTTCTTTATCACATTTAAAACTGACAAAAAAGGGCTCTTGACCCTATTAAGATATATAAATAGAAATTTCTGGATGCAAGAGCTGCAACTGATACAAGAGAAATTTATATCTCCACATTCTGACAACTTTGCACTATCATCTTATGAAATGATATGCTAATGACATGATGGAGTGCATATATCGCGAAAAATAAAATATACATAATATTAAAAAGAATAGGATAAGTTATAAGATAATAAAAATTGCTAATAATACACTGACTGACTTTAAAATGAAACACCAAGAAAGAGTAACCAGAAAATTACATACACTCATGTCCATAATTTAAAGATAATTCAGAATCACACAGAAATTGAACTCTAAAATAAAAATTTCATCTATAGAAATATCACATACATCTTCAAGAATTATATACAAATTACCAGAAACCCCCAGATGGCGCCAATAGTACACCAGAACGACTAGAGTGTAAGAGAGGGTTATATAAAAATGGTTGCAAAGAAGTAAAATTGTTTACGAGTGCTTTATAAGCCTTTCAAGGTAACAACTGTATAGTTATGGCACAAAGGAAGCATTTGGATGATGTCTTACGTAGCAGAATTATCGGTCGTCTGGAATGTGGAAGTACCCAACTGGAAGTATCCGAGGAACTCGAAATCACAGAGTGTGTCGTCTCCATATTTTGGCAACGGTATCAAGATTGATAGTAATGTGAATAGACGTTACAGCATAAATCACCCCCGAGTTGCAACGCCGAATAAGGACAGGTATTTGCAGTTATTGCTAAAAGAAACAGGCGGAGAACAGCATTAGATCTGTTTCGTCAGCTCTCTTCAGCTACTGATACGACAAGGTAGATCGTGTACAGACGCTGAGGGAACATTGGTCTATATGCTCGTAGGCCTGTTAGATGTGTTCCACTTACCGCAACTCACTGTCGCCTGCTGTTAGCCTGGAGTAGACAGCATGCATTGTGGACACCGCAACCGTGGTCTTGTGTGATGTTTACCGACAAGTCCAGGTATAGCTTTCAGTCTGATTCTCACCGGACTTTCTTATGGAGAGAGCCAGGTACCCGTTACCACCAAGAGTACGACACCGTTACGGTAGTACAAGATTACTCGTTTGGGAAGGAATTATTCTGAGTTCCAGAACTAACCTGCATGTCCAGAATGTAACCATGACATGCCACATCTATCGGGATGTCATTCTGGAACAATATGTACTTTTATTTCGGGGCGCTATGGGTGCAGAATTTCTATTTTTAGATGACAACGTCCGTCTTCATCGTGCAAACATTGTACATTGTAGACGAAGGCCTTCAATCGGAGGATATTACCCGTATGGACTGGTCAGCATATTCACCGTAGAGCATGAGTTGACTCCAATAGAGCATGTGTGAGACATGCTTGGTCGACGAATTGCAGTCCGTCAACTCCTTCCCACATGTCTACTGGAACTTCGCAGAGCATTGCTTGATGAGTGGTGTATTATTTCCCAAAATCAGATAGATAATTTGATACTCAGCATGCCTAGGCATTGTACTTCCTGTATTGTATTATCTGGTGGTGGGCCTACTATGTATTAACCATGATACCAACCATGTTATATTGGTTTTTGTATATAGGTTATTTTTTTAAAATTTTCTCCTTGGAGTAAAAATCGCAATTTTTATTAATTATGTCAAACATATAGCATCTTTTTTGGTCTTTACCTTTTGTTTAATAAATATACATTACAAATAAGTCACATTTGTTTTTCTACTGTCTCTTTCTTTGCCTGAACAAAAAATATACTTAATTTATGGACAAGAGTGTAAATTTCAGATTCACTTTACCGAATTATGAGAATGATGTGAATTACGCAACTCTCCAGCGCACGTAGGATAAGATATAAGGTGAGGAACCGGCAAACTGGGAAATATTTGCGCTGTTATTGTTGATTGGAAAGTAATCATTAGAAGTTTGTTTTTGTCACAAAACATGCCAATAATTGCAAAGAATACAAGGTTATCGTTATCAGAGTCAATTCCAGCAAACAGATGAGTTGACTAGAGTAATCGTGGTCGGACTGAGAAGGACAGGCTCGTCTTTATGGCAAATCACCACTGACAAACACATAAACGCGGCCACAGTGCACCGGCTGTGCCGAAGATGGTTGGAACAAGGAACTGTGGAACGTTTGCGGGATGCTGATATAGGCAGAGTGACGTCAGCACGCGTGTATTGACGTGGCAGACGAGAGGCAAGGGCACCCTCACAAATCACGTCTAACGAAATTCTACAGCCTATGCAATACTCACTAGATGCTCCCATATCTAGAAGAACAATTTACAGTCGATTGGTTGCTAGTGGCTGGAGCTCATGACGTTCATTAAGAAGACTGCCATTGACACCACAGCATAGATGACAATGTTTGGAATGGTGATGGATAAGAGAGATGTGGATGACGGAGTGGCATAGGATCGTCATCCCAGATGAGTCATGCTTCTGTTTCTTCAGTAATAGTCGCTGGGTACCAGGGTTGTTTCGATGTAGAGATACGTTTAATCCTGCACAAATTGTGGAACGCCCTACAGCGCGACAAAGTAGCATCATTGCTTAGGGCGCCATTGTGTATGATTCCAGGTCACCTCTAGTTCATTTTCATAGTACTATGATAACTCAACATTTCGTGGATGATGGGCTGAGGCCGATGACACTCCCCTACCCACAGGGGGTGCGCAATGCTTTTCATCAACAGGATAGCACTCTACTGTACATTGTTCTCACTAAGCAACATGTCATGCATAGTGTATAGATGCTTCGCTGGCCACCGTGTTCACTAAATCTCTCACCAACCGAACCGTTTAGGATATGATTGGACGCCAATTGTAGATCCTGCCACTTCCTCCTTCAGAAGATGCAGTTTGGCAAATGGTTGACAGGGAAAGGAGAGTCATTCATATTGTCATTGGCTGTGTTGTATAGACGTGTTGCTTATTAAGCATTGCTACCATTACCATCCACGGTGGTCTTACAACAAATTTACCCGATCCTGTTATTGCTCTGTATTATGCATATAATTTAAAAATACATATCAATCATTGTTCATTGTTGTCTCTCTTTGTTTGTCGAATTTCGTCACTTTCTGGTAATCCTTCTTGGTGTTGCATTTTCAATGTCGGACAGTGCATATCCTTAGTAGGCCGTCAAGAACACGAATTCAAAGTAGGTAGCTTAGGAATAGTGCGTAGCGAGTAAGTTGAGATGATTGGATTATTCCTGTATAGCACTGAAGATAGTTAAGAGGACATATTTCCCTGTTCTTAATCCACAGTTGAGTTCTGACAGTTAAATAGAAGCTACTATAACCTATATAGAGAACCTGCGTAATTTAATAGCAGAATCCAGAAGACTTCTTAATATTTTAACTGTCATTCATGTTATTTTTATTATATTTTAACTGTCATTCATGGTGTCATATATGGTCATTATTTCTCTTGGAGGACATTGCAACCACGACTTCTTTAACGTTGCTCAGCCACATTCAATGAACACCAAATTTTCGGTTAACTCATTATTCGAACTCACTACCTTCTCACAAGGAGAACGATGCCCTTACCAACATGACCACCACGACATTAATAATGTTAAGTCATTTTCAAAAGCTTGGAGTTTGATTGTTGATTTTGGATCCTCTTTTCCAAATGTGTCTCATTTCCACTGCAGTAGTTCCTCCGCTATAAAATTCCAGGGAATGGATCGATTGCAAGAGTTTTATGAGCAACTGATGACTTGGGTGTTTTCAGCGTGTCATTGGCTTATTTGAATCATAACAATTACATTAACAATATTACTAATATATGTTTCAGGCTATTAGGACAATCGATGTTATCAAAGCCTGCTTCTTGGAGTATGGGGGATTATATTAAAGGTGCGTTTAATATTAAATGATATGCACAGTTCAGACACATTAATATGACCACAATGTACTTGCGACATCAATGTTTAATGATCAATCATACAAATCATGTGGCAACACAGAGCAGTTGAGTGTATATAATTTGTGTGTGAGGGATTTGAAAAAGATTGCACTGTTTGGCGTAATGCAGAAACAGAGCGATTTATTCGATGAACAAAAGGGCATGATCTTTGGCTTTTGGGCCAAGGGTGAAGCATTTTCCACCCTTGGCCAAAAAGCAAGGTTGTGTTTGTGAACTATTCGCGTGCCGCTGTGGTAAAAGTATACCAATCATGACCAAATGGTGCAATCTTTTCAGCCTTCATCACCCTTGAACAGCATCCATGATGAATGCTGTTCAAGGGTGATGAAGGCTGGAATTGCACACGTGTACCACAACTGGATGCTTACTGGGTGGCGACAGGAAGTGTCATCCAATGAATCATATTTTATGCTCCATCAAACAGAAGGACATTGCATATAAAATGTGAAACTTCTGAAAACGACCCCCCTGCAACCACTGCCGGACGGTCCAGGCTTTAATTCTCTGAGTTCTATCATTGTTGTGGAAGGCATGATAGAGCAATACAAGTATGTACATGTCCTTAGGGACCATGTCCACCCCTATATGCACATTGATTTTCCTCTAGGTGATGGTATCTACCAGAAGGATAATGCGAGGTGTCATACAGGTGGCAGTGGGCATGCGTGTTTTGAAGAGCACCAGGATGACTTTACAGTTCTCCCCTGGCAGCAAACTCACCTGATTTAAACTCAATCTAAAATTTGTAGGACCATTTGAATCGGTTAGTTCACCTCATTGATCCTCACCGGCGTAATCTAACTCAACTGGCACGGTACTAGAGCCCGCATAGCTCAACATCCATGTGAACCTTTAGGGACCTAAATGGCTCTCTTCCTATACGTCTAGCAGCAGTCCACTTTGCGGAAGATTGTTATTCTGGCTTTTCACAAAAAGTCACATTAATTTGACTGGACTGTGTAGTAGCGCAATGTTTTGCAGATGATTTAATAGCGCCCAAATTATCAAATAGATTTAGAAGTGCATCATCACGCTAAATTGAAAGTGGTAGTAAGAGTGGTATAATAGATTGTGTTACATTCAAGCCAATATCCAATAGCTCAGTGATTCTCAACCTGTGGGCGTGAGAACACTAATGGGGGTTGGGCGCAAGCATATCCAAGAGAAAATGGAAAATAATTCTAAAAATTATATAAAAAATTAATTAAGTGACTGAAAGGAAAGAACACACACACATACAAAACAAAATACATTTTGACATACTCTTAATAATTAACTTATTAAATTAAAACAACTTCTAAAATTAAAAACAAATTTAATAATTATTAGTCACTTTCTTGGTCCTGTCTTTCAGAGTAAAGTTTTTCGAAGGAGGGTTAATTATTAGAAATAGACACTCTCAATTCTTTTTCTATATCTAGCTGAGATCTATGTTTCGTCTTCAAAGAAGGCATCGCAGAAAATCCAGTTTCACAAAGGTAAGATGTTGAAAATGGTAGAAGAATGCAAAATGCCCTTGGTTTTAGTGCAGAAAACTCATCATCTATTCCTGCCCACATTTCAAAGAGTGATTTATTTCTCAATTGTCTCTTGGTTTCGCCGCTTACCGTGAAGTCCATGAAGGTTTCTTCCTCTTCAATTGAGAGTCCTTCGGAAGTATTTTGAAATGGATCCCTCACACACTTGTAACTTGATATCAGTTTGTCGTCAGCAAGAAAGTACTTTTTCAAAATTCTTTGCTAGCATTGCTAAATGATTTTCAATGGTTCCGAAAACAACTTTTACATGTTGTTCTTCAGCCTTGTGAGTTTTAATTCAATCATTCAAATTTGCAAACATTGTAAAGTTTCCTTGCTTTAAATTTCTGCTCCACAATTCCAATTTTCTACAAAAAGCATTAACTTCATCAGGCGTATCCAATATATGTGTATTTGCTATTTTCAGTTCAAGTTTCAAGTTATTTAATTTCTCGAATATGTCGACCGGCTCAATTTCATCACAAATAAACTATCGCGAAAATTCTAAGCTTCCGGTATGTTTTCCTCTTTTAGGAAAACGACGATTTCTTCTCTTAATTCATAAACATGTACAAAAATTTCCCTCCTGATAACCATCTTGCCTCGCAATAAAATAGTAACGCTGAATGTACTGCACCCATGTTTTACAAAGTGCGGAAAAGATTATTGATTTCAGGGGTCTCATTTTTATATAATTTACTGCCGTGGTTACAACCGTAGTTAACACAATATTCAAACCAGAACTCATTTCCTTGGAAGCCAAAGCTTCTCTGTGGATCACGCAATGTGTCCAGACGCACTGTGGCGATTTTTGTTTCACAAATACTTGAATACTTTGGAATCTTCCAGACATAGAGTGAGCACCATCGGTGCATACTCTGACGCAATTTTTCCATTCTATGTTTGCCTCGTTCATAAAATAATTTAAGATAGCAAATAATGCGAGTGTTGCTTTGAGTTCTATTGGTTTGCAGAAAAGTAATTATTCTACTACTGACAAATCATCACAAAATCTAACATATGCAATGAAATGAGTATCTTTATTACTATCTGTTGCCTCATCGAGTTGTATTGAAAACAATTTGTCTCGCAACTTTTACAAAAGCTGACACTCCACATCTTCAGCTATATCAGCAATTTGACTGGCAACAGTGTCATTTGAAAGAGGTATAGACTGAAATTGCTTTGCAAATTATCTCCAAACCTAATTTCTACAATCTCAATTGCGGCTGGCAAAATAAGCTCTTCACCAATGGTGTGAGGCTTTTTACATCTGGCTATTTTATATGAAACTTTGTAAAAGGCCATTAAAGCTTTTTCATTTACAGACAAAGTTTTTTTAAACAATGATTTTTGCTTTTCATGTAATTTTAATTCGAAGAACTGTCTAGGTTTATGTACTCACTATGAGCGCGTTTAAGTTTTTTAGGTTTCATGCTGTCTGTCGCCAACATTTTTGAACAAATGATACACAGGAGCCTTTCTTCTTCGTTTACTTTCAGTACTAGTGAACCCAAAATTTAAGTATTCTTGAGAATATTTTCTTGATTTTATTTTCGGAACTACGCTCGTCTACTTGTTGATGCTTGTCTTTCGTCTAATACTCGCTTACACCCGCTTAAAAATTCATCCATGATCCTGCATAAGTCTGCTGCCGTGAATATTTAATACGGTGAATTGCAATTATACGAAAATATATATAACATACACATTCAGAATAGATTCAATAGTGATAGAAGGATCAACTCCAATGAGATTGTCTGGAATTGAAATTGGCGTCATGGAACTTCTCCCTACGAGAAAATATTTGCATTACGGACGCTCCTAACTTAACTTTTAAGCAGACCAGACAAATTCCAGAAAAATCGAAACTTCTCGCGAAACCATGAGACTGTCCGACATGGCGGGACGCGAAAGTAATAAAAAAACATAGGAGTCTTGTTTTTCAATGCTGAGGTTTGGTGTTGCAAAATGTCTACACATTTCCGTATTCTTGGTAATTTGTAATGTTTAAAATAAAGGTTGTAGTGTAGGTTTAGCACCAAAATACTCAAAATACATTTTTATTGTATTAATTTTATTGTATGTGGTGGGGAGGGGGGACGCGATGAAAATTATGATTGAAATTTTGGCCGTGAATACTAAAAGGTTGAGAAACACTGCAGTAGCTTCTCAAGCTAGTTTTTCGAGATCAAAAGGATAGTAATCAGCAAGAGGTCCTCACTTGAAGTGTATTCTTATTTTCTTAGTGAAAAATCAGGATAATGCCCTATTTGAGGGAAAAATTCTGTAGAGCTAGGCACTTTTAGGCACAATATTAATAGATCAGTCAAGAAATAATATAAATCTACTTTAAATTATGTTGTTAATGTCATCACACAGGTCATCGGAATCTGACTTCCTCTTAAAAAGGGAAAGGATTTCTTTTTTCTGTCAATTTCTGTCCGGTTAAAATCTAAATCCTCAATATGTACTTTGCATGAAACATAAATATGGCAATATAAGAAAATTCGTCGTAAAGTTCTGCTAAATTATTATATATAATGATTCCACCAGTTTGGTGAGTGTTTTAAACGAAAAGCGTGGGGGCTGGTGCGAATACAGAGGGATTGAAATTTTCATAAAATGGATCTTATATTACACTGTTAGACAATTGCTAAGGCTGGATCACAAATTGCAATGTAGGATAACATTAAGCAAGATATGAGGCCTAGTTGGGTAAAATATAGTTGCCCCACTGTTCAGACATTAGAGTAAAGAATATTTATTGTTCAGGAAAGTATAAAAGCTGTGAAACATCTGAAAGGAAAAAAATGTTCATTTGATGCTGCATACGGAAAAAGGGAACAATGCATCTAAAAGTCAGCAAGCACCTTGAAGAAAGTTATCAGTACGGGATATGTCCACCGTGGAGTGTGATGCAACATTACACATGTCGTATCATACTTTGCACAACATTATCCAGCAGCAGTTAAGGGAATTTATCCCATTCCTCTGTGAATGCACGGATAAGGATGCTCTTGTTTGTCGGAGGATAGTTTCGACTAGCAACTTGCCTCCCCAAAGCATCCCACACATTTTCGATGGGGTTTAGATCTGGAGAACGTGATGGCCATACGAGGTGTTGAATACCCTTGCTGTCTAGACAATCCTGAACAGCGAGTGTTCGATGACATGTTGTATTGTCGTCGATAAAGACAAATTTATTATCGACAGCACCACGGAAAAGACGAACATGAGGAAGTAGAACTTCATTTATGTATCGTTGGCCCGTCATAGTCCCATTCGTAACCACATGTAGAGGCGTGCGGCCATTGATCATGCTGCCGGTCCATACCATGACACTGCATGTCGGATATCGGTTCCTTTCCTGGATATTTTCTGGACGATAAGCAGTACCACTCTTGCACCAGATCAGTTGGTGTCTACAATCCGATAACAGACTGAACCTACTCTCATCTGAGAATAGTACGCATGCCTAGTCCTGTTCAGTCCAATTGCGATGCTCACGACACCATCGCAAACGGACAGTACGGTGCTGTCTGGTCAACGAGACACACACAACAGGTTTGCGGGCGTATAGTCCTCCTCCCCTCAAACGTCTGGCAACAGTTTTTTGGGAGATCAGCTTTCCTGATGCAGCAAGAAACTGATTTGCCATCTGTTGAGCTGTGGTGCGCCTGTTCCTTTTTGCTGATAATACGATATATCTGCCTTTTGCAGGCGTCGTACTTCTAACACGACTTCCCCCATGCCACCTACTACACATTCCAGTAGTTTTAATTGACTTCCACAGCCGTGAAACAACGCTGTGAGCGATCTCGAACTCCCTGGGAACATCTGTTATTTTTCATCCTTCTTCGAGCTTTCGAATAATTTGGCAACGCATAAAATCATCTAAGGGATGTCAGGAAGACATGCCAAAAATTTCAAGTTCGTCTATTAAGTCTTTCCTGTAAAACTTTGACTTGAAACAATAACTGTCCACATGCGTCAAAACCTTTAAAGCTCTTATGAACGCTATCACGTGATGAACAGACGTGGAAAAAAAATTTGCATACGCATACTTCTTACTATATCCCGCACTTATTCTAATTTTCCACATTTTGCTTCCTTTCATTTTGTGGTTGATATGGATGATAGTGTTATCCGTCCTTAGCAATTGTCCAGCAGTGTATTACTCTAGGTAATGGGCCAGAACAGTATCGAATGCATGCTGCTAAAGGGGGCTCTCTACGAAACCGGAAAACCATGGTTTTTACTATAGCGTTGTAAGCAAAATTGTAATTCGAGTAAAAACCCGCTGTCACACCATTCCTGCACCCACATTTGTCATTGATCATAAAATTGAAGGTAATATATGTGATGTACCGTCAAAAATAGAAAACTCTGATTACTGAACTGAAAGTCCATGCTATTGCAAATGTCTTTGGACTATTCATGCAGACATTTATTCACTTCCAAACGCCGATATGTTTTGATTCAGGGCTTGTGATATATCTATACGAAATATTAAATTCATATGAGTCAAATGACTATCTTCTCGGCTGCTAATGAAAGCGAGTCACTGAAACTCATCACAGACTTTCATGTGAACTAGCTGAATAAATCAAATTCATATTCTGTAAACAGTCAGTGTGTCATTCAGATATAAACATTAATACTGAAATGCAATAGACCACAAATCTGGTAGACTACAATAGTAATTGAAGCACTCATAGGTGTTTCCTCATATCCACATATAAAGACGATTTATTATACCAAAAAGATGTAAGGAATTATATTGTAAAACGATTCCGCATTATCTGTTCTTCTAAACGTATGTGGGTCGTAAAATCTGCACTAGTTTTACCTTTCTGTTTTAAGGATAGACAGATTTAAAATTTGCAAATATGCATTCTTAATCTTCACCTAAGAGCTTTATGAACAGTTAAAACTGGCATATTCTATTCTCTTTCCATGGATATTCATATGTAAACTAGGTAAAAATCTTAAGCCTACGAGGATAGATATGCTTAACATCAACATCACTTGTGGGGGGTTGTCTGGGATTCGTCTTATTTAAGACTCTTCTAGTTTCTAGAAATTCCAGTTTCCATCACAAAATAATGTTTCTGGATGGAGAATCTCTCGTATATATTCTTCTATAAGTGCTTTTCTTTTATATCATGAATTACATGTCGATGAACCACAATAACTTCTGAGTTTTCTTTTGTAGTATTCTCATTCTCCTCGATTTCCGATCATATAAGACAACGTATGGAATAAAACGTCGAAGGAAATATCAGAAGTAAATATAACATTGCATTCCAAGTTTTACCAAACACAAAACTGGAAAATATATAAATAATAACGTGTGTAGGTGATATTGACAAAAGGAACGAGAAAAACATAAAATTAAAAACACGCGCAGTGGTTATTTACAAGAGAAATGATGAATGGAGAAAGGAATTTTTTTTTTACAACGTTCATTATAAATAAAAGTATATGAATTTTTTTATGTATGAATTCTATAAAAAAAGTTTGCTTCTACTTTAGCTATTTTATGAATTAATAAATGTCAAAATGTTTCAACATTTTATAGATATCTTGTATTTTATGCTTTCATAAAAAAAAAAAGAGTTTCAAGGGTGTTGGTTTGATACAATGTTACAATATATTTTATGTGAAAAAATATCGAGACGGTTTTAATTTTTTAAAATCATCGCACTTGTATCAGCACGAAATCCTGATTAATTTTGAGGTAGTTAGAAGCAACTATTTTAAAAAGTATCCAGGTAGATTTTCTATTTTATCATAATCTATATTAATAACTAAATCATTACATTGATTTTTTAAAGACGTGTATAGTATATTATATATATTACATT
Organism: Latrodectus elegans; assembly: GCA_030067965.1. Classification (NCBI taxonomy): domain Eukaryota; kingdom Metazoa; phylum Arthropoda; class Arachnida; order Araneae; family Theridiidae; genus Latrodectus; species Latrodectus elegans. Next base: position 34,887,927 of record CM057816.1, read on the forward strand.
CGGAATCAGATTTTGAAAATATCATGGCATCTTAATGTTTTTTTTTTCCTTGTGCCAGCTAGGCTAACAATATGGGGTGCGCTGCTCCATTTTTTCCTACTGAACCATATTTGGTGTGGAGTCCGACTGCTTCAGTACACACATACCAAAGGGACCCGTTTACTGGGTAGGCAACCGTTCAGACCTCATTTATACACAGAAAGGACAGGATAGATAGAGAGGGAAATTACATCCATGCCCGAACCGCGATTCGAACCTAGGACTTCCTTATCCGCAGTCCGGCTCTCTGACCTCTAGACAGGGCGGTTAACATCTTAATGTTGTATATAAGATTAGTAAAATAAATAAGACTATAAATTAAGACTGTGGCAGTTTCTAGATGAATGTGGAAAATTACATTTTCCCTTTTTCTTCAGGTTTATATGAGATAAAAATTTATTTAATTTTTTTGTTTCCTGTGTTTTTCGAACATAAAATACTAATGCACATAATTTCATAACCAGAAAAAGACAAAAATGTCTACTCATGCCACAGAAATAACGTTTTAGCCAGAAAGAAATGAACATGTTTCCACCTGTTGGTTTTAATTGACAGAAAAAGTGTCTAGATTTTACATTGATAGGAGAAAATATTCAAATCTGTGATGAAATCTCAGAAAAATTTTAGAGAAAAAAATTTTATGGAAAAAATAAGAAATTAATTTGTCATGTCTCTACCGTGTCAGTTTCAAAAGGCAAAAAAATGCGCATTTAAATTTTAAAAAATTACACCTATCGCATTCAAAAATGTTGAATTCAAAAATTTTGTCCAAACATTATCGCGGTCTACCAGCAAATTTTTACAAGTAATTTGTTAAAAGTACATCTGCATCCAAGTAATAATATCTTATGTCAAAAGCTTAACAAAATTGCAGGTTTTAAATTCTTGCCAGTGTTTAAGACTTAATTTAATTACTTCTTCTATCATTTATAATACCTATAGGTCTGCATGAAAAGGAATAAAACTTGTATCAGAATGTTTGCTCTCACTTTTGTTTAATTAAAACATAAGTTGCATTTAATTTGAAATTTTGATTACAGCACTTTGCAAGTAATTTAAAACGTAATTAAAGTTTATCTGAATTGACTTTAAAATTATTTGAGCTACAATGCCTACTATTCTGGAGTTTTGCTTGCTTCAAGAAAGCAGGCACGTGAAACTTTGCGCTCTAGAAAAAGTTCTATCCAATCATAACCAATGGAGATAAAGAAAAATGTTTACCATCCCAGACTCCCTTTCTTCCCACATTCTCATAAAATTGAATTTTTTATCTTTGGATATGTATTGTTTTTGACCTCTGAAGCGAATATGTTTTCGCTTTTCCTAATACACCTCCAATCGGAAAGGAATTGAAAGATCTATGTGTAAACATTCCCGATTTCAATTTTTAATAACTTCTTTACTAAATGAAATTTTCAAGCATCTTACAACTCATTCGATTTGTTATTATTGGATATAAACACGAAACTTTATAGTGAGTAGTTACTTTTCTAAATCGTAATTTTTCATTGAAAGTTAGGCAAACGTTTCCTGTTGGAAGCCACGATCCAGTATAAATAAGCTTAGGTGACAAATTATATTTTTACATCTATTTCCAAGTTACTGTGGTATGCTAAGATTAATCAAAACACATTACATTCAATTTGCCGGATACAATGCATTACATCCTCATACATATTTCGTTTTCATCAATATGGTTGTTTGGTTTTATTCTTTTACAAGAAGTCTTTAGAGCAATATTTAAATTATTATTCTGATTTTTCTTTACTGTTTTAAACGGTATCCTGTCTTTATTTTTCTATTAATTTGATACACAAAATTAGCATAGAAAATTAATTCATTTTAAAGCGCATTTTTTATTAATGATTTATATTTTTTACTCTATTCACACATTATTTTTATAAATTCTTTAATTCAATATTGATTAATCGCTGACCGCTCTGTCTAGTGGTCAGAGTGCCTGATTGCGGATAGGGAGGTCCCGGGTTCGAATCTCGGTTCGGGCATGGATGTATTTTCTCTCTCTATATCCTGTCTTTGTCCTTTCCTTGTGTGTGAATGAAGTATAAATGATGCCTACCCTATAAACGAGTCCCTATGGCATGTGTGAGGGTGCGATGGTGGCCCACACTTTGTGGTGCACCCGGGGCAACGCCTCGGCGGGTAAGATCTTTCTGTTTCTGGCCGGTTCCTTGGGTATCAGGGAACAATAGATTAATGTCTACAATCTGCAATTGGAAAAAAAAAAGTTTGAATGACCCTTCTGTAGTTTGTAACTACACTTTTCTTCACTCTTATAAGCAATGCTCTACTAGCCAAATAGTGTCTTACGTTTATTTTTTCTTTGCTAATATCAAATATTTGCCCAAACATAATGAAACTTTTGTGGCAGTTACATCAAGCAATAAACAAAACTACAGAAATGAATCAAAAGTTCACAATCTTTTTTCATTAGAAATCAAAAAAATATTTAATTTAAAAAATATTTAATTAAAAAATTTTATAGATGAATTTTTATAAAAATAATATTTTAGTATTTAATGTATTTGAAAAATATTTACTAAATTAACTCAAGTTCCATGAATCAAGTTATAAAGAATGCAGTTAAAAATTAATCTACAATTTAATATGAACAGTAAGTTAAAAGTTTATTAACAAAACTTGCAAAATTTTTAACTGTTAGAAAATTAATTGCTACCCCAATAAATTATTAAAAGAATTGGAAGTTGAAAAACAAAAAATGGAATTTCTATTTGTTAAAACCTATTTCATACTTTATTTAACAAATATAAGAAAGCTAGATGCTTATTTTTTGAAGTTTTAAAATTAGACTATTTAAAAAATAATGTACTTACTTCTAATGTGTGTGTGAATAAATATCAATTTAATATGGAATATATATATTTTATACTTCAATGATCTCTCATGTTAGCGTTTGAATTAAGGAAAATATTAACTTTGACAAATATTTAAAATTAACTTTTTTTCAAAAAAACCTTCCAGCAAATTTTATATCTATAATAAGTCACTTCTCACTATGTTACGTAAAGCGTTAATTTTGGATCATTTCTCTTTAATATTAATCCATCTTGTGACTTGAGCTAATGAAAGAAAGAAAATTGACTTCGTAATTTATATTGATATTTTTTGAAAAATTGAACTTAACAACATTGTTTCAAAACAAAGCTTTTTTCACCAAAAAATATAAATACCCTTTTAATTCTTTTTTTTTTCTGAAATTATACCGAAAAAAAAAAAAACGATATTTTATTTTCCAGATGGGAATTGTTATCATTGGTAGACTGGAGAGAAAAGGAATCCTTTTCAAATCCAGAAGGCCGGGTCGAATGGTTAGAGCTCATGTTTTCAGTTCAACCGTTCGTAGGTTCGAATCCCACCTCGGGCATGGATGTTTGTAGTGGTTTAAAATCCAATTTAAACTATAGGTCTAATTAGCCATCGTGTGCAAAAAATAAACGTTGAGGGAAAACAAATCAATCAATTCATGTTCAGAAGAGTATGGGTTCTATATATAATAGAATCGAAGTCCATTGTGCGGGTGGAAGTTTACACATATGTAAATAAGGGTGCAGGCATACCCTGGACTTTACCTTAAGATAAAGGGATTTGGAATACTCAACCATCACCAAGCCCTTCCTAATTTTTAACTAAGCTCTAGTGACGAGATCACATTGCAGATGACTCTCCCCTCCCCACATCTTCACTACACCAACGGAAGGAATTTGGACGTCACAAGATTAATATGGACACATCCTCAACCATCTTGGCCTACAATAGACATAAATTATGCTGTCCACTAAGCAGTGGGAAATAACAGTCTAAGTGGCATTCTTTGGAATGGAAGTTCCCTTGCTGATTCCGGCCACTGTTGTGAAGGACATAGTTTTTTTTACATGTTTGTTTTCTGGATGGGTGCTTTGGAGTTTTTGAGATAACTATTATTTATGCAACAATCCCTTCAAAAGAGATTGTAAAACAGGTGCTTAAGTGCCTTAAAATAAAGTTTGGCTTTTATTTATTCGCTTCGTGACGACAAAATAACATTAATACGAAATTCCGTTGCAGAGAAAACAAAAATAGACAATTATTTAACTGAACCATTAGTTGTTAAAGGATCAATTCACAAAAGTTGCGAATGTGTTTTACAAGTACCTTGACATCATTATTAAATATAACTTGCAGTGGACTTGAGAAAATCTTAAAATTTTCTTTTAGGCAATATTTTGTGTTTGTTACAATGACATTGAAGTATGCGCGCTTTTCGAAAATAAGTTTAGTATAGCTTTTGTCTACTCGAATTGAATCTAATGTCACAGTCAGATATTTGACTAAGATTAAGATAAAAGTTTCTCACATTCAAATTAAATGAAAGATGTTTTATGAATAGTTCTTAATTGATATTTAATTTACAATATCTTAATTTCGTGTTTCAAAAGAAATACTTAATAAAATTTAATGTATTCATACATGGGCATTATATTAATATAAAAGTTTATTTGTTCATGTGTTTTCAATAATTTCAGTAGTTAAAATACAATAAAGGAATGTATTTTCAGATAGAATTTTCTCTTGAAGAGAATAAATTTGAAGTGATTTAATATATTTTATTTATTTAATTTACAAATATTTTGTTTTAGTTTTGTGTTATCTCAATCAACCCTAATACGTCAAGTTAAGAGAAATGGTAGACGTTAACACAACTAGTACAGTAGAATGACTCTACGCTGATGTAGTAAAGCTTGAACAGGTGGTTGTCAGTTGGAATGTCTATCTCGTCACGTGACCGTTATTAAGAAGTTCAGATTGGTTATTTATATCTGACGATTTCAAATCTATAAGAAAAAGCGGTTTGTAAGCATAACGTATCGAAAACTATTTTTGCTTTAGTATTATCATCAAAAGAATGGGAATTTTATTATTTTTTGGATTAATTCGAATTTTATAGTGTTAGTTTAGCTTTCAGCCGAACTAGCATTTCAATGTGCCTTTATATTCTTATTTGTGTGTGTAGAAATTATATTTCTTGAAAGAAAGAATTCAGTGACCAGAAAAAAAAATCACGTGCGATACAGACACGACAGTCATCCTACTGTGACTTAGGAAAGGTCACGGTCTCAACTAACTTCTGTTTAGCACCGATATCTGAATCATTCAGATTGCTAAAATTTCAATGCAACTGTTCTTTATCGTAGTTACACAGCAAAATAATACTGGTTAAGCTTTTCAGAAATCAATACTTTCGAAAAATTATGAAAAACAGCAGGTGTCATGGAATATGGTTATTATCCAAAAATAATAAGCAGATTTATCTTCATCTAATTTTCCTTCTCATTTTTCATCCACATACATAAAATATGTTGAAAAATAACAGTTTTTTTTTTTTTACCAATATACAAGGAATATGTTATAAAACTTTATAAGTATTCAGTTAGATTATTGCTGTATTTTCGAAATTCTAAGCTCGTTTTTCTCTTTAATCTTTAAAGAAGATCTGTCAAAGAACTTTTCCATTTATAGCTTAAGGATAAAGGATGTCAATGCCAAGTTTGAGTTATTTTTCATTTCAATTAAAAACCAATAACGAAGCAAAGTATTTACTTTAATAACCCTAATCACTTTAGGGGCACATTACAATAATTTAATCCTGTCAGTTTATATCTTTACACTTATTTTGAGAGCAATTTTTAAGAAACAAAAAAAAAAAAGCAGCTTTATGCTTTTAAAATGAATTAATGTTTAATTTGTAATTGTCTCATCGGATGAATCGTTTCCTTTAATGCTTAAGAGGGAATGAATAAAAGGATCTTTATTTTATAGCTTGATGAGAGAGAGAGAGACGAGGGACATAAATACTGAATTTATATACTTATTTTCACTATACTTGTTGATTAAATTGGAAGTAAATTATTCACTTCTGTAATCGCATTAATCATGCCTATTTTCTTTTACTTTTATTTTGAACACATTTTTTTAAGTAACGAAAAGTTTGGCTTTTAAGTTAAATTAGAATTTGATTATTCATTATATATTCTGAGAATTTAAGTTAGTTGTTTTATTTTATTGATTTGAGTAAGCTGTCATATAATATCTTTATTCTATAAGTCAACGACGTAGATTAAGATAAATTTCAAATTTAAATTTTATTTTTTATAAAAGGCAACTAATTTTTAAACAAGGCCGGCCAACTTGTCTAATGGTCAGCGTGCCTGACTACGGATAGGGAGGTCCTGGGTTCGAATCCCGGTTTAGGCATAGATGTACTTTCTCTCTCTCTATCCTGTCTTTGTCCTTTCTATGCGTATAAATGCGGTGTGAATGGCTGCCTATCCTAAAAACGGGTCCCTATGGCATGTATGTGTACTGAAGAAGTCAGACAAATACTTGAGTATGAAATGTCCAGTAAAGTTTAAGATAGATTCATTTGATTTTTTTACATTAATTAGATTAAGAAAAGCAAATACAACTACACTATTAAATGTTTTACCCCTTGAATTCCGCGGTCATATATGTACGCCTTTCCGAAGTACGTTTTTGTGAAATGCGTTACGATTAGCAAAGCTAGATCCATGGCTTTGGAATGCAATAGAATGTTCTTGACATTTTTTGCCTTTGTTTCTTAAAAGTAAACTATTAGAATGTAAAGCGTTCCTCTTCTTTTCCTGCGATACACCACATAACTGCCCGTGCATGTGGGAAAGGCCCTAGCACTGAAGAGCGAATCTAGTTTCTTCGGAAGTTAAGGGGTTTAATATGAGGTATATTAAAAAAACAATGTATAAATATGTGTTCAGGTATATAAAAAGTACAAAAAAATAGTGTTGGTGTAAACAAGGCATTAGACTTAAGATTTAAAATAGATTGTTTACAAATATTGCAATTATATAAATTTACAATTCGGTAAAATCCTAGCATACGTAAAGCGTTTGGCATGGTTTTCAAAAATGTCGCCAATTGCGAAATTCATGCGATTCATACATGAACATACGCAAGTATTACACAATCAAGAAAATTTTGAATTTCAAAATGGCAATACATAAACATACAATTCGAATCTTAATATCGCCAAATCCATCGCGTTACGGATACTAGGATTCAAGCTTACTGAAATTTTTGGTAAAATCCGAGGAAGAGCCCATACTCTTGGCAACAAACTAAAAAAGGGTTCTGTGTAGAATCGGCTGCCACTTGGTTTGACGATATAAGCTTTGTAGCTTTTGTGTAGCGGCCATCTTGTTAGTCGCATCTTGGCGTCAAAAAAATCTCCAAAGAATCAAGAGTTACCTAATTGTAAGCTTTTACTAAAAAAAAAAAAAAAAAAAAAAAGTCAAATCAGAACAAGATGGCGTCGAGCGAAAAATTTATATTTAATATAATGGAGAAAGACTATTAAAACTGAAAGTAATTTATATTGTATTATCGTACGTAATTAATATATTATCGATCTAATATATTTATCGAAACAATAGTCAAAACTATTTATCGAACCAAATCTAATATATTTATGGAAACAATTGTTATAATGTCAATGGCCAATGATTAAAACATTGTGTGTTATGACATATTGTACCAATTGTTTTATTATTTACTACTGCAACTCCAGTCCAGAATTTAGAATTCCAATAATTTATTAATCGCTTAGTAAGCAATGACCAAATACTCTCAATGACTAAGCTATCTGAAGATTGTACCCACTTGGGATTTTACTAAATATTTTCCAAGTAAAGCAAAATTAGTATAGTATTACAACGTTTCGTTATTCATTACTTACTACGTCACTCAGTTCTAAAAGTTAGACATCAGAAAACAATTGGATATAGAACCGAAGTATTTTCTATCATACTGCTAAGCACCAAGCTTACATAAAATTCCAGGTTGCACGTGTGCAAAATTCAATCAACACAGTGGCCTCACACACGAATTTTTATACATGTGAAAACATTATACAAAATTGTAATAGTAATATGCATCGTTATTTATTAGAAATGAAAATATGAAGTTTTTTTACCTTTTTATTTTGCTTCTATCTTGTTTTATGAACCTGTTAATTGCCTTTAAAAGACGATGAACAGTATTATGATCCTACAGAACTGATAGAACAAAACGTCTGTTCTCCCTATTACCAAACCTGGTCTCGTCTGAGGTAACTCTATCCGAGATCATGTTCTATTTGGCTCTCATCTGAGCCCATCGGGCTCATCTGACAATCATAAATCTGAATTAATATGATAAATAATGCCACGGTACAAAAAATCTAAAACGCCACTTCCGATTAAGAAACCATTTTTAGGGTACCTTAGTCTATTAATATCCTACAAACCTTAGTCTATTAATAGTCTATCAGTCTATTAATAGTCTATATTTAAACGAATGCGTAATTTTAAAGTTAGTCTTGTAAGGCATCTCATTATTTAAAAAGCAGTGACGTCCTCAGTTCTTCCCTTGGTGTGGAAGTTGTCAGTTCAAGCGTGACCTCGTCAGTTGCTCGTGATTCAAAATTAGGAGACATTTGATGGTAGACGAGTATTCCAAACCCATTAAGTATAGTCAGGGTCTCACCTGAACCGTTATGCATATTTAATAAGCAACATGTATTTTTGAATATTTTTTGATAATGTGTTCATTAAGCTTATTACTTAGATGTAAAATATCTTCTGCTGTATTTCTTTTCCAAACAGCTAATGGCTATTACTCATTGGAGATTTGTTTTTATTTTTCTTGCTAATAATTTTCTAATATTTATATAAAATTCATTCAGAATATTACTTTGCTTTGAATTTTAATTCTGTTGAATCTCATTTTAGTAAGAAAAATAACCATATAATTTCAAGGATACTATTTTCAAACGTGATTAACTTATTATTAAATTTATTTGTGCTATCGATTAAACTGAGTGATGAATTTCTATTTATAGATTTTATTGTGTTTGCGTTGATATTAAATTTTTTTTAATGAATTTTGAATTGACGTAATATGATTTAAGATAAATTTATAAAAAAGCATTATGTCTGACATTACGACATTTTATATTCAATATTTACTTTGTGGTTGTCTTAAAGTGTGTGGTAGACGTTTACAGTGGTAATCTTCTTTATTAAATATTTTTATTGTTAATATGAAAGGACATTTGTATGTATTTTGAATTTGTGGAATTATTTCTGGGTAAATTTCTGTATGATTTACTTATAATAAGTCTTGTGGTGGAACCATTAAGGAAAATGTAAAACTTTTTATGAGATTGAGAAAAATTTTCTCCTTTAAACAGATTTAGCAGAAGAAAAATAAAAAACGATGTTTGTTCTCCTTCTCCTTTTAAATCTATTTATTATAACTCTTAAATTTAACAGCTTTTTAAATACATCTTTTTCTGATATTTCATACAATTTAAGATACTTTAAAAATCATATCGACATTTATTAAGATGTTTTCCTTGTATTTTTCTCATATTTTTATTCGAGAATCATTGAACTCGTAAGTTTTGACTCACAAAACTTTGGCTTTGTTTCTTCGAATGTGTCATTACGCTTTCGTCCTTAAATTTAGAAGAGTATTCATTTTCTGATTGCTTATTCTTCATGAATACAATCTGATATTCACGACGACCTGGCAGACGAATAGTACTGTGGCTTTCTGTTCAAAAGTTCGTGGATTTGAAACTTAAGGCCTTGAGTGCTTGCAGTGATTTCTAAGTTGTAGTTCTCAGTTTAATTAGTCTTCAGGTGCATAAAGTATCCGGGAATGACCAACCACGCAACCAATCCGAAGAATTCATAAGTACAGTTTTCGCACCCCCTATAGTACCATCCCTTAATTGTATAAGTTTCCAAAAGAGTAGTCACGAAAGGACAAACACAGCAATCTATTGATTATTTTATTGACGGTATTATCTATGAAATAAATACATTATCTCATAAAAGTTATGTTAATTCATAAAATAATTTTAAATAAAAAGGGTCTTTTTTCTGGACTAACGTAAATGTGCAACTAAATACTATAAATTTTAATTCATCTTATGATGCAAATGGTATTTAAAAATATATTTATCATAGAGCGATACATTTGAAATAAAAAAATAAATATCATTACATTGTGAGAAACTTTCTGATAAATGAAGCTGTTATCGATAAGATCTTAGTCATTTGCCTTTAATTTCTTTTCTTTCTTTTTGACAAATTTTCTAAATTTTTCTGTTGGCTACTTTCTTAACTTCTCAACATAATTTACATGCATGGTGACTTTGTTCAAGTGTCTTAGTTTCGAATTTCAAACAGCATTATTATTTGTAATCTGTAAGATATCGGTCATCCATTTGTGAATTGTCTATTTTGACATCAACCGCGAATATGTTATTTAATTTCAATTTTTGTTATTAATTATCGTGATGAGAATGCATAAGTCAGTAATAACAAAGTCAAAGTATTATATGATTGTCTGATAGTTATATTTTTTAATTTCCTATAATTAGAGAAGAATAAAGTATTTCTATATTTATAAAAATATGACATAAAAGGATGCAACAAACGTCGCGATGATCACAATTATTTTTTAGTTAAACTTAGATAAAATTTGTATTTTTTTCTGTGATACGAATGATTTAAATACTTTTCCGTAAACATATCCTTATAATTTTGATTAGTATAATTGCTCTTTTTTTATTTCCCATTGTTCTTGAATTTCAATTTCTGTTATGTGCACAGCATTCAAAATAACTTTTTTTTAACCTAACATTTTATCTTCAAAACTGAAATCACTTAATTCTAATTTTCCTGTTAGTTATGAGCTATAATTCTGGTATAACAAACTTAATTTTTCCTTCATCTCTGAGTAACTATCATCATTGGTCAATTATTTGCATATTTGAATTTATTCATCTTTGAGAATGAGATATTCTCATAATTACAAAATAAATTAATGAAATTTTAACATTATTAGAAATTAAAATTTTTATATGCATATTCTTTTTGTTTCGCTGATTGGAATCTTTTTTTATTCTCCTTTAGTATTATAAAAACAACTATTTTCTGAAATTAAAAATAGATGGCACTGCAAGCACTAATCACAATATGAAAGTAAAAAAAAATATTTGTGATAGTAATAATAAGATATTGAAGAAGAGATTTACACACTTCGAAATTTCAAGTAAAGTTTCAACTAAAGCGAACTGTTCAAATAAAATTTGATTTTTTAAATAATTTAATTTCTGAGAGGATACATTCCTTTATTCAATTTTAAAATTTAATTTCATATTCCGGCTCTAAATTGCTATATTATAATCGAATTTGTAGCAAAAAAGTGCATATTGAGCCTGTTGATGTGTTAAATTTGAAGTAAATGCATTTGGTTCGTAACGAAAAGCATGTATTGATTTATTCGATGCAAAGACAAAAATTCTACTTAAATAACTTTCAGTATAATGATTCCTTTTTTCATTTAAATTGATACATAAATTATTAAATTTACAATCAAATTTAAATATTTTTCAACTATAATAAAATTCTTGCTATAAAACTGCTATAAATGATGTTTCCTTGAAATCTGTGCCTTGTTATAAGCAATAAACACTTGAAAATAAAGGAACTTTGGAAGGAAAAAGTTGTTTAGTTCCACATTTTCTATTATTTCACATATTAATAATACCTTTATTATGAATCTTTCAAAAATCTGTTTCTCTTTGCTGAATCATATCAAGAAGAAAGTTTTTGATCAAAAACATCTGTTTTCAGAATGATTTACATTTGAAGCTAAAACCGTTTACAAAGCATAATTGATAGTATTTTACTATCATGATTAAAAGAAATTTTGAAATTTCTGCATTGATTGGATAAGAGCTATCACAAAAATTCAATTCAATTAGTTTTTTTTTACTAGCTTACAGTTTTCGATTGTGGTTGGAAAATGTAACTTCTCTCTTCCATTTCTTTATTACTATAAACAAAGATAATTGTTAATTTTGAATATAATTTTTTGTATTACTTCAAATATGCTAGAGAACACTCCTGAAAGATTATTTTCAAGCTGATGCAAATATTTGATTGTTACAGTTAATTATAAATATCTTTTTTATTTATCGTAATAATGTCTAGTTTTACAATATTTTCCTGAATCATATAGCTTTCAAATTTATTTCATTTATCAGCATTTCTACTGCCTTTATTTTACATTGTTATCTAACATGAAAACGTCACAGTCTCATAAGAATTACTATATATTTGCATTCAATCTAGTGTCAGTTACTAATTTTCATAGTTAATTTTATAAGAGTACTTTTATTTCTTCTTCATCAAAATTTTATAACCCCTTGCAGTGAATTCTTAATCATCATTTTCAAATTGTAATATTTATTTATTTTTAAAAAACAATTATATATATAAATATCATCATACTCTGGTCATCCAAATATCATATATCTTGACTTCTGAGTTGCCACTTTAAATTGATGTCATTTGTTTCTTAATAGGCAATTTTAATTAAATTTATCTGCTATTCATTGAAACCTTTCCTTATATTGAAATACATTTTTGACATTTTTATTTTCAATCTGGTGTCACTTGTCAAATTTTTATAATTACTTTTAAATATTTTTATTGCTTTTTGAAACATTTTTCTATCTTTCAGTAGGCTTTTTAATCACTACTTTTAATTTGATTCAATTTGCTATTTTATTAAAATGTGTTTCAAACATTTTTAAATTATTAAAATATATTTCTTTCATTTAATCGTGAGGGTTTTTAAACTGCTTCTTATAATCAATGCAACTTGGTAACATGTTCATTTATTTTTAAATAGATTCATTTTCTTCGAAATATTTTTTTTAAACTGCTGAAGAATAAAGCTCTGAATTATTGTTTTCAATCTAATGGGATTTGATATTTACTTTTAAATATTTTAATTCCTCAATTGTAATATTTTGTTATCTTAGAAACAGTTTCTCATTCTTTATTATCAAGCCTATTTCGTATAAGTAATTTTCTGTAGTATTTTTCATCTTCATCTTCCTGTTTGTTATGAATTTCTGAATCTTGCTTAAAATCCTTCGCTACATATATTAATTTTAGTAGATTATCTTATTCCCTACTTAATGGAAACTTTTATTATCCTCCAGTTGAATTTGTAATCCTTCCTTTCAGGTTCATATCTTCTGATAACTTTTTCCAAACTAATTTCGAATGTTTTTTTTTTTTAGTCTACTCATTGTAGAATTTTGCTGTTCAAGAGTTTCTGAATCTTTTCTGTGAAGCTGATGCCATTTTAATTTTTCGATCAATAAAAAAATATTTTATTTTTTTCCCTTATCGAAAATTTTATGGTAGTGTTGAATGCTTCTGAACTGGTTGATGATGTTACAGTTGAAATTTTAAAGAATTACGATAGGTTGTTCTTCCAAAAGAAGTTGAAAATTAATTTTAGTAAGTTGGTGCCATCTATCGGGGACAGTTAGCATAATTTTCTCATTGTCTACACAGAAGCAGTTCAAAATTTTTTAGTTTACAAATAACTTCTTTTATTAAAGTGAATATACAGAATTTTCTTATTAAAGAGAAAATAGTATCGCTATTTTCATCATATTTTAATTAAATTCATATTTTTTATAAACATTTCTTCTATTATACTTGACAATTTTACAATTCTTCATATAACAAAATCAATAAATGTTGTGGCAACTGCTAATATTAGTAAGAAAATCGTAATTCAAAGATATTTAAAAAAAACATATTAATATCTCTTTTATTTTAATTAGCATTATGCAATAAACTTAACTATTTTTAAATCATTTGTAGGTAAACAACTTTAAAAAAAATGGATAAGATACATTATAAAATTCATTTTCTTATAGTGGAACATTAGTCGAAGTTTTCAAATTTTTATTACTATGACATAACATGCATATAAAACCTGATAGTTTGATGAATACAAAAACTGAATGCAATTGAGCCTGTATGTCTTGAAATTTAATCGTGTAGGACTAATATTCTTTTTAGTTTATTCCATTCACCAAATAATGCAATTCTTTTCAAACAAAGTTGTTACGCTTATTTTTAAAAAAAATGTTCATTATTTCTGATTTTAAAATTCAAAATGGTGAGCATACGAAGGTCACTCTGAAATTTTTGAGATACAACTAGGTTTTTAAAATTATACTTACAAAATTTTAGGTGTGTTCAAAGTAGTCTCCTCCAGCATCAATGCACTTTTGTAGACGAATTTTCCACAGATCAAATGCCTCAAACTATTCATTTCTTGGAATAGATGAAAAATATACATTTATAGCCACATCAATTTCTTTTTCTGAATGAAAACGACGTCCCCGTAAGTTCTTTTTTAGATTAAAAAATAAACAAAAGTCGCACATAGCTAGATCAGGTGAATACGGCGGATATTCGATCACATTAATTTGTTTTTGTTTAAGAAACTCAACTGTTAATCCGTCTGTATGTGAAGATGCATTGCCATTGTGAAGCGTTAGTCCCCTAACATTCAGTTCTTGTAGAATTTCTGGAAGGCATTTAGAGGTATACCAGTTTGCTTTTACTGTCTTCTGTCCAACAACTGGCTTTGACCAATCCCGTACTTCTGAAGAAAACGGCATGCATCACTTTTTTCAGTGCGCGTTGTTTTTTCACCATTGTCGGCATAGGATCATTTTCAAAGACCCATACTTTGCTTTCCTGACGTGTTGGAACGTCAAAAAAACGGTATGCACGTTTCATCAGCTGTTACAATTTTAGAAATGATGCGGTGGCCACCATCATTTAACAATTTATGAGTTTCTTTACTGATTCTGACACGCTCCTCTATTTGGTGCAAAGTTAGATAATGGGGAATCCAACTGCAAACTACTTTTTTTATGTATAATTCTTCATGAATGATTTTGTGTATTGCTGTGGATCCAATGTTAAGTTCCTTCTGTATCATTTGATAGGTACAGCGATTATTATCCATTAACATTTTTCGTATGGTAGACACATTATCCAGGATTACTGCCAAAGGCGGCCTTCCTGTGTGTTCTTCATCCTGAAGAAAATTGCGACCTCTTCTAAATTCTCTAAACCATTTAAATACAGTAGCATGAGCTAGAGATCCATCACCAAATGCTAATTGCAACCGTTGAACGCATTCTTTTTGATTAAATCCTGCTTTAAATTCGTAGAAAATCATAGCGCGAAAATGTTCTCGCGTCAACTCCATTTTCTCTTCTGTTTAAAATTTATTCTACGCTAAACAAGTTGAAGTAAGTCAGTAAAAAATCGTCTTCTGTGTTAAAATATTTTGTATTTTGAAATTAAACCGTTATTTTTATTTTGTAAATTCTCGTCTGCGCGTATCTCAAAAATTTCAGAGTAACCATCGTATAATATTTAGCAAAACGAACGTTACTGATATCTTTCCAATATTCTATTACTCTGTTTCTTTCGTATTAGTGCATCACTATTACTATCAACTTTCAACTGGCAAAAGTAGTTCTCCAAATGAATCAGTTAGAAGTATCTAGATTATTATAGTCAGATAATAATCAAAGTTTAGAATATTAATAATTATGATTAAATTATGGCATGTATTGGATGCATTTATATAAGATATTTTATACAATTACTGATTACAATATTATATTTCTCTCTTTTTAAGATCTTGTGTTTCTGTGTGTATCTTGAAACATTCATTAAAATTCCAATTGAAGTTCTTGAAGAACCTAAAAAATGAAAAAAAATGTTTTATTCATTTTTTAACACCCTGATATATAATTATTTCAAAATTTGTAATTTTATTAATACTTTTAAAGGAAAATTAAAGCACTTACGTAAAATATTGAAACTGTACTAAATTTTTATTTGGATCCGATGAATTCTTTGAAACTTTTGTTTTGTCCGAATACTTTATCAAGTGAAAATCTTCTTAAGGAACTTGAAGAGTAAAATAACTATTTTATATTTTGTGTCCTAGAGTAGTGTGAAAGTCATTTTAAAATTTGTTATTTTAATGCATTTAAAAGAAAATCAAAACTTATTTAAAGTATTTTAAAAAAGTACATGCACTAAGCTGTTGTCTGAATTTGTAGTCTTATCTGAATATGCTGTCATGAGCCTAAAACAAAAATAACATCGAATTTATTTTTAACGTCCTGAAATAATGAAATTTTTAAAAAAAATTCTAATTTTTAATGGTACTATTATATAAATGAAGCAGTAACAATGCACCGTAAAAGGCATCTGAATTCCTACCTGGATCATCTGAATCTAGTATCTTGTTTGAATATGTTTTTAAGTGAAAATGTATTTGGAAAACCTGAAAGGAAAAATATCTAGCTAATTATTAATGTTTTAATCCATCAGATAATTTTCTTTTATATTTTTATTTAAACAAGTGAAAAGTAATTTAGAATTTATAATCTTATTAATACTATTGTGTATATATATATATATATATATATATATATATATATATATATATATATATATATATATATATATATATATATATATATTCGTTTACGTATCCTTATGGTCTACATAACACTCTTATAACATATGTACATATGTATGAGTTATACCAACTCTGTTTACCAAATATTGTTTTATTGTTAAAGAATTTCGAACTGACTGATGATGACATCTTTCTCCACTTATTCTCAACAAACGAGTGACCAGCATGCTCTTACTGTACATTTCTGAGGGGGTAAAGTTTTCTCGGGGCATTTTTGATGGATCTCTCCTATCAATCTGACATGGTACAAATGCTATGATCTTCACACGATAACGTAATACAAATAACTTTTGAAAAATCTGCCTTTTTAACAATGCTCTTAATAAAAAATTCATCAAGACGAAGAGTAACGTATTGCTTATACGTAATAGTAACAACATACCAATATATATTATGTAAATGTCTGAAGGCTTAACGTTTTGTCTAGCAGGTTACGTTTTGTCTTTTGCCATTGGTTCAACAATTCGTGGGATCGAATCCAATCTTTGGTATGGATGTTTGTAGTAATTTGAAATCCACTTTAAACCATAGGTCCAGGCAAATTTGAATTCTTGTGCAAAAAAAAAAAAAAAAATGATCGTTGAGTGATAAGGAAACGGATTGAAATTTTAGGCTGCTGAGATAAATAACAAAGCAAAGTTAGCAGTTTAAAAAAAGAAAAAAAAAAATCTATTTTTCTCACCATCAGCATGAAATATGCTAAAAAGATAAGGAATGCTAAGCATCTAACATGTCCGAAATTAATATTAAACTATAATTTCAACTGTATTTTTGTGCTAAGTAGGTATTACTGTAAGATTTATGAAGACGTTACAAGATATATAGATTTGAAAACAAACTTTGCCTAATGTAAAGAAAGGGACTTCGAGTCATTAATATGTTCATTATCTTTGATATAATAAAATTTTTTAGAAAATTAATTGCGAGAAAAAGCTAAAATAAATCATGCAAGACTCCATTGTTTAGAATTAAATTGTGAAATTAATTAAATTAAATTGTAAATATCAAACTAAAATATATATAGCTAAAAAATAACAAAAAAATAAAGAATATTATTTTGCCATTAGTTGAAGTTCAAAACTATAGTCTTGATTTCAACCCTATGGAAATAGCGGCGGGAAACATTTTTGTGTAAAGTAATCCCAAAACTTTTAAAGTGAAATAACATTCTAAAAAATGACAATTTTATACAAAGAAAATTTTTATGGAAGGATATCAATTCTAGAATTTGCAACTGCAAATGAGTTAAAGTGAATTATTATTTTTTTTAGTGCTTAGCTAAAATTTTATCATAAAATTATTGATACTTTACCACATAGTTAAATTGTCAAATAATTTTTAAAGTTAAAGTAAAAAATATGATTTAAGATATTTAATGATAATAATTCTTTAATATTAAACCTTCAATAATTTTGAACAGTGAACTAAAAATTTAAATATTTTGAAATCATAGCATCATCAAAAAGTATTTCACTTATTCCTGAAAAATTTATTTTATTTTATCTATATTTGTGTATAGCAAAAATACATGATTGTACAACTGCCCAAAGAATTCCTTTTAAACTCACAGCGATAGTGTATTTTCGCGTATCATTCTAGAGGTCATTTCAAAGTCGACGCTGCTTTCTCTTGAAATTGTTTTTGAGATAAGAGAGGAAAAATAATTTCTAACAAAAACTACATGTAAATTTAACAAAAACAATTACTTTAATTAAAAAAAATTAAATTGCGATGAAAATAATTTGTTTTTAATTTATCAATTTCGTGTATTTCACTTTGAAAAGAATGATTTTAAGAAATCAATATTTCATTAGAAATAAACTGTTAAAATTTATACTTCCAATCTCTCTCTCTTAATTAATATTTTTTTCTATTTTGTGCCCAAATGATAACTGATATGATTCTGAAAATCTATAATTTTTACTTTTTGTATTTTAATTAAAGATACATTTTTTATTTTATATTTCTAGTTCATTTGCAAGGAAAATTTAGTGAATGCGAATGACTAAATTTCTTGCTAACTTTACATGATAGCAAGAAATTTAGTCATATGACAGGTAATGGTGCTCTCCAAAAGAATATTCAAAATTCTTTATACCTGTAAAATTAATTTGACAAATTAAACTAAACACGCTTTAATCATTAAATTTATAAAGAGCTATTTTCTGAAATTTCTTTACATAAAATTTCACTAAGCAAGAATATTTTTTTCGAGTTCATTAATTTCTTAAGCACTTAAAAATAAATGCGTACCAAATATGAATCTAAATTTTTAGCATGAATTGAATATCAATTCATTTATGGTGAATCAAAAAATTTTGTATTAGTTAAAAAAACAAATTATATACTTTTATTTTGATAACTCCTTCTATATAACCTAATTTCAAAGCTATTTACTGAAACACATTTTACCAGTAAATATCTTCAGGGAAGACTTTTCATAGGTAGTGGTCCTATGGAAAAGGAAGCGTGCCTTCATGTGTTGCAAAGGAGGAAACCAGGAAACAACCAAGCAGATAAAAACGCAAAAGCATGAATAAGCACAACATTCGCCTTCCATTTTTCAACATACACTGTTCATAAGGGGCTGAGATTGAATCCAGGATCTTCCACGCAAAAGAATACAGGACCGCGGAGAGCTGATTTGTTAGGGCATCCTTCTCAATATCGGAAGGTCGTGGGTTCGAACCCCGAATTAACCGAAGATTCACTGAGTTCACTAAAGGTGGCTGGGGCGCGTCGTAGTCGCAATGTCTTCCATGTGAAAGGATGCTCTTGGAGGTGGCAGGACAAATTGGAGGATATTCTGCTTGGTCCCTGCTTCTAAATTAGAAATATTCCACCCGTCTGCTTGTACTAACTATTAGAGCCCAAATCACAGGGATAAGCACTGGGAAGTATGTTGGTGAAACAACTCAAAAGAACATTGCCTAACCTTCAGAGCACAAGGAATCAATAGCAATTTAGTGTTTATAAATTTCCAGAATAAAACAATGTGAAATTATAATAGTATTAGCATAGTATACCAATAAATATAAATTATATTTTGGTTGAAGCTCTAAGCATTTAAAAGTATGCTACCTGATTTTATTTAAATTTTCGAAGGCTAACTAGATTATATAACGCTTAACTAATAGCTACTAAAAATAGAAAAAAGATTAATTATTTTCATTGGAAATTATTTCCACTGGAAAACTTAACTTTTGAAAATAATTCATCTTTTTTCTATTTTTAGTAGCTATTAGTTAAGCGTTATATAATCTAGTTAGTCTTAGAAAATTTAAATAAAATCAAATATCACGTTAATTTTAAATGCTTAGAACAATCAAAATATAGTTTATATTTATTGGAGTTAGTATGTATGTATGTATGTATGTATATATATATATAACTAATTTGCGTAACTCACTTATTAATTTTCCTTGTTTCGGTGAACAATCTAAGAATGAGTTCTCCAATGCCACTTTGTTTTTTCTGAGATATTTCATTATAAAATAGACTTAAAAATACATTATTAAAGTTTTTATTATTTTTTTTTGTTATATTTTTAGACTTCATTTACGTCTGAAGAATGGCTCATACACCATTCGCATACCATAATATAAGAGCGCAAATTATGAATCGAATTTATTTTAAAATAAATGATTGAAAAAAATCCGACAAAATTAATTGAAACGAGTGTTTCTAAAAATTATTTTAATTTACATTTTCTTTGATCTTTTTCATCTTGAGTTTTCTAGTTTATTGATATTCACTAAGGAAAACTGAATGTAGATTAAGAAATGATTCGCAGAAAATATTATTTTCAAAAAGCAAATAATATATTCTGCTTTTTCCAGTAATGTGTGTATATATTTTTTTATCCTTTCAAGTATTTATTATTATTTCCTTAAAAAATATTAATAGTTTCATATATTGGAATATTATGTTACAAACTGAGTTATAATATTCTTTCATTCATATGATTTCATCTCTCTTTCTCTTTGCGTGTTTTTTTATGAGAAATAAATAAATATTTTAATTTTCGCCCCTTAAACCAACTTAAGACAACAATTTCCAACTTTATTTAAAATTCGTAATATTTTACTAATGTATTTTTTTGAAGAGCATCATTGAAAAGTTGTTAAAATTTGGAGGCAATATGCTAAGCATTTTTAATTTATTAATAATTTTGAAGAATGGAATGATTCATTTAAATTTCCTGTTTTATGTAAACTTAGATATTTATCTTTTTGAAATGATAATACAGTGAGTTTCATGTACTTGGGAAATAATATGTGTGTGAATTCGAACAATAAAAATAAAAGCGTTGGTATTTTATCAGTAATGTTAATTCTGTCCTAAATTGGACATCCTGGAATTAAATTTATTTTCTCTTCCACAGTAAGGCTCTTATTTTTACTTGCTGTATCACAAATTCCTCCTTTTCTAATCAAAGAATTTGGTTTTCTGAGGTATCTGTCTGGAAGGTCATTCTAAAAGTGACCTGGAAATGTTTTTGTCTGCAGATAAGGTAAAATGGAAAAAAAGTCGGCTGTTTCCCAGAAGGGCAGCACGTAAGCCAAAGCTCGCGACGGGAGCTAAACACCCCTCTCGGCCGTCTTTTCGGGCGGGAAACGCCGCAGAATCTCCGTCCCCTTCTTGGGGTTAATGTTTTCCCTTCTGAGAACGTCCTGAACCAAACTTAGTGGGCTACCACAATTGCAGAACAGTTAATTTTTTGATTGAAGTGTAATATTTCTCACGCTAAGAAGATCCAGGGGATCTGAACAAATTATTTTTAGTTAAGTAAAGACTGCAGAAAGTATTTGATTTTTTTTCCGGAATATCAGTTTAATTATGCCGCATGAAATTTATAATATTGTAATTTCATTTCAGTGTCCCTTTTACCCTTTTGAATATTAGATTTTTTTTTTTTAGAGAAATTAGTTTTGTTGAATAATGGGCTATAGTTAGGCTGGAAAAATTAACAAAATTTTCTGTTTTTATAGTACTATTAATATTTTTTATAAGTTTTGTGAGATTTAGATTGGCTTGGGTTCAAATTTAATGTTAAAGATTCTTTTAAATTAATATGTTACTAAGTTGTCTCGAAAACTTTTCAACAAGAATTTATATTCAACTTATTCTTTTCATTGTAAATAATTAAATCTGATCAATACAATTGTAAAAGCAGAATAATTACAATAATGCAAAAGTAATATCTGATTTCATTTAATAAGTTGGGCTATATAGTTCATTTAGAAGATTAAAAATGCTGTTTATATGTATGCAGGTTTAATTAAATTAAAAAATATTCTTCCTAACTACTAAATCATTTCTTTAGGTGTTTCTCAAATTAATAATTTCCATGAAAAAACTGTACACAAGAAGCTATTTAATAACATTAATTTAAAAAACAGTAACTGTAAAACCATTAATAATAATTAAAATTTAAGTTACACAACAATCGTAAAAACTTAATTCAATATATGCTCTAAATCACTAATTATTCATTGATTGATAACTTGTGGCGAAAGTTGAAAAGTAAAACATTTCAACTATCAGTTAAAAAAGACTTTTACATCCATGCTTAAGTAGAAGAAACAACGTAACTGACAGTTATATAATTCTAAGAATCCAACAAAAGCTCAACATTAACCAGTTATTGAAGCACTGATACCTGAAACTAGACCTATTTGGTGCCGGTATTTTTGAAAAGAAAAAACTATGAATAAAGTTTTATAATAATAACAATAAATAATTGTTCTATCTTTTACTACATACGTGAATGAATTTATACTTAAAAAATTGAGCAAACAGAAATAAAGTTTGTAAGTTAATATATCACATATTAAGAAGGAGTAGTTTTAGTAGTTTTGATTATGAATCTCTATTATTATAATATTATACATAGTATCTCCTCTATTATTTATAATATACCAATATTAATTTAATTGGAATATATATTTGATAATTCAAAATCAGAAGCAAAAATCTAATATTTTTTTAATATAATTTGTTTTAATATGTAAATAATGGACAAATACACATCTTTTAGATTAATCAAATAACTTTGCTTTTAAATATAAATTTCTTAAAAAATTTAAGTTTTTTCTAATATTACAGTTGCTTTCCTTATTTTTGTTCTTTAATAACAATATAAAATAAAAGTGGTGTAATATAGGGAAACTAAAACTAATTAAAATAGGGTTAAATTTTAATACTGTAAAATTTGTTACATTTTCCTAGTTATATTACTTATATTTACCATTGTTAATTTATTTTTATATTTTTATATTTATTTTTTCATATTAGAAAGAATAATATATCACAGTCATTTTCCCACAAATCCTGCATTAAATAAGGAGTTCCTGATTATTCATAATCACGTTTCACTCATATTACATTTCTTGTAGTTACTGTAAGAAATATTTTTAATGCCTTATGTTCGTTTTTACGTACAAACTCAGAAACTCAGTCAGAATTCGTTAATAATCTCCTTGATGTCTAATATCCTTTGATATATATATTATCTGTTTTTATTTATTTAAAATTATTGACCAAAAAGTGGAATCACTAATTAGAATGAAGTGATTAAAAATGTTTTATCATATAATCACTGAGTGTTGGTAACTATCCTCAAATATATTTTGATATTTTTGTTTCAAATTTTGAATTTAGATTAAACAAAAGGCAAGCAAAGTAATTATTTTCCGAAACTATGTAAAAATAACATGATAAAGTATACAATTTAAAGTAATTTATAAAAAGATCAACAGAGAAAAAACATGCTGTTCGAAATAATAAATCTATTTATTATTTCAAGCTGCATGTTTTGGTTTTGATGTAAAAAGAAACGAAATTTAGAATGTTTGTAAAATTTTCATATGCCTAATAAAACAATAAAAAAAATTATGCATTTCATTGTATAATAATTATATTAAAAAGATTGAATTTTGTTTTCAGGAAACATTCTTTCCTAATCCTCATACATTTAATTAAAAAGTAATACGAGAAATAATTTTTTTACATAAAAAGCACAAATAAAAAATATTTGAAAAATGGAAATGCATCAAAACATTCCATTACTGCATGTTAACATTTTTATATATTATATTTTTCAACAATATTTTTCTCTTTTTAAAATAAAATCTGAGTAGTTACTTTGCTCCTTTTTGTATTTGTAACAATGTTATTATATAAGAGTGATTTTTTGCTAACCGAATAAAAACAATTTATTCCAAAACTAAATAAGAATCTCTGAACTATTGTTAAACTAAGTTAAAAAAACAAACAAAACAAATAAATTCAAATTTTTTTTATGCTTGGATATCAATTGAAACATTAATAAATTAATAATTATTTACAATTGCTATATGCTATCATTTGTTTATTCCTGTACAGCGAAGATTGCTTTTGTACTTAATAATTGTAATTAATTGTGACACACGTCAACTAACTTTATATATAATTTACTCACTACTGTTCCTTTTAAGAAGCCATTCTAAGGCAGCTTTTATTAATCTAGTTTCTTGCACCGCTGAAACGATTTCTTCGGAACATGTACTCCACTTTCCCTCTAAAATAATGCATCGCTTATTTTAGAGGGAAAGTGGTTTAGTTTATGCTAACATCATAAATTTCAGAATTCGATATTTAATACTTTATATCAAACATTAAAGATGGTGAAATATTTTACAATTTTTGTTGCATTTTAATTGAAAATTTAATTTATATCACTACAAACAGCAAATGTTATTCTTATTTGAATTTAATTTTATTTTCTTGAATTTTGTGCTGTGTAAATATAAACTGCAAAGGGGAATGAAAACTGTTTTATTACAGTAATGATTATAAGGTCAGATAAAATGTGTAATAAAATGCACTATATAAAATGTGTAGAAACATTATGAAGAACATCCTTATCTGATATATAATTTATATAGGATACATTTACTGATTAAGTAAAAGGAATTTACAAATGAAAGTTATTTATTAGGAGTATAAGATCATGATAAAGTGGATAATTCTAATCTGCAATTAAAATTAATTTGCTAATTAATGACTTTAATTTATTCAAAATACCATTCACTCAAATCTCAATTTTTTAAATTCACAATATTAAAAATTAAATAGGACTTTTAGTATCATGAGAAACTTGTATAAATATGCTAACAGATAATGATTTTTTAGGTTATTATATTTCAAATATGAATAACAAAATTCTTACCTCCATAAATGTTGAACGATCCATATCCTCTTCGCAAATGGTACTCAAAGCAGTTAGTAACAAACATTTAATTTGCTAATAATTATGAATTTTATTTCAATTTAAAGATTATAATCATAAGTTATCTAATAAAATATATTTTCTATTTACTTAAAGTCTGTCAAACAACAAATATCTAATAATCAGCTAAGAGGTTAGTACTTAAATTAAATTAATAATTTTAAGTAATATAAATTAATAATAGTATCAAAAAATGCATTTTTTAATTTATAGTAAGAAAATGTCTTATATATTTTTCTCAGTAATAAATTACCAAGATAACTTTCAATCTCAAGTATTGAAATAAATAGGAATTATCATTAAATATTCAGTTAACAATCAAATATTTTTTAAAAAATTTAATATTCCATTTTATTACATAAAAGAATATTTTAGAAGAAAAAATTACTTCTAAAAAGTTAATAGTTACTTCTTGAAAAAATATTACGTCTTATAATACTTTTATTGATAAAATAAAATGTAAAGATTTTTCATGTACTTACTTTTTATTGGTTGAGAAAAAATTTAATAAAATTAAAAAAAATTATTCTTGGTAAAATGAATTTAAAGAGAATGAATAAAAATACAACACACAAAAACTTACCTTTCATGTTCCGTACTACTTTTAATAATCAATACATATAGAACATTATGGAAGTTCAAAGAATTCACATGAATTTTTGCTCAGCGCAATAAATTTAATATATGTGTCAGATTTTAAATTAAAAATTTTTTTTTTCTTCTATTTTTTTCAATATTTAAAATTATTCTTCATGGAATCTCTTAATTGGCAATGTTTTTGGTTTTTAAAAGCTTAATGAATTAATATTAATGTTCCGAGGATTTATTTCTTCAATTTTACAAAATCTTTTCAAACTATTTTTTTTTTTATCAGAACACAATATTGACAAATATCATTTTAAGTTTACTTCCATAATGTTTTGAATTAAGGAAAATTATATATAGCTTAAGAAATTACTTTTTTATTTAAAAGTTTAAAGGGGATTGGAGGATCTCTCCCCTTCCTTTTAATTTTTTTTTTTATAAAATATTAAATCAAAACATAAATTAGATATAATACAATTGAAATTAAGAAATGTATGTTTTAACAGAGATAAGAAAGAACACTCTAAAGTATAATCTGTTTATTTTTCAATTGTTTGACAAAAAGCAGGAATGAGTTTTCCAAATTTTCAAATTAAATTTTAGACATCGCCCCTATGCTTATATAAGAACGCCAACGTACTCTAATGGCGAGATATTGGCTGAAAAACTATGAGTGGCAGTTCGTAAGCCAATGGCTAAGTCTGCACGTACGCATCGCGACCTTCACGCCCTTGTTTAACCTTTACATTCTTCACTGTACCGCTAAAGTATGCCTATTTGTACGCTTTGTAAAATTTTTTTTGCTTGTTTCGCAAATTCTGCTTCAAACAGGTCACGTACGCTATTTTTCGTGTCCTTTAACTGCCCTTTAGTAGAAAAATCCTGAGAAAATTCCAGGAATGGAATTTTAATGCATGTGCATATAGTTATATGCTTAAATACATATAAATATAAGCAAAGAAATTAAAATAAACTATTCCTTTTCTGTGTTAAAATTAATATAAGCAGTTAATTAGCAAAAACATACATATAATTTTTCCAATGGTTACAAATTATTGAATAAAATGTATAATCTTAATTGGGAAATTGTGTTTGAGTTACTAATTATGCCTTTGGTTAGAATTTATCATTTTATTTAGATGTAAAATAATTCCGAAATGATATTCTGTTCCAACACTTTAAGTAACTTGAAGCTGAAAACGGACTTTTAAAGATGCGGTTACAGTTAAACATATTTTTTATCGTACAAATTCACTGTTTACTATATTAATAAGTTTTTAATGGAAAGCAGTATGATGTTTTATTAGGAAATTGTGAAATATGTCGAAAATTTGTACATTATGTACGCATAAATTGTTTTCAAGTTGTAAATTTATATATAAGTGATATTGGCAAACAAGCACTTCCAAAAATTCTGTTATGAACTTTACTGATCCTTGGATATTGAATTCAAAGTATAACTTAACAGCCATTATATAACAATGAATTCTAAAATATTTTATCCAGATTACAATTTTTGTTCATTTGTTCATAATAACGTAATTTTTACCGAAAAAAAAACCCACCTTTCTGTGCGTTTAATTTAAAAAAAAAATGCTTTTAATTTTACGAACGGATCACTTCTACCTATGCATCGTTTAAGTACATTTAAAAAATAAAATCAATCTACAATAGTTGTAAAATAGATGGAATGTAACTGGAAATCGTTAAAAAAATATCATTATTGATATTAATAATAACAGAATTTAATGGTAAATTTAATCCTCAGATGAAAAGATTTTATTGTAAGAAGATGTATTTGTCCAAGTCTTCAAAGGCGATATTTATTTCTGTTAAATATGGAAAATAAATAACTATTTCTGTTAAATATGGAAAATATAAAAAAAAATATTTATAAAATATTTCAAATTTAATATAAATATGTTTACATTTAAAGCTAAATAATCGAATTTCTGGCAGATTTCGATTATTTAGCTTCGAATTTAATTCAAAGTATGCTAAATCTTTTGAAATCGGAAGTAGGGATACAGATTTTCTAAAGGGCTTCATATGTACATAATCATTTTTCCAATCAAAATTGAAAATTTCCCCTTCATTTAAATTCATCGTTTCGTTGAAACAATATTCTTTAAAATATGGCATGCTCATTTATTTATATGGATTTCTATAAATGAGTAGTGAACGTACTACATTCTTTCTAAAATTATGTTTTCATTCTATGCATTTCTTGAAATGATCGATATACATCATGAATGTGTTTCAAGTTTTGCAACTGCACAGCGTTTTTATCTTCATAATGAAATCCCTCAAAATTAATTAAGCGATGCTTTTCGTTGATGAGACATTTCTGAGTAATTTGAATATTTGTAAAGGCATCTTTCCTAAATGTAGTATTTACAATAGTAAAACATTCCTTCTTAAAAAATTGCAATTTTTATATCTATCTTAAGTGAAAGTTGATAATTTTTTTCAGTTTTTGATTTATTTTTTAAAATGTTCTTTTCTATATATATATATAATCTTTCGATGCATTTGCATATATTTTATACTATTTTAAATGTCCTAACATGATAGGGCGTTTAAAATATCCCATAACTTTATACATCATTATATATAAAAAGTCAATAATTTTATGATATTATTTTCAAGACAAAAATTAATTAAAGGTAATGTAATTTTGCATACCTAAATAAATTTGTTTCATTTCTATTATTTTTTTTGTTCTCACTTATTTCCAACTAGTTCATTTTCGTTAATTTAATTTATAAATTTATAGTATGAATCACTTTTTATATATATATATATATATATATATATATATATATATATATATATATATATATATATATTACGTATAACTACTGCAGTTTTCCATTCGTTGTAATGAAGTAATGAATAATAATTAAGTAAGATTTCTGTAGTGTTGATAAATAGATTAAGGTAGAATAAATGTGCATAAATTCTAAAAATTTAATTTATTTGCATTGATATTTTTGGAAGTAATATACTAGATTGTATCAAAGTATTTTTTCTATCAAAATTTTATGTAAATAGGAATTTTTAAAAGAAAATATTTGTTTTTTAACCTAAAATTGAAATTAGTACTTTTACAACAATTCCATTACATTAATAATAAATATTTAATCTGATCATTTGATATATCCTTATATTACATTTTTATAAATTCCATTACAAATGCTCGAGTTATTAGTTTATTAATTAATAAAAATATAAATAAATATTTATTAGAAATTATGCTAATTGCCATTTTTATGACTCTATAATAAACAAAACATTGAATTAGTTTCATATAAATGCTTAATATATAAAAATATCTAATTTGAAATCTTTTTTTTTTAATTGCTGACAGTAATAATTATCGCAGAAAGGTTGAGGGGAAGTTAAAAAGTTTTAACTCCGTGTATTTCCAGATTTTTTTCCTTATTATTTATCTTTTTGTCTTTTAAATTTAAAAAATTAACAAAAGATGAGAAAAATGAAAGTCTAGGAGAATGTGTGGCCTACGTGAGAATGCCTTGTTCGCAAAACCAGATACCGCGGGGGATAACAATGCTTCACTGTTCCCCAACTTTTTCTGGGAATAAGTATCCCTTTTACAATACAATGCACACAGAACGTTGTTCCTAGCTCTTCTCCAGTGTCTAAGTAATGAAGCTGTATCTAGATAAGAGTGAAATTTTATTTGCTGATTTTTCTCACAGAGGAAAATATAATTTTTATTGCAAAAGTTATGATCCTTTTTTATTATATTTTACCTTATTTTTTTGAATTGTTAGGAAATTAATTGATAAAACCACTCAGAAATAGCATAATTCATTTTCTATAGTTATGATAATTTATCGATATTTCTTAAAAGATTTGTTAGTTATTTTAATAGTTTAAGTTTAAAAATAGTTATCATTAAAGAGTATTTAAATGTAAATCTTGATTTTTTTTATATTTTTTTATTATTTAGTTAAATGTGAACATTTTTACAAGTAATAACAAGATTTATTCAATGCAATTTTTCTTAAACATAAAATGCCTTATGATAAAAAATATTAGTATCGAAAAATTATGAAAGTGTTTATTTTCATTCTTATATAAATACCTTTATTCTTATATTAAACATAATATATCTTTATTCTTATGTTAAACATAAATTGTAAGTCTGCGAAAATGTTTAAATATCACACAACAGAAATTCACATTTTAACTTTGAAATAAAACTCAAGAAATAAGAAAGATTAAATAAATAACAATAAAAATAAATGAATAAAAAATAAGAGACTATAAATAAAGAAAGAAACAGAGATGAAAAATATAATAATCAAAATAAGAATATACTTCATATCATTTTAGAAACGTTGTTGCATGATTTCAATAAATTTAAAAAATTGGTTAGAAAATTAATAGAAGCATATTACAAATAGCCTGTATTTAATATTACTATATTCAATTATTTATACACTAATTACACAAACATTCATTATAACATTACACTAATGTTCATCGGAATTAATAAACTTTACAACTTTACCCTGATTTTGATTTAACTAAACTGTTTATATATATATATATATATATATATATAATATATATATATATATATATATATATATATATAAACAAATTGCTGGTTTACAAAAGGGTATTTTTAGTTAATTACTGCAAGAATTCCATTTGTGAAAATGAGAAAATGATTTAGTGAAAAAGAAGAGACTGTTGAAACAAAACTTAAAGTTGTGTTTTTATATTTTATTGATCAATTTCTTATCACATAAGAATTAAAAAAAGACATATTTAAAACACTCGAAAATGCCAGTATACATTTTAAAAAAAATGTATATAAATATATGCATATAAGTAAAAATAATTGTATTAGGGTATATATCTATGCTAGAATTACTAAAGAAAACTTAAAGTTGTCTTAGAAGTTTTTTCCAATGAAACTTACACGTACCATACTTTGAATTAGTTATTAAAAAGAACTATGTATGACACATTGCTCTTTCATAAAATTATGATGAACAATATCAAAAAATAATCCAATGGCTGAAATACAATGCACTGAATTTAATGGAATTGGAACTAGAAAAATTCCGTTATATCAATAAATTTTAATAGGTTCAAATATACGCGTACTGGTTATACAGATTTGCAGATTCAAAGATATTTATTCTAATCTTGATATGAGTAAAATGTTTTAAAATATTTTAATTAAATATAGAGTATTCATGCAATTTAATATAAATAGCTCTGAAAATTGTATATTTTTTGTCAACCATCTGTTGATATTAATTTTAATTATCATTAAAAAGTGACAATAACAATCTTTTTTGATTGTAGTTGATTTAGTACTTTAAGATCTAATTATTAGTATGTATTTGCTCAGAAATTTTTCAAACAAATATATTCCGCATGCATTTTCTTTGTTTTAAAAGGGGTTGCTCCTATCGGGCAACGACTTAATATATCTTGTTCGACTTAATTCATCCATCCAGATATAAATGATGCACACATTTTATCATATATTTATATATATATTATAAATACACAATTCATATATTTATATTTATACACTAATACCTAAATATATTTTGAAAATATAGTTTCAGATTAGTTCATATTTTTAGAAGTTATACTCCCATGAGGGAGCGGCGCAATTTACCTAGTATGAAATACAACCGGTAAAGGATGAATTCTTATTTACTCAGGTAAGACTATAAGAATGCATTATTCAATTACGGTAAATGGTACCTTCATCTCGAAAATGAAATATTGTTTCTTGAGGTAGTTTTTATTTATATTTATATTGTATAAAACTAGTTGAAAAGTCGCAAATAATTGACAATTTCTATACCAAAATTCATAAAATCTTATTGAATCCAAGTCAATTGTGGAGAATACATCACTGAAAATACACCGTCATGATATTTACTTTTTAAAGTTAAAAAAAGTCACATAAAAATAAAAAGTGATAAAATAATTTCTCATTAGAAAATATGTATTTAAACATATAGAAAGATGCTTTAGCATTTGGACAAAATAGAAAACAGAAAACTTATCTGATTGAAAAATGTATTTACAAATGCATCGCATATCATTTCTTTTTAGGTAGAAACTTAGATAAGAGTTATATAAATATAATTTTATATACTTTTGTCAGTTAAATATAACTAGATGTTGATAAATTACCTAGATGTAAATTGTATTTCTTTTACATCTAGGTAATGAAACTGAATTTTCTAAAAAAATTAAATTCATTTTTAGGAGAAAATAAATATTTTATTATTGTATATGAAGGAAATTATACTGTTAGTAATTTTATTTAATTCTCTCTTTAATATTTATTTTTTATGAATATTCTATTTAGAATTTATTATTATAATATTGATTTTTTACGTTTATCGGATGAAAATTAATTATTTATTGTTGTTCTTTGAATGTTTTTTCAACAAATTAACTATAATCATCTTTTTCAGTAAACAGACCTCTTAATATCAGAATATAACAAATGTTTCTATTAAGTATCTGTTCTATATAATAAGAAACAATTTATGGAAATTTTTACTATATTTTTTTAGAAAAAATATAAAAAATTAATTATTTTATAGTTAGTAATAGTTAAATTATTAATTTGATAGTAATTTATTTCTTGTAATTTCATTATTAGTAATTTAGTTATAAATTTTTTAGTAACGTTATTCAAATTCTCATTATACATAAACGTCATCATTTAGATTTCATCGACTAAGTAAATAATATTTGTTGGTTGAAAACTATTAATATTTTGAAAATTATATTAGTATGATAAATATTTTATTTAAGTTTGTATTAAATGCATTTTAGAATCATTCTAGAATTTTTTTGATATTTATCAAGAACAGCATTGCAGCGAATTTTATGTAAGTCTTTGTTAATTTTTATTATTGTTACATTATAAATTATATAACAATTACTCAGTTTAATTAACCTAACTTAGTATTTTTGACTTAACCATTTTATTTTCGTGAGTTATTTATTTTTTTAATATTTTTCAAGGTTTCCCTCGTTTTACTTATTAATTAAATTTATTTCAATAGTATATTTAGTTTTAATAAATCTTACTTGGGAAGCAAATTTCATAATTTCGTTTTTAAATAATATTTTCTTTGAATTTTTTCATTTTTAATAAATTTTCAGATAAAAATTTCCAATTTAATTTCATATTACTAACAAAATAAAAAAAATTAATATTTTTTACGTCTTTCTTTAATAAAATAATTTTTGATGGGTGTATTTAATATTTGATATCATTCTCATAATTATTAAACTACGTGTATGAAGTTGACCTTTTGAAGGTCACAAGGTAACAATGACCACTGGTCGTATGTCTTAACAAAGGATGCTATCTCCCATTCAATATCTCCCTCCCTCTTTCCGTCATCTCAGGGTAGCATTTTATTGGTTCCTTTTTAGCCCATCCCAAAAATGGTGAGTGAAGTGTGAAAAAAAAACAAAGGAAAGTAGATTGATAGTACATCTCCCCTACCCCCTTTTGACCCCTTAGACTAGTATAAAAATGAGAAAATTTTGAGTCTTGGACAGTCGACTGCAGTCGTTTTCTGCTCTTCAGTTCTTCAGAGCAGAAAAAAAGGTGCAGAAGATTTCCTCTTCGTATTCTTCCAGTTGAAACTCCGTTTCTCTTCATTTCAGTTCATATACAAGAGCTTTTAAAACAAGCGAAAATGATTAACACTCCGATACGAATGTTTTTCACGATTACTACATTTTTGCAAATGTACAGACCTCATACTTCTCCAACATTTGATGGAAAATACGATTATGTTGTAGGTGAGTGAAAATAAAAAAAATTTTTTTCTTGTAAATGAATTTTCATACTGTAATATATTTGAAAGTTTATATTTTAAATAATCTAACTTCAAATTTTAAAATTTAAATGCTCGGTAATTTCTTGAACTTTAATTACTTTTTTGATGATATTGCTACTGAATAATATGTTTCTGAAAAATAAAATTATCAAAACTCTATTATTAAGAAAGTTCTATTTTTAAAAATCACTATGACTTAGTTCATATAAGTTACACAATTATTTTAAATAATCTATTGCTTAATTAAAATTTTATATGTATTTTTAAAAGAATAAAAGCTTGAACAAAATTAAATTAAATATGGGTAATATATAGTGAAATATAATCATATGCCAAATATTATTATGATTTAATCAATATTTAAAATGAATTTTTTAGTTTTATTAATTGAATTAAGTAAATTTTGATAATAAATTAAATTATTTTAATCTTTAGTGAAATTTGTTAAATTTTCTTCTTTATAAATTTATTTCTTACAGTTAATGGATCAAATTTTGTGAAATATTTGATAAAGAAAGTCTGTAAAGATAATATTTCGCTGGATCATTTAATTAAGTTTTAATATTGTAAATATTTTAATATTTCTACCAAACAATAATTTTTGAAATCTAAAATAAGTTGATTTCAATTGTTCATATAGAAAAAAATATTTTTAGAAAATTTAATCAGTGCAATACAGTTAGTTGTTTTTAAGGAGAAAAAATAATTTAAAAGCACAAATTTTAATAACTTTATTCACTTTAATAATGATCTCCATAAATATTAAAAAGATTTTCTATGAATAAATATAATTTAATTTAGGGAGAATAACAGTAAAGACTTTACATCCCTTCTTAATATTTGTGGATTTATCTTCCGTTAGGCAATTAATTGCTCCATTTAAATAGATTATTTATAATTTAACCATAATATCCTTATCAATCATATACATTCACCCAATAATTGAATAAATGAATTATTATGGCATTTATTAATCTGAAATCTTACATTACATAATCTGAAATCTAAACATAATCATTAGTCACATTTAATTCCTATATGATGTGCTTGACACCTGATTTCAAGTGATATTAAATGTAATGATAATTATTTGATGAGAAATTCATTACACTGCCGAAACTAAAAAGTTACAGAAGTAAAATTTTTCTGAGTAATCATTATTTGTATTAGAGTTTTTTAATAGACAATTTAAAATATTTTTGTATTGACTTACTAGTAGAATAACATGTTCATCTGTAACCAAAATATATATATATATAAATCAGTTAATGAAAAATATATTAATTTTCTGAAACTTTTCAACAATTTAACGATAGTATAAAAAAATATGATATGATTGTCTTTTATTTACACTACAGCTAGCAGTTATTCATCTTTCCTATTCTAGTTGTATTTCCCCTTTCTTTTGTGAATTCCATTATTCCCTCTTTCACCTATTATCAAGAGGTAGTAACTCGTATTTGTTATCTGATTTGAATTGCTGTTTGTTGATTTTTCTAACCGTAAAGTGATTAAGTATTCGTGTGCAGAGTTACTAAATTGATTCATTAATTCTATATAGAATAGTTCCACGAATCAAAATATTTGTGAATTAATTCATCAAAATTTTCCAACTCTTTTACAGTTGGTGGAGGTTCAGCTGGCTCTGTGGTTGCTTCTCGTCTTTCCGAAGACCCTTGTGTCACTGTTTTGCTTCTGGAAGCTGGTCCAAGGATTGATCCTTTGACCGAGATCCCTGCAACTGCATTTTTGTTACAACATGGGAAACATGACTGGGGTTATATGACTGTGCCACAAAAGAGAGGAGCTCTAGGTTATAAAAACCAGGTTAGTAAAACAATTCTTGGTTTATACTTTGATATGCCATAATTCTTAATATTAATTCAATTTTAAAGGAAAGAATATTGACTAAGCTAGCTTTTAATTTTTTCAAACCCACCAAGCTATTGATAGCACTTATTTTAAGTATACAATAAATTCATGTGGCTATTAATCTATAATTCAAATATATTTTGAGAAATAAATGTGAATACTAAAGTTTTAATTAATCAGACCCAATTGGATATTCAATTATGGAATTGAATCTGATTACTTATTTGGGTCTGATTATATTTTAACAGTTTAAGTATAGTTACTCGGAATAAAAAAATAGTTTTGATTTTTTGTAAAAATGGAGAGTTTATAAGAAATCGATCTAGGTTTGAATAATTTAATGGCAATATTGGACTCAGTTTCATCTATATTAGATTTATGATTTACTTTCAATTTAATCGATTTCATTGGTCTTTTATATCGCTTTAGCAATTACCATGGCCCAGAGGCAAAGGTCTTGGTGGAACATCCCTGCTTAATTTTCATATGTATGTAAGAGGAAATAGAAGGGACTATGACACTTGGGCAAAAGAGGGCGCTACTGGTTGGGCTTGGAAAGATGTTGAAAAATATTTCCTCAAGTCTGAAGATAATACAGATCCAGAAATTTGCGAAAATGGTAAGTAAATAAAATTTTTTTTTTTTTTTTTCATGTAACATGTGGATAAGACTTTGAATTCATGAAAAGACTGTTGAGGAGATAGTGTAAGCAAAAGCTACAGACAACAACCTTGGGTTGTTAAAATATTATTGATGCCAATAAGGGTAACATTATTAAAAAAAATGTAATTAATCAACTTATATGTAACCTGTGGCATTTGTTGTAAGAAATTTATTCAAAATATCTTATAAAATGTTTTACCGACAATTTTCAAAGCTGAAAATTGTTAGAGTAAAACAAGGAAAAGGAATTACACAATAATTCAGGCAATCTTTTTGTCCTTCAATAAGCATCGTTTCCTTGTGCATAAATTTAAATTATTATAGTTATATACTGATGTACGCATGTATCGCTTAACATCTTATGTTGACTTTTTAGGCCATCACAATAAAGGCGGCTACCTTACAGTCTCAAGTGCTCAGTATAACAGTACTTTAATGACTGCTTTCGCCAAGGCTGCAGGTGAACGTGGATATGAATACAGAGACATTAATGGTGACAAACAAACAGGTAAATTTTATTTCATCATATTTGAATTAATCTCTAAGAAATGGTAAAGTTCTGCACTTAAATGAAACATTAATAGGAAATTTAAAACGCATTAGAGTTTAGAAAAGACAAAATATGTATAACTTCAAAAGTTTTAATATTTTTTTTATAAAATAATTTCTATTTCACATATTTTGTTATTCTTGAATGCCAACAAAAAGAAGAGTGATGCTTTTATATCTAATGCGACATTTTCTTTGGAACACATTTTACTCTGAGTAAATTTTTCCAAGAATATTTATTAGTTTTACTTCAAAATAAATCAATCACAATCATTGAAAAAATTTTCTGAGTTAACTTAGAGAAACATGTATAAAAATTTCCTCATTAATTACCATTATTATTCAAAAATTTCAAAATTTTTTAAAAATCTGCACTGGATAACTGAATTACACTTTAAAATTCATATTGCATTTTAAAGACTGCAGTTTTAACATCCAAATTTTGGAACTAAATTTCACAGTAAGTTGAGTTATTAGCAGACTGAATCTCCACAGACCGTCTTTAGTCATTACTATACTAAAATGTAAAATTTATGACCAATAATTATATGACTAAATATTAATAATCAATATGCATGTTTAAAGTATTAGGTGGATCTTATACATAGTAATTATGTAAACTTGAACGAATTATTGTAGTAAATTTCAATGGTCAATTTTTTAATGGTCAATAAAGACAGTGCCTATTTTTTCATTAGATATCAAAGGGTTTTAGATTTTCATATATAATGTGATTTTTTTAGTTTTTTTTATAAATATAATTATATAAAAGTACATTCACAGAAAAATAATAAAAAACAATCATACATTTTATGATTTAGGTTTTTCAAAACTTCAAGGAACCATCCGTAACGGCAGAAGGTGCAGTACTGCGAAAGCATTTTTGATTCCCGCAGAAAATCGCACTAATCTGCACATCGTTGACAATGCATTTGTTACCAAGGTAATTAAAATCTTATTGTCTAGGTATTTGATATTTTAAAAAAAGATTAAAAAGGTAGATTTGTTCAATTTATAATATACCATGAAACGTTTTGTATTAGGAGGATTTAAATAACTTTCAAATTTTGTCTGTCTGTCTTTTTTCCATAGTTACAGTTATGATTTATAGATAATTTTCCCAATTATTTCATATTTAAAATTGATTGACATTACTAAATTAATTTGATCGTGATGATATAGTAATAATTGATTGTGTTCGTTGACTATTGACGAGGTGTAATATTTTACAAAGGAAGGGAAAAAAATGGTGGTTAAAATGCCGTTAAAAAGTTAACTGTTTTTCTTTCCTTTATAATCCTTAATGAAGAATGATTTCATAGGCAATAAAATACTTTATTTAATTATTTCAGATTCTTATCAATGATAAGAAAGAAGCTTATGGTGTGGAATTTGAAATTAATGACAACCATTATCAAGTTCTTACTAACAAAGAAGTTATCGTCAGCGGTGGCACCATCAACTCTCCCCAGCTTCTGATGCTTTCTGGAATCGGACCCAAGAAACATTTAGAGTCACTTGGTGTAAGTTGCATAACTAATATATCAAGTAATTTGTTTAATTAGTTATTATTGTAAGCTTGTTAGATATTATATATATAATTATTAGATACTATTTACATAGCTTAATATATAGAGCAATCTAATATAATTATTTGACCAATGCTTTTTGTAATCTTATATAAAGTCTAGGATTTGATATACTCTAAAATATGAATTTTTTATTTACTCTTTTAAAGATACATTAAATCATAACTTGCTTATATAAAAACTAAAGTAATGAAATTTCTTCATAAAATTTAAAATTATTTATTATTTTTAACAAATGTTAAATGTAAATAATATATGTTAAATAGGAGAAATTCTTAAAGTTATTTTTTAAAACTGAAGCAGTTGTTTAGAAAACATTATAATGTTACAAGAAAATTATTTTGAGTGACTTTTTCCATCTAAATAAATGGATAGTTTTATAATTCTGTATAGAAAATGTTTTGTCACTGACTGTAAAAATACTGTAAAAAATTAGTAATGAAGTTTTTGCGCAATAACAAATATATTAAAATTTTTTTTATATAAAAAGTTCTAATAGAACATTAACAAGTACATCACATATTCTATTGGAAAGAAATTTTTCTTTTTTACTCATTCTCTATAGTTTTGTGATTGACATTTCTTTACCTGCTTTTTATAACAAGATTCTTTTTGTCTCAAGAAATGAAACATCAGTCTGTATATAAAAACAGTAATTATTTTTGTCTTAACACCTATACACAAATACTTTTCGAATAATACTCTTTGGCTAAAAATTTCTCTTGCAATTCTGCATTAGCCTAATTTTTTAGTTTATAATCATGCTTATAGGGTTGGTTTGTCTAACAAAATATTTATCATTAGTTGTGATTTCATTTAAGTTAAATTGGGGCAATTATTTTTTAACTAAATTACTCAGTACAGTTATTCTTTTATCTTGAAAAAACTAAATTCTTCCCAATAAGATTACATTTCTTAGGCTTGCAGCATCACACCAAATTCTGAGAATTCCCATAATTGACTAATCAATAAGATTACTAGATCCAAGAAAAAATGATAAATATGTAAACGAAATTAAAGTTATAATAACTCTCAAAAATCTTTTCCAGCGAAATAAATTAATAACTGTTAAAAAAATTTTTTACACTCAATATTATACGTGTTTTGTCAGTTAGAACAATAATTATTTTATATAATTATATGAACTTAAAGGATACACAAAATATTGAATGATTAAAATTGTTTTATTTTTAGATTCCTGTGATTGCTGACCTTCCTGTGGGAGATAATTTGCAAGATCATGTAGGAACCACTTCCCTGAACTTTGAAGCCTCTAAAGCAACAGCTTTGTTAATGGGACCAATTCTAAACCCTTTCAATCTCGGTGAATTCAACAAATACGGCACTGGTGAGTATATAAATTAATAATAATAATTAATATTACTTTACACACAAAAGTCTTGTGAAATTTATTTCCGTAAAATATAATGAATTGCTTTAAAATTTGGAATCACATCAAAAGAATCTTTCTAGTACTTAAAATTTCTTTCCGAACAATTAACACCAATGATTTCAAACTATTATGTTAATTAGAAGATTAAATGTTTTAGATACATTTATTGATTCAGTATTTATATTTAAATATTAAAAATTCCTTGCTGATTACTTTTCAATACTGAAATTTATAAAATGTGCAACAAAATTCTCTAAAGTTTACAAATAATTTATTTTAAAAATCCTATTTAATTATAAGGTTAATTTGGATGTTCTATTCAATCAGGACGTGTTTGTGATTCCTATATCATTATTTTTGATTTCAGGACCATTGACTAGTTTCTCTGGAATAGAAGGTATGGCTTATATCAACACTAAGTACAATGATCCTAAGTTAGATTGGCCTGATGTAGAAATCCACTTGGCTTCCGGGTCTCCAGCCAGTGATTATGGTCAGGTGTTGAAGAAAGCAGTTGCCATGACAGATCAGGTAAGTTTCAGTTGATGATATTAAGCAAAGTTTAGGCAAACGGGCAATTTTTTGAGTAATTATAACTAAAATTGTCTGGCGTTAGTTTACAATATGGTATTTTTACTGACTTGAATTTTATAACAATTTGATTCAATGATGTTATTTTTTCTGATAGGTATATAGACAGGTGTATGCTCCTTATACCGGAAAAAATACCTTCACCTTCTTTCCTTGTTACTTAAGACCTAAAAGCAGAGGGACGATCAGACTGGCGTCGAAAGATCCCAACGTCCATCCATTGATTGATCCTAATCTTTTCCAATACGAAGAAGACCTTTACAGATTGGTGGAAGGTATGTACATGGATAATATTTTCTATGAAACTGCCTCTCAAATCAATTAAATTTTATAAAATTTCTATGTGATAAATTAAACTTAGATCATTCTTGCTAAATAAGTATTATGTTATACAATAAAATCAAGCAATTATCGTGATCGCTAATATGAAAAATAATTTTTTAAACAGTCTTTAAAAATGAAAATGTATGTATAGTCATTTCTATTAATGTTTACGTTTAATTCCTTAATTTTTACTGTAAAAAATAATGTGCATATGTTGTCATATAAGTTGGATTCTTTCTTATGTAAATTCAAAAGATTTATGAAAATTTAAGGACTCGAAAACTTATATGATTCAAATTCAAGTTGACGATAGCTTAACTCACATTTTAACGCTTAAAGCAATTTTCAGTTAATTAAAAACGTTTAATGTTAAGCAGTTAGTGAAAACTTTAGTTTCATACATTTTCTACAACTGAAAAATTTCCGCATTTCTTTTCCTTTCTTTTTTTTTTTTTTTCCTCACTATCAAATAAATGCAAAATTTGATGCAATATCTTCACAAATATTTTTTATAGGAAACTTACATCATAAAAACAATTTATTATTGTTTCCTTTCTAGTGATGAAGGAATGCGTGAATATTGTGGAAAAAACGAAGGCATTCAAAGAAATCGGAGCAAAAATGTTCCAAACCAAATTCCCTGGCTGTGAAGAGTACCGCCTTTATTCGAATTCGTACTTGAAATGCGTGGCAAGGAAGTACACATTTACTCTGTATCACCCTGTGGGCACCTGTAAAATGGGACAACCAGGTGATGAAACAGCAGTTGTAGATACTCATTTGAGGTAAGAACTAATCTTAAACAATTGTGGATAGCAATATTATTTAATATTTAAGAAGTCAAAACAGTTGAATGTATTATAATCAAATATATATCGACATTCAAGGGATACTTCATCGCGTCATTTGGAAAACCTGTATACTCTTAATTATTTATGTTTATTATAATATTTTTTATAAAATCCTATTAATATTCACATCGTATCTTATGTTTTATGTCTCGATTCTTCACTCTCCAAGAAATAGTAACTTTAAAAATTTATCAAGTTAAATGTATTCACTGATACTAATGAGGTTTATTTTCTTTCAACAGAGTGATTGGCGTAAAAAATCTCCGTGTTGTGGATGGTTCTATCATGCCAAAACTGGTCTCTGGCAATACTAACGCTCCAATCATCATGATTGCCGAGAAAGCTTCCGACATCATAAAAGCTGACAATCGTGACAGACGCAATGCAAGTTGCCGCAAAGGCAATTGAAAACTCTCCAAAAAATTTGAGCAGTACTTGATTTTTGAAAAATACATTATAATAGACTGCTAATATTCTTGAAAGTTCATTAGAATCCATTTCAAGAACTGATAAATTCTCATTAATTTCAAGAGTTTTCATGTCTTAAGGAGTGGTCTTGAATGTGACAACTGTGTAAACGAAAAATGTGTTCAAAGAATACAAATCAATTTTGTATTCGAAATACTCATCACAAATGTAATATTTATTTTATTCTGTCCTCATGTTATTAAACGTATTAGGAAAAATTAGGGTGAGAGTAATCTCGCAGAGTAAAGCAGTGCAGTATTTAAAACAGAAATTATGCATTTTCATTAACACATATTTCATTTTATTTATTTATTTTACTGCTACTCATTTTAATAAAGTTGTTTATTATCATTTAGGATTTAAACTAGTTTTATTACTATTAATCCTATAATTTTAGCATAATTTTTCATTTTTATTAAAATTTATGTTTTGTGTGTGCATTTGTTATTAGGATGTAGATTAATAATTGATTTTGTCCTCTTTTTTTATGTAATATAAACGAATGAAAAACTATTTTCGTCAAATTTTCTGTAGTAATTGGAAATAAAAAAAGTAATTTTCATAAATGTATCGCAATTTATAAACTATTTTGTAAAAATTGCATATAAAATATTGTAAAAAATTTAAAATTAAAAATAAATTAAAAAAAAAAACTAGTTTGTAATTTCAAACTATCTGTTAAGTTTTGAAATGTTTAATGTAAATAAATATTATTAAATTTTATAAGATAGCGTTTATCAAATAAGATGCTTATAATTATGAAATTATCAACAGGATAATGAGCATCTTTCATCATTATGTACATTTATTCTTTATTCATCGCATTTTTCATGAACGTTTCATGAATATAAGGCATAAATTATTTGTTTCATATACATTTTATGGCTATTTTAAAGTTTAATTTTATAAATTTATTAAACTTACGTTAATTAACTTTATTTACAAATTGGTGCAGTCAATTGTATTTCAACTGAAACTTCCATTTACTATTTGTAATCTACAATCGGAAGAAAGCTTATGTAATAAGGTTGCTATTTTTATAACTGTGTCATTTACTATGTAATCAAAATTGAGAAAAGATAACCCTAATTTTTGTGAAATTTATTCTTTTAAATTTTCTGACTTTTATATGAATATTTTTAACTATTTAAAGAATGTAGATTGTGTATTAAAATAAATTGTACCATTAATATGTGTTATCATGAAAAATCACTATATTTTATCATATGTACTTGCTTATTTTTTGGAATAAATAATATTTGTGTAAAAATGAATTTCGCTTTTCTTTCCTAATATTGTATTCAAGTTTTGAATAAATTCAGGGCATGAAATGGTACGAATATAATTATACGCATTGGGTAAATGAATGAAACAACATAAATTGAAATATTACTAATGTTAAAAATATTTAATATTTCAAGCTGAAATATCAGTTTTCAATATTTCCAAAATAATTTAAAAGAAATTAAAATTTATAGATTTATTATAAATTATTAAATCATGTTTAACTAGATGACTTAAGCATACTCTATATAAAATGTGTGCAATGCATTTTACGAAATTAAATAGAAATTTAGCAAACTGTAATTAGAATTTGAAAAAACAGTTTTATTAAATGTAAGGTCTTATGTTGAGACATTGTGATCAATAGAATTTCAGGAAATATTTTAAATGAAAATCTACTAACATATAAGATAATCATTTTTGCTTTGGAATTATTATTTATGAAATATTATAAATAATTTTATTTAAGGAATATTATAATCATTATATATGAAATGTACATCTCTATATGATAAAAGGAAACTTGGACATAGAATAGAAATCAATATCAAAAATAAATTTTATAAATATTATATAATGTTAAACAGCAGAAAAAGCAATGTTATGAAACCTTAATGTTTAGGAAAAGAAGATTAGCTCGAATAGAAAGAGAAAATTTCATTAATAGAAGAAACAATAAATAAAGAAAAAAATTACAAAAAATGTAAAATTTGAAATTATTTCTATTTGCAGAGCCAGAAAGAATTACAACCAATTGGTGAGACCAATTAATGAAGGGTTTTACTGTTATTTTCCTATTTTGGATTGTAAACTAGAAATTAAAGTAGAAGTGTTACCGGATTAATTTTTATGATATTCCACGAAATTTTAAAATAATGGTTTGATATTTGAAAAAATTCAACACAAAATGATATTTATTCAGATTTTTTATTCAAAGAAACTAGATACTTTGTTCGAGATAATTACATCTTTGTCTAAGAACTCTTTTTTACTAAATTATGCAGGGGTTTGAAGGAAAATAGCTAAGATACTAAGAATATTCAATTCTGTATTTCGTATTGCTTGCTATGAAAAAGTTACGAAATTTTGTAATATTTGTAAGACTTTAAAGTAAAGAGCTTCTAACGTAAGCACAGCCACCGGGCTAGGTTTAAACTCAAGTTTCTTTAATTTCTTGTTTAGGATTTTTTTGATTAGCTAATGTTTTGAGGTTAAATTAAGTAGTCAAATTTTAATATTATCCCTCTCAATAAGTTAAGAGAAATTGAGAGATAATATTTGATTTATTGAAACAAGTTATGATTTTAAATGCTTATATAAGTTCTCTAGGTTTTTTTTCTTACTTTCTTTTTATTGGTTCCAATAAAAAGAAGGCTTTTTTTGGACAATATTCGCAATGGGAAAAGAGTTTAAAAGGGTTTTTTTACTTTCTGGTAATATACCATTATTATTCCATCATTGTATCATCGTAACTAACAATGCTAATGAGCATATTGCAATAAATTCATACATAAGAATTTGGTGAAAAAAGAACTATTTGGATTGCTAAGAATTTTCCATGCTTTTTATCTCATTTTCGGGTAAGTAATTACAAAATGAACAATTATGCTTACTCATTCTATCCCATACTATAATTAATATATGGATAAGTCTTCACTTTAATTTAGTATTTCTACAGAAAATAATATTTTTAATATGAATGGATTACATCAATTGAGTAACCAAATTTACTATAACTAAAATTTCGAGCATTGTTTTAGGATATATCCTTTTAATCCCCTTCAGTTCATAATTAAACATATGGATTTTAAATATATGAATTCA
Source organism: Latrodectus elegans (assembly GCA_030067965.1). NCBI lineage: Eukaryota > Metazoa > Arthropoda > Arachnida > Araneae > Theridiidae > Latrodectus > Latrodectus elegans. The sequence goes on from CM057816.1 coordinate 34,932,602, forward strand.
AATACCTCAGTTTATATTCGTATATGTTTTGGAAACGGAATATAATGAAGTCTAGGAATAATTTGTGATTTAATTCTAATAACAAGCACATATTTTATGAACTTAATGGGATTTTAACCAATAAAATTTTACTTTGAAATTTTGATCAACAATTTGTTAATCAATATTTGCAATTAATTTATCGGCAGTTTTTAAATGAGTCATATTATGTAAATGTTAATTTGTTTTTACATTTCTGAAATAAATAAAATGATGGTGATGTATTAAATTAAATATGTATTAGGGAACTAAGCAATTTTAATTAGCTTAAATGCACTCAAAATATATCAATATAAAATAGGAAATTATAATACTGTGGTGCTTGTTACTACAGATGAACATCATATTTTATAAGGATCATTTAAGGAATAACAATAGTCGAAATTTTAATATAGCGAGTGACTGGTTAGCTAACAGTTTGGACTGCGAATAAATCAGACAACGAACACTTTTACGAAATATTTTTGTGTTCGGAGAACGAACTCCATATTCGGATAACAAGCTAAAACGAATTCTCGAATCTCGGAGCATGATGAGATATACAAGGTTGCTAAACACAATGGATCAAAAATCGTTTTTTATCTTTCAGGAATTATATATATGTTGCTTGCCTCTTAAACTTTAAATCTCTATAATGGAAAAAAATATTTCTATAGTGGAAAAGAATATTTATAGCCAAAGTGGCTTATATCAGTTCCGGTTTTGATTTCATTCAAAACTGAAATGGATTTTATTTTGAACATCCCCTCGATCATTCGTTGAAGAAGTAGAAGAATACATCTAAGAATGACATCCAAACGAAGTTGATATAAGCAATGTTAGAGATCTTTATGAAAATAATGCTATTAATCACTTTCGGGAAGTCTTAAAAAAATCATTCGATATTGGAGATTTTCTTTAATTCTCTTTAAGCAAAAAATGAAAAGGATTGATTAATATGAAAGACTATACGTATTTATTATTTTAAATAAACTTACTAAGAAATTTTTATCTTTTTTTTTTAATTTTTCCAGAAAAAATCAATTGATTCCACAAAACATCTACGGTAAATTGGTGATCGGTTAGTGAACAATTCAGATAGCGAAGTCTTGTAACAGATTATGTTCGTTAACCGATCACCCACTATATAGAAGAAAACACTTTAAATTGTCCTTGCCGATTTAAATTTAACCATGAGGTGGTTGTTCTTTCGTTTTTTCTTGGTCTGTTCTCACCCGAATAGTTTGAATCATCGTAAAATAACTTGTCAAACAATAGGTTTGTCGTTCACGAAATGATTCATGCATTTGAGCAAAATGTTCCTTTACAAAAGTTTCTAGATTTGATGTCACTGATTCTTCCCCGGAAATAGATATGACGTGTTCGAAGACATTTGAAGATGGTTAAATTTATTGTATCAACTTGAGAATGATATGAATCCACTTGGAATCGCCTGAAAAATGGTTATTAATCGGTGTTTTTGAATTAATCGATATTTTCTTGATCAGCTGATGTTTGGCGAATCAATCAATGTTCTCTAGAAATTTTCATCTGAATTATCAATCAAACGTTCTAAACTCATTGATTATCACTAAAATAAAATGGTATTTTTTGAAGCCAGTATACTATGATTAAATAGCGTGATTCAACCTGCAAATGGCTAAATAAACTTAAAAGAGATTGTCAAACCATAGTTTCGGAGGTTACGATCATTTGATTTTATTTGAAGGAAAATGTACCTCGCCTATATTTGGATTTTAAATTAAACGAAACACGTCATCATTCGGAATGGATATCCTGTATCCAAAATTAATCGACTATGGTTACAGACTTGTTTCAATGTGGGTCACATAGAACTCGAACTTGATTCTCATTCAAGAAACGGCAAATGTTTTCAAAAACCAAGAGATGGGTGTCTTGTTGGCACTTGGCAGATGTCTTTCAATCGTAAAACTATATTAAGGAAAATAAAATGTACCAAATCATTTCTAGAAAATATTCTTGTGAAAACATGAAAGATTCTGAAGCCAATTTCGGAAGATTTCTATCGGATTTCAAGAGAACATGAAATGAGAATAGAAAAATTGATTTTCTTGATATTCGGGCAAGGAAATAGATATTGCTTACAAGTTCAATTTGAAAAAGTTAATTTTAGGAAATTTTACAAGCAGTATCGCTGAACATTCTACAATCCAGACACTAACAATAACAATAAAGCAACATATATTTGTGTGTGATGCAGTTAATAAACTATATTTTAACGAAACAAACATATCCTGATTCATAAAAAGAAAAGTGAGTTAATGTGGAAAAAGGATTATGATAATATATTATTTTGTATTGCTCTTTTAATAAAAAGGGAAAAAACTCAAAATTTAATTACCTTATGGAAAATTGAATGAAATTGGAGTTATAAATAGTCTTCACTATCATACATCTATAATTATCTGAACAATCATGATCACATTTTTTATAATCAAATGCGATACTGCATTATAATTATTAATTTTCGAGACCATCTATTTTGCAATTTTTAACTTGATTCATCTTTATATTCCATTAAATTTAAATCTGATTACAGTTTTCTATGTTGGCATGAATAAAAAGATCAATACTTTCCCATTGAATTGTATATATCGTAGATTAGTTATTAGAAAATTGTACTGTTTACTTGTAATTGGGTGTTGCAAAATCTTTGATTCAAAATAGTGATTATATTATCATTTGAAAATTATTATAAGTTCTGATTTTTTCATTTAATATTTTATCAAACAAAATGTATTTCAGATAAATTAATCCATGAACGTGAATCTAATGTTCATCACAAGATCATGACAGGCAAGCAATGTGATAAATCAAACATGGCTAATAAATGTTATTTTGGATATATTGTTAAATACTTTTTTAAATGATCAAGAAAATTTTCATAACAAAACTGAAAAAAATGTTCTTAACTGATGAAATATTTCGCTTTTCCTCATAAAAATCCCAATCAAAACATAATTTCGTTTTAGTTTTTTTCCTGATAAATGCTAGAAAATAATCATGATACTGTTGAAATATGTAGGTACAAAAACAAAAATTAAAAAGAGCAATATATATTCATGTTTTTATTAGAAAATAATAACTTGAGTTTAATAAAATACGCAAAAAATAATATAAAACATCTCCAACATTGTAAAGATATAAGTTTAAAAATATTTTTTACGAAATGAATTTCCGAAAATTCGAAATTCAACATATAAAACAAATGTTATTTGTTGTAAATTTTAATAAGTTATACAAGTTTTGGATAAAAAATATTCTGACATATTATTTAGGTAAAAATATATTTAATTAAATATTTATGCTTTGGTAATACACATGTATAACTTACTAACGAAAAGAAGAAGCAGCAATATTTACTGTCTGAATTCTCTCTCCAGCTTTAGAATTTTAGACTGAAATTATCTTTTCATTATTAAAAAGAAAAAAAAATCTTGTTAATTTTTTTTCTAATTTGAAAAAGAATTAGACAAATTAAAGTATTTATAATTTTTTTAAGAATTTCTCTGTTTTAAAATTAAATATAATAATACCTTCAAACTATTCGAAATTACAGCCAAACAAGTCAAAAAATATCTAATATACAGAGGGTATTAACACATTATTAGAATGATTTCGATTACGAATTAAAAAAAAAAGTAAATGTTTTAGAATAAAAATTTTTGGCAACAGCTTATTATTTGAAATGAAAAATATCGCCTGCTTCTTTTAAATTTATTCTTCTTTCAAAATGTCACTTATAAACATGCTGTGAACTGAAGGATGTGTTTTTGCGCTATCCGAAAATAAACATTCTTATTCCAGAATTAAAAAACGTTGTGAAATGCATGGTATTAAAATTTCAAAGTGCAAAAAAAGCAATATTATTAATCGGACAAATAAAAACTGTAAGTCATTATTTTTACATAGAAAGAAGACTCCAAACGAATATCCGCAAAAGGTACGTATAATAAAAAAATTTAATAAAATAGTTAAATAATAAGCAGAATTTACTGAATTAGCATATACTGAATTGTTAATATTTACTGAATTGTTAATAGAAAGCAGAATTTACTTTTTTATTAAGTGAGGTTAGCTTAGATTTTGTCCATTTGTTTTGAATCTCTATGCTGAATATGCTTATAACTCACATTGAAGAGAGGAATAGAAACAAATGCTTAATTGATATATTTATTAAGGTATAGGTATGATACCATCCCAGGAGATATATCACCAAATCTAGCATCCTTTGTTTTGATTATAGTGTTGCCAATTTGAGTTTTTGGCACAGGTGCCGTATAATCCATGATTCCAAATTCTGAATTTTTTTGGCGATAAAGAAATATTGCCAAGAAGACGTATTGTGACGTGCGCGATGACGTAAATACTAGGGTTACCAAAATAGAAATTTCTGCATAATTCTTATAGGTCTCCATATGTATGACATAATATAAACGAGGTTGCCAGATACATAAGAAAATCCGCCAAAAAATAGCCAATCTCAGAATTTGGTAACCTGGATTATACGGCACCTGTGCCTTTTTGGCACAGGTTGAACTTCATAAGAAAAATATAGAAAATGGTAAAAAGGCGTTTAAATTTTTTTTAAATTTAAGGTTATTTATATAATTTATATAAAATTATATGCTTTCAAGTTGATTCTTAATAAGAGAAATTTGCTATTAATGTATATAATTATATATATTAATGTATATTTTAATTTATAAAAATGTAATTATTAATTTATATACATTAATGTATATTTTATTTTATAAAAATAATAATTAATGTTTTTATAAAAATTTTCTAGTTACATATTATTTTGCTCAGAAATCATTTCATAATATTTTCAATATCCTCATTAAAACCACACAATAAAGCTTTAGTCTTCATATATAATTTCCTTATTTGAAAAAGAATGTCAAACATAATGTCATATAACATATTTATATAATTTTTTTAAAGATATATACATTATTGATAGCTAAATATATTCATTTTTAATTTATGTTTATTTTACTGTTACGGTTAAATTAATTGTGTATGTGTGTATTTAAAATATAGCGTGTTTTTTTAAATTTAATTCTGCTAATTTATTAAATCATTAAATATGATTTCTTGCATTTATATTCTTATTTGAGAATACTTCTATTAATAAAGAATATTATAATGAATTCTATTTTGAATCTGCTTATTATCAGATATAAACTAATATTGTATACAGTTATTGAATATAAATTGACATTTGCAAAATTGGATGACAATTTAATCATTTTTGAAGATTTATCATGTAAAAAAAATACGTAATCAAATAATATTTTTATAAATCTTTATAATATAATTTTATAAATCTTAATACTGATATATAGAAATGAACAATCTATTTTTTCATATTTAAATATAAAGGAAGATAATTTTCTGAATGTATTCTATATAATAAATGTACGTGAAATTTTTCATTACATTTAATCATGCATATGAAAAAATTTGTGCAGTAAAATTCTTTCTCAATATCCTTAAACAGAAAATATTTTGCTAAGAATGTTATAAATTAATTTAGAAATATTATTCATCTTTCCATTGCAAAGTATGATGGTCTTCCTCTAAAATTTCATATTTAAAGAATAATTCTTTTTTATGATTATAAGAAACATTTATTTTAAAAACTGCTCAAAATACTTATTGGAATAAAGAAATTTTCACTCATTTGATAACACGTAGCGTCATGAGGCAACGTGTTACAATGAAACATAAACAGATTGAAAAATTGGAATCATTGTATTAATGATTCTAGTTCCTACGCATACGCATAAATGAGTAATGAAATAATATGAACTTTTTTATTTCAAAGATAGTTACACGTTTCATCAATAGAAAGCACGTTAATCGAATGAAGCCACTAATTTTTGTGTTGAAACATGAGGCTGGAAATCACTGATTCCTTTACATCGGGCATATATATATGATTTAATCATTATTCTTTTCTAAATTACATAGTTATAACTGTACTCAGTATTCTTTGTTTCAAAACAATATCCAATAGAAGACAGAACTGAAAGGTCCAGAAACTGAAATTAACAATCAACTATATAATTTAATATTTTGAAAAATTGTGACTACAGAAATGTCAAATAAAAGTAAAATCTTATAAGTCGGTATCAAGGTTAAATAGAAAAAATATTTATTGTTACGAATCATTTATAAATGTTTTCTGTAAATAAAACATAGGGTAGATTTTTTTCAAAGTGTTTCACTTCTTGTTAAATGATCAGATCTTTTGAAATGCAGGTGGTGGGCATAAATCTCATAGGCCACACCACTCGCTCACTCACTCCTTTTCTTCTGACTTGGCGACTGTCTGGCTATTCTCTAAGACGCCGATAGAACTTGGTCGCCAAATTGAAAAGGAAATTCAAACTGAAATCGCCCTCTTTGAATTCAACTAATCGAGGCTGGAAAGGAAAAGTCTTGGTTGAGAGACGAACGAATTTGTGGAGCCATTCCTTTTAATACTACATTTACAAAATGAGGTGTTGCAAATCTTCTGTCTTTCCATATCTAGTTTGGAGGAGCTGTTAAAGACATAAATGCTCTCTCCTTACAATGGGGAAGAAAAGCACATTTTGTTATACTTTGCATGTGTCATCAATTCGTTAAGGCAGAAAAAGGAAAAATAGGATTCTCAACAATTTGGCATGGTTTGATAAATCTTGGAAGAAATACAACACAAATTCAAACTTCAAGCAAATCAATTCATCAAAAATTTTCTTAAAATTTATCTTAAGTGCAATTTTATGGAATATTTAATAAAAAGGAATTAGTGTACTGATTTCAATAAAAAGTATAAAATATAAGAGACATGTCTTTTCATAGCTTTATTAAATGTTTTTCTTTTTGCATCAGATTCGAAAGCTTGTCCTTCTATAATTTAAATGTAAAAAATAATATACGAAAGAAATGAAATAGGGGAGATGAGACATTAGTTTAAAATATTTCTAATATTATGCATTACTAATTCTTTTAACAATATTATCAGTTAAAGAAATGATGAAAAAAAAAAAAAGTTATTTGAGTTCTCTTATGCAAAGAAAATTGCGTTATTCTAAGAATAAATTTCTTTTAGAAAAAGAATTCATCTAAGAATAAAATTTCTTTTATAGAAAAAGTAACACAATTCCATTCGCAGTCAATACATCATTTAATTTCCTCAATTTTTATTTTGATTGTTGAAGTCTTGATATGTCATTTTATTTATTATTGATTTCATTATTAACACAATCATGGATTCATGCATAATGAATATTAAATGACTAAGAAGTAATGAAATCCATATATCATCGAATCTTGTTATTCACAATCATGCTTGAATGAAAAAATTAAAATACACACTATAGGGCTTTTTGTACATTAAAATCTTCAAACTGAAACTAAGTTAAAATTTGAAATTCTTTAAATAAATTTGATTCATTTTAGTCTTATTTGAACTCAATGATAATTTTCACTGAAATATGAACCTATAATTTTTTAAATGAAGATTGTGTATTGAATTTCCAGTTTATATTAACGAATAGCTAAATAATTTAATGATATTGTATGCAAAAAAATTTGCATTGAAAACGTGTCAAAATTTACCAGTAATCAATGCTTATAAATTTTTGGAAAATATTTGAAATTGATTTTTTATTAGAGTTTGTAATTAGTAAAGGAAAATATTCGAGTTTCAAAACTACAACATGTTTTGATTAATTTTGAGTCTAATCTCAAAATGTTTCCTAACCAGTATCATGTCATAAAATCATTTCATTTGATATTAATTTTTTTCCACAGTAAAGTTCATTGATTTATTTATTGATTGTTTATTGATTTACATTTTTAGAGGCTCATTGAAAATCAATGGCTTAATGGTAGATATTCGTGCTCCCAAGACACACATAGGCCCGTGGTTTAAGGGTGACAGCCTTTCATCGCTTTAATGGGTCGATAAACTGCGTACCAAGTATATTTAGGAACTAAGGATTGGAGGTTTGGCGTTAGGCTGACCACCTAATAAGGGCATATGCCTCCCACACCATGGCTCTCGATCTGGAAAATAGGTATAGGTGCTGTAGGCCATGGCTTACGTGGGCTGTAATACCACAGGCTCTTTTCAGGTCTCATCACAATCAAGTTATGCAATACTAGGCACTGAAATTTCTTATACCGGTTCTGTGTAGAAAAATATCATTTGATATATATATATATCTATATATATATATATATACAATCAATTTTCTTACTGATACTTCTTTAAACATAGAGAATTAAAAATTTTTGTAAAATTATCTGAATTCCATATATAAAGCTCAAACAAACGTATGTACTAACAAATAACAAGGAATTTTTTAAAATTTCGGTTTACTTGAAATACCATGAAGCAAGAACAGCAGAAAAATGCGAAAAGAAATACCTATTTGAATCAATCCTATAAATTTAGAATGAAAGGAGATCACATAAGAAAGAAGAGAAGTGGAGAATCGGCAAGTCCAATCCTGGACAGATCACCCTGATGATAATCATGACCTGTAATGATTCCGAAAGATGTCACTTCTTCAACTCTAGGTTGGAGTGAGAGTTGCATTCGACTAGATATTAATGTGGATTATTACAATTTTCCACAAAAGTACGGAATGAATAGAAACGAAAATTTTTTATGCATTCTGTATAACAAATAATAGTTTAATTTTCTGCATTTGTACGAATGTAAATGTACAAAATGTAAATTAATTTGGCACTTGTTTTGCTTACGGTGAGAAATATAATCTTATGTAAAGAAAGCCAATAGGTATGACAGATATTAATTAATGAGGAATTTCGTTTGAAAAAATCCGTTTCTGGAAGATTAGAATGGGAGAGTGTAATATTCCGCTCCATTTGTATCACAATATATCGTTTAAATGAATTACCAAGTTCTGAATTACATTAAATATCGAGGAATTTTAAATCATTAACAAGAGATAAAAGTATCTCCTGATATTTTATTCTTTTTCTCCAATCTACCTTGTATCAGAACAGTGACATCTGTCCCATTAAGTATTTAAAGTTCACATCCGTTCTCATCAAGATGGTCTTTGGTAAAATCAAATCAAATCCAATTAAATCAGAAAAAAATTTTCTGCAGTTTCATGCCACTTTAGGCAAGTAGCAAAGAAAGGTAGTAATGATTTGCAAAGAAAATTATACACGAAGTAAAATATTTAAATTAGAGTTCACAGTATATTCAAAATTCCCATGTTTTTAATATTCATAATTGTATCTTTTGTATATGGCCCTATTAAAAACTAATTGTGTTCAAAAGGAATAAATAATACCACAAAATTAATAAAATAATTTAATTAACCCAGTAGAATTTTCCCTACCATAATAAATAACATATCATGTATACTGCAGAATTCATCTGTGAAAGAATGCTCAACGCATGAATCATCTCTAGAATACTTGTGAGCAAAAAAATTAAGCACAAAAAGAGAAATTTATGCACATCACACATGTTTAATTCTAAGCTCTTATGCGTTTAATTTTAAGCTTCATACGCTTAATTCTAATGGATCTTCCATAAATTTCCTTATACTTCTGAAACCTATGTGACATTAAATAATTATATTTAAAGCAAAGTAACACATACATGTAGTTTTTACTTAATAGAGAATTCATTTGAAAATAAGTCTCTTGAAGAACATATTGTATATTAATAACATTACAAACTATACTTCATAAGTCACTGAAATTTGTTCTGAAACTTTGTAATGTTAAGAAGTTTAAAAAAAATTTGTAAGAATTATTTTAAAATTTAATTTTTGTAATTAATAATTAAAGAGAAAACATTAACTTTTAAAGAATAAATAATGAACCAAATATTTCGGAAACGAAATTAAAATAAAGTTTTCATATTTATTTGAGAGTAAGATAAAAATGTATTTAGTTTTTCTTATTTAAACATTAGAATGTTCAATTATGAATCGAAATGTTTTTTCCTGTAAGAAATGCAGCGTAAATTATATGACTGAAGAAGCTTTTGAGAGAATTTGGTGAGTTTTATAGAAAAATTATTCTCTCTTTTCTTAAAATATTTTTTCCATTCTCAATGAAATTTTTAATAACTATAATTATATAATTTACTGGAACAAAATGTATTTTTTTTAAATTAAGGATTTATAAAAATAAAAATGAATTTTGTAGATATGAAAATAACAGTGAGACTAATGAAATAGCATTTTATATTTGCAAGAGCTTTTAGTTTCCTATTTTAACAATTTTAATATTATTTAAATAAAAAATAATAAATTTGAATTATGGAATAAAAATGAATGCACATAATTGTGCGAGTGAAAATGTATTGAAAGTAAATTCCTCTCAAATATCCACATTTTTTACTTTTTAATAAGAAGAATGAAATCTAAATTTTTAGGGTTAATATCACAATTTATTAAAAATATTTTCTTTTTTTGTTTAGTAGCACTGTATTAACATTTTTAGTAGCATTTTATCAATATAAGGAGAGAGTATTTTCCTTATATTCTAACCTATAAATGTGACAGAGAAAATTTAAATATATATAAAATAAAAGAGTAATATAGTTTCAATTTAACCTATTCCATGTGGCGCCATCTAGCATACTACTAAAAATCAACTAAAGTGTATAATGATTGAAGAAATATTTATTTTTTTCTAGATGAATGAAAATCGTATTTAAAAATATCATCAAATGAATTTGACATTGCAATTTTATGCACCTATTTTAGCTTTAAAATTTTATACTTTTCATGAAGTTGTGTTAAAATTAAATGGAATATTATACTAATTACTTTATTAGTTTAAAATAAAATAAAATCGAGTATTCATTCTAATTAATAATAAGTAATATTTTTTAATTCCAAATTATATGTATATATACATATTATTAATTGCCTTCGTTAAAATTCTGTAATGTGAGTTATCTTTGGCTCATGTAAATTTCAGAGTTCATTTTTTCTCAGATGGTTGATGAAGCCGTATACCTTGTTAAAACTTTTTTTTTTGTTTTAGAAGTTAGTCTTTCTGATTTGAGAAGTTGATATTTTTTTTTTGTTTCAGAAGTTTTCAAATTATTTTTATGACACTATATTTTCTGAAGTTTGTGTAAATTAAAACATATACGAGGTGAATATCTTTAAAAATGAGTTTTAGAATGAGGGAGTTTTATACTTTATTATGAAAAAGTAGTTTTGCAAATATTGTTTGTGTTTGGACAACTAATTTAATTATTTTAGTTTTCATTTTTGCCTGTTTATTTCATGTTACTTGAAATTTGATACTATCATAAATCATTGCGTTAATCACTATCATATTTAATAATGATAAATACATACAAAACAAATTATAAAGAGAAAAGAAACGCTGTGTGTTAATTGAGATATCAATGTTTCCCGTTAATCACGAAATGTACATAATTTGAATAATTTTCATTAACTCCATTTTTTTAAATATTTTTGATTGTATTTCGTAAATTTTAAAAGCTGATGCCCATAAAATAATTTTAACAGAGTAACCATTAATTTGTAAAAATTTAGCATTTATTTAAAATTATTTAGGTCTTAGATTTGGATTTCTTTCTGTTTCCACAGATTTGTCTACATATTAGTAAGGAGTAAATAAAAATTTTGTCACAACCTTTGTTAGGTAACCGAAAATTTTTAAGATAACTTTATAGTTTAATAGCACTGTTATATTCTATACGAAATATGACAATGGGAGAACTATATTAACTTTATCAGAACATTGCTCCTATAACTTACTCCAGAAATAAAATCGAAATAAGATTAAAATTGCTCAAGTAAGTAAAAAATCTAAATAAATTGGAAAAAAAATGTTCAATAAATCTTTCTACGAATTATATAATTAAAAATATTACGTTAGTTTTACAAACAAGGAAAGCTTAAATAACATATTCAATCAATAAAAGAGAATGAGAAGGGGAGAATAAAAAGAAAAAAGAGCATAAAATTGGAATTTTACAAATTGCTTATGATATTTAACTGAAACTAAGTAATTAAGGAATTTTTTAACTAAATAATTTTTATACATTAGCATTATTATCTATATTATTATGTATTTTTGTGTGATATATATATATAATTTAATTATAAAACCCTTAATAATCAATTTTAAGAATTATCTTCAGCCTAAAATAATAAAACTAGCTTAAAATAAAGTTTCAGTTTTTTTTGATAAAGTAAAATTTATATATATATATATTAATCTAACTAAATAATTTCTCTGACACGGAATTAAATTATTTTATTTATGATATTAAACTCTATTTTAAGTTTTGCATATTACTTTAGTAATTTATCATTATTTATTTATAATTATAAATTAGAGTCATAAAGAATCATGATTGAGAATTCAATGTAAAAGACAGAATGAATGATGAAATGGAATACGATTGAGATTAATATTTTGCAAACTGGTTCTGTGCGTTGGAAGCGATTATTCAATTAATGAAACAATTTAATTATATAGTAATTAAATTACCCTTGAATGAATCTTTTTTACATTGTACATTTTATATAATCAAATAATATAAAATATAAAATAAATGTAATTATAATTATTAACAATGAAGATTATCGTATATTCTTCAAAGTAGGAGCATTATGAAAAGAATGAAAGAATAAAATAAAATTTAAGGCACACAAAAATGTTTTTGCTAAAAAAAGATTTAATTACTTTAAATGCTTGTTCAAACAAACTGCCTTTGTGAAAGTATAGCTAATCATTTATTATATATTAATCATTAAATAATTTTTTAAACTAATTGTTCTCATTTTTTAAAAATAACTAATGATCAGTTGTAAAACCTTATTTTGAATTTACATAAAATTCAAGATGAATTAAATGGGACAATGAGGTCGAAAAATTATTTATAAATCGGTTCTATTTAAAAGTATTTTGTCAATTATTGAATAAATAATTCATAATCTTCGCAATTAAATTATCAATAAATGAAAAGTACTGTAATTATTATATACTTTATTACTTTTTTTTATTATAATTAATCAGCAAAATTTTTTAAAACTTATAGAAAGAAATTAAAAGGAATAGAAAAAGCAAGATTATAATTCATTTCTCCCCTATAGAAACAAAGAAATTTTTTAAAATTGTTTAATAATTTATATGTTTTTAACTTAATATAAAAGAATTAATTTTTGCTCAGTAGATGATTTTTCAAAATAAGTCCCAAAGATGGCTACTTTGATAAAGTAATAATTTGGTTTCTTTTCCTCCATATGTGTGTAGTATTTATACATACATTATAATATTTTCTTAAAATGTCATAATCTACAATTTCAACGAACTTTTTCCATGTTTAAAAATTTTGGAAAATTAATTGCTGCAAATGTCATTTCTGTAATAAATTAACTTTCAAATTTTTTTAAATATCTTTATTCATTATATTTTATTATTCTTATTTTTTTATTATACTATTATTATTATTTTTTATTATATTATTATTATTTTATTTTATTATGTTCTTACTTAAGCATTTGAAAACCAATTTTAATATGAGAAATGCAATTGTTTTTTGATTTTAAACTACACCATTTAACTTTTTATAGATAACTTATCTCCAATAAAGTTACCTTTAATTTAAATTTGCTTATAACGAATTTAAAATTAATTTTTCAAAAAAAGTTGTATTAAATTTTATACTAAAAATAACCTTCTTGCTATTAAGCATTTATTTTATAAAAATATGTGAGGTAAAAGGTTTTATTAATTTTCTAATTAGGTTTCTTTGTATTAATTTCCTAAACTGTAAGTAAACTAAATTTACTGAAATTTTTTATTATTAATAGTTGTTTGCTGATGTAAAAATGTAAAGCATTTGCTCTTTAGTGTAAAGGCATTGAAATGCTTAATATTAAAAAATAAAAGTAAGAAAATCCATATATTTTGCCTTTTTCAATAGGATTCTTTTCTTCATTCGCAAAAGATATTGGAAACCAAATTAAAGCATGCTATAATTATTTTACCAAATTAGAAAATTGAAAAATCAGAAAATTATTTTAATTCCATACTATTATCCAAGGAATTATTAAATTTTTAACACGTAGATTTCGTTGTTTTATTTTTTTTAATGAATGTTTATTCATACCATTCCGTTTAATGATTTTCTTTCAAAAAGTAGAAAATATATATGTTGAAACTAATAAGTACAAATTATATAGTTGAAAAAAACTACTCACACAGGAATCAGATATAATATACTGGCGCCATCTAGCATACTTTAATGAAACTAAAATGTAAAAGCGGGGAACCTCTAATTTTTATTATTTTTTATTATTAAATAATGGTGTAAAAAGTTAAAATTTTTTACAACCATGAGTAGTAAAAGAATTTTTTAATAACAATTGATACAAGCAATACTGACTAAATTCAAACTTATTTCCTTGAATTAGTGTTGAAACGAGAATTTTAGCTCAGGAATTTATCTCCTCATTTCAAAATGCCTTCAAATTCAAAAATATATCTCTACTATATATAATAAGCAATAAGCATGAAAAGTGAAATAGTTTATAGGTAGATTTAAATATTTCATTTATTTTAACTTATATGTAAATCAAGTGCTACGTTAAAAATAGACAAAAAAGGTTTCTGCTAAAATTTTATTTATCGCGGTAGAATTAAAGTAATATAAGGATTTTCCCACATTTTAAATAATAAATGTACACTGTTACGCCGATCTGTTTTTAAACAGTGTTCAAATGAATTTTTCGTTAAAATATTTATTTTCACAAGCAAACAAACGCATTATCGGAATTTATAAATTAATTTGTTGTTAACACTTTAAAATTAGAATTTATTAAATTAAAAATTTATTTATTTATTTATTTTTGAATAAAAGAGTTCATTTGTGCAATATATTTTTTGATAGTTATAATAAAAAGCAATACATTCTCATTATTTCTATTTTAAATAATAAATTTGTAACTAAATAAGAGAAATTTCAAGAAGAAAATTTAATACAAATATTTGTTTCCATATTTGCATTTAACACAATAGCTTTAATTTTTACAAACTTATTTAAAATATTCAATAATGTTTATTTATATAATATGATACAGAATGCAAGATTTTATTTGTATAATAGGAAATTTATTTTTCTATGGTTTTAACTTTCGAAAATAGTCTTTCAAGAGTGCATGAGATTCGAACTCAGTACCTTTTATTCTAAGACTAGACCATGTAGAAACAAAACCCTATTATATCCGATATTTTTTGATATGGTGAGAGGGATAACTTAATAGTTGAGAGCTGTTACAGAGCAATTGAGCAACCATTTTTTTATTAGTGTTCCACAAGATTTTTCGTGCTGTCGCAAAAAAGAAAGAGCTCAATACGCGTAAGCTTCGTCAATATTTATTAATCTTTCTAGATGCTAAAGTTTTGCATTAAAACTCCAATTATTGAGCATTTATCATGATTTTTTCCTCGTAATTAGCATAAATATTTTTCTATATAATATTAACAAACAATAACGTGAATATCAGAAAAAATGCTTGAAGCAAGTGAATATTTTAATACTTCATAGATTCTTTCAAACAGCATTATAGATTTTCTCTAAATCACAATATATAATTTAAATGTGGGTTCCAGAATATCTAAACGATTTTTCTGAAGGAGGGATTTTTCATAGAAAGTGAATCCTATTCACGTGTACAAGGGAATTAAACCTGAAATATTCCATATTAATATTCTGACATATTTGTGTGAGTAGAAAATATAAAAAAAGGGAAAATATAGACATCACCCATTTCCCGTCTTCAACAATGGCTGCTACGGACTTACCATTCTAAGCACGTTTGTTATCTTTTCTTCTTCTGAATCAGAACAGCCCATTATATTTTTTGTGGATGCCTCAACCCCACTCTACATCCAGCACTTTTAATTATTAGCGACTTCTCTCTAATTCTTGAATTTAATGTATTTAGATGACTTCCAATATCATTTAACCATCTAGTAAGTGGTCTTCCTTTAGTCTAGGGTTCCCCAGGTTTTTTTTAAAATGTTAAGATTTTTGTGGGATTATCATCTGGGCATCTCCATGTATGCCCAAGCCATGTAGTTGGTTACTATGAATTATTTGTGTAAATCTGATATCATCATTTGCTAATAAAACTCTTTTGCTACTGTGCTATATCACCAAAATTTGATCTGAAAGCAATTATAAGGAATTTGTAAACATTTGAATGGGCTTTTTCTAGATTGAGGACGAATTCACATATTACTAGAGAGAAAGCTCTGCAAACTTCCAAGTAACCATCACAACAAATGTAGCTATATGAAGAAAAAGCTTAATTTACAACTTTCTTCATCTTTGTGACATGTGAAGAAGGTCACTTGAAAAGTCCTCTTGAAAATAAACTGTTCAAATACCTTTAAATTATGCGGTGTTGGTAAACTAGTCCACCATGTCTGATATTTCGAGCGCATATCTAATGTATATATTGATCAGATGACACTAAGATTGGCTGGAATCAAATCCTTTCCCTTCAAAAAATTATATTTTACTGTTTTAAGAGAGGCGTTTACTACTATATCTTTAGAGAGAAAAAATTATTATGAGTCACAGCATCAATTTTGTATACAGAAGTGTAAATCTTTAAGGATTTATGGGTACAGATATTTTTTGATTAGTTTTTAATAGCTACCAAAGGCATTACATTGATTGGGCCAAAGCATAATAAATTTGGAATAATCTTAACTTAAAAATGCGACTCCGAGTACCGACATCCTCTTTAAATATTGTTAAAAAATAAATCACTATTCTTCGCTTCTAATGTCAATCGAATTCTCAGTGAATCCATTGATATTTTATAAACCAATGGGAGCAGAAAATTTAGTTGCTTTAAAATGAACAAATGCAAGTGTTTGATTAAAGTCAAAGCTGACTCCAGTGAACTATACCGATTTAACAAGTTCTTTACCTTTTGTTTGGAATGAAAAGCAAGCAATGTGATACGAAATCCTCGCAACAAGTAGAGTATTTTAGCTCGTTACACATCGAAAGAATAAGCAGTTAATAATATGGAAACTAAGATCGATAGCAAAAGATTCGAAATGGCAGCTTTTCATTTATAGAGAGAGAGAGAGAGAGAAACCATGATGTCAAGCAAAATCTCCTCCTTTCATTTCCTATTGTTCACCGCCAAATGAGCGTATCTCTCGTTCAAATTTAAAATGCAAAATATAGCCAATATATTTACGTTGTAAATCGTTCTACTGAGCAACTTGAATGTGTTTTCTTTGATCTTTTGCTCTCGTTACGGTTAAAGTTTGGAATAAAAGAAAGAACTTGTCCTGTGTACAAGAGACTGAGTTCAAACGATTTCGTCGCCTCTCATTAAAGGTAGAGTGCAGCTGCTTAGGGTATAATTATTTAAATAATTTCGTGGTGATAATGAAAGTAATTAAAAATAGCAAATAAATTACAGCGTTGTGATAATTTTGATACGTTTTGAGGGAAAAAAATTTGGCGCAGTTAGGATAGAATTTTACATTTTAATTTCACAGTTCATTTTTCTCATGAAATTAATTATAGCTGAAACATAAGCGGTACATTTTGATTTAATTAGTTTTTAAAATAAAATTGAAGTTAATATAATATTTGCATTGCTTCTACATTTTTATAACTATTTACTTCAGAATTCTTTTTCTATTTAATATTAATGAAAACATCCTGTAGAACATGAATTATTTTTATTTAAATATTGCGGATGTTAATACTAAAAATATATTTTTCTATGAATATATAAACTTAAAGTGCCATTAAATATTAAAATTCCTATTTAATAATGGCGAATAATAATTAATAATGGCGAATAAATTTTTAAGTCATAAACATTTAATTTTAATGAATAGAATTTATTAAATTTTTCTTTCGAACATCTCTGTTAATATTATACTTTTCTAAAATTTACTATAACACACAAATATTATATTTTAAATTATTAAATTTTTACTGTATTGATATGAATTTCTTCTCATTAATAAAATTTATATTCAAAATATAACTATATAAAAATATTTTTGTACTTGTAAATTATGCTTTCATTTAAGACATTTATGTTGAGACATTTGTTTAAACTTATGTTAGAATATTTCATATTGCTATTATTGACATATGTGAATGTGGAATTATTATTGAAAGAGGAAGCATTTGACAGAATTTTTATATTTTTAGTATCTTAATAATATGCTTTTGAATGCTTAAATTGATTTATTGCATGATATTATTATTAACATGTTTTATGTGAATATGAAAGAGATCTTTTTATTTAAAACATATTTATGAATTTCTCTAACAAGTTATATAATTAAGCCTTTATATATCTTATATTTGATATATCAATATTTTCGATTCCAGTTAATTAAGCAGTTGTTACCTTATTTACTATTCTTATCTATGAACTTTTAATGAGTTTAAAATATGAGTTTAAGCAATTAAACTGATTATAAATAGTAACATTAATAAAAAGTTTTTAATATGAGGAACTATATATGCTTTTAATGTAAGGATAATAAATAACTTTATATAGTTATAGATATTTAGTTATTCTCATAATCTTAAACACATGTATTTGCAGGGTTTTCCATGTTTTATCTATGAACAAATGCTAGAATTCTATTCAACTTGATAGCGGCCTTAAAAATGATCACGGAATTTCAGTTTAATACTAATAATATTTAGATTTCTTTTCAGGAATCTAATAATATTTAGATTTGTTTTTGTTTTCTTATCTAAAAATTCTAGAGGGGGCCGTTGTACCGTATTGGTTAGGGCAACGGCCTTCATTCGGAAGGGTGGGGTTCGATACCCAATGCCGCCAAAGATCACCGAGTACATGCGATACATGTGCTCATCAAATCTGTGGAACCGAAAGTCCTGTGGTTGGTTGTTGAGCAGTCACCATGGTTGTAATGGTCTGAAGAAAATATCCTCCCATTAAAGATCAATGTCAAAATTCAGGGAGTTGATTCTCTGGTGGTGCCATCTATTGGAGGATTTTTAGGGCAAAGAAGTACTTTACCTTCTTGGTGCTTTGTGGTTAAACGAAAGACTCACAATACTTAATTAAATTCTTATAGCCACCGGCATAGCGAGCTTGACTTGTCCAAATGTCATAAGTAACAACAACAACAACAGAGATTCTAGATATGAGTCTCGAGGGATTAAATGTTCAATGTAATTATATTCAAGTTCCGGAAATATTTGTGCAGGTTTTCTTACAATTATAACCCAAAATCTTGTTGTACTATATTATTATTCAGCCTTAATCTGACCCCAAAATAAATTTCAAATCAAGAATTCTTAATTATTGTGGAGCACATTCTATACATTTATGTAAAAATTAATACTTTTCAAATGTAAATAAATAAATTATTAGTCATTTCAAAAACTAATCAGTATTTAATTAATAATTTAGCAAAGTGAGTAATTTTATTTGTTTTAATAAAATTTAAAAAAGTATCTAGGACAATTTGAAAAAATAACAGAAATGTGTTACTACAAATTGGTAAAGTTTTTCAATTGATTTTTCTGTGCTTTTTTATATTTCTACCGCTCAAATAAGTTTTTAGAAACAATTTTATAAAGTTTTTAAAACAACTAAAAAAGAGGCTGTGATTAGTATTACAACTTTTTATCAATGATCAAAAATTTTTGCTGAACGCCAACTCATCTGATCGTCAACTTTGCTAATCGTCAGCTTGCTTCTTGATAGGACATTTTCTCGATATCGAGTTGTTATACTCAAATATAAAATTTCTTTTGTAGTAATATTCAGAGAGAAATATCTTCTTGCACCTAGCTTCTCAATGCTTTCAAAGCTCTTTCATAAACTATTCTACCAATCTTAGTGATATAGATGCCGCTCACCTCAAGAACTGCCCAGAAGTTTTAAGGTTTATGACTGAGAACTCCTTTGAGGTAAATAAAGGACTTGTTTTTACTCTTGTTAATCTTTTTATTGGACTGCTCGTCGATTAATAATAGAGATGTCGAGGACGGGTGTAGGATAAAAAAATAATCCGTATTTTTTTTACATTCGTGGGGAAAGTGAATTCATGATTTGTATAATATTTTCGAATTGATTCCATAAAACAATTTACCATTACTCAAGAGATGACCAAATTTTGTTGATTCTTAAGCAACACTTTCAACAAAAACTGAAATAAAAAAATAATTTTTTTTACATATTTTAAAAGAATGGGAGCAGATTGAAGATTCATAAACAAACCATGAACTTCAGTTTCAGTTTTTTGCATCTGGAAAATAAATTTTTCCCAAAATTTTCTTTAATTCTTCAAAAGAATTAATTTTATCAACAGTGATAAAACCTAATAAAGCTTTTTCAGATAGAGCATGTAATTTTTCCTCTCTGCTTATTCTTTTAACAGCATTTCTTTTTCTGTCAGATATGCTAGACAGCCAGGAAATATTGTAGGAACAGTTCCATTCTTTAATTTAGGATATTCTCGAGGTATTTTAATGACTTCTTCCCTTTGTGGTAAATAATAAAATCTGATAATTTGATCACCAGAGAAATATTTTTCACAAACAATACTTCGTTTATTAGGAAAAAACCTTTTTTTAACAATAAGGTTTGTTTTGCTTCTTCTCTAGGAAATCTGAAACAAGATACATATGAACAAGTTCCATCATAATTTGACTTGCAATAAGGAACACAACAAAGGTCAGGCATTTTGAAATTGCTTAAACTTCGAACACAAGCGGAAAATGAGTACAATGTTTCCTTCACACAGCTTCGACCATTTCATTCTAAGACGGGTAACGTTTTATCAAACAACGTGACTTCCAAGCTTACATAGTCTTGTATGTCTAGTTGGCCGGGGCTGTACCGAGGAGCGCGACAAATATTCTACATACCTTACTGCTGAAAAATGGCTGGAACTTTCGCTCTGAGAAACACCGTTCCATAATTTCCTCTCATCCTAGATAAATCTCAAAACTCAGGGAATGAATCATCTGGTGAGGCCCTGTATCGGAGGTATCTAAGAGCAAAGCTTTATTTGCAACTTCGCAGTGCTCTGATTAAACGGAAGACGCACCCTCCTGACTTAATTTCACATAGCCGTCGGCTAGCGAGCTTTGCTTGTTCACATGTGATAAGTAACAATAACAACTGTCCCATCGCTAAATTTTGGTAAGCTATGGATACATGTGCAAAGAGCACATCCCCAGTCCAAGAAACAGAAATACATTGATTTCACATTTGTACAACAGTAGATGCTCTCGCATGTGGAACTTTTAGCGACGAAGAATGACTCAATTATTTTATGGTTTCTAATAGTTATATCACTTCGATTTTTAATGCGAATTTTAAACACATAAAACACACACTCTTATATATATATATATATATATATATATATATATATATATATATATATATACACGTGTGTGTGACTTGGATTATTACTTGGATTCCTATCCTGGTTCTATATTTATTCTGTAAATAGAAGAATTGCTGGGTAAACAGGAACGGAATGTATGATCGTTCCTGCTATAGAAGGAAAGTATCCTACCTGTCTCACTTGACCTGAGTAAAACGCTTTCTTCAATTGACAACTAACCAGATGAAATTTAATTTGGTGAAATGAAAGGCTAATTTTTTTCATTCCCCTCATGTTTTCTTGTAATAAAAGAAAATCTATGACAATTAAAACTGTTTTTTTCTGAAGAGAATGTGATCTATCGGTTATACTGCATTCATTCCAATGAAATTTTTTTGTTTTGAGTCCTTTTTTTAATTTTTGTTTTGTTGACCCCCCAGAAAATGAGTGTAGCTTCTCTGAAAACTCATTTCTGAAAATTTGTGCTGCGGAATTTTCTTAATTTATCTTTTGCTATACATAAACAGGTCCCAGTACGTTCTAAAAATTTTTGAGAAAAATAATAATACTTGTATATATATATATATATATATATATATATATATATATATATATATATATATATATATATATATAACTACTTCAGGTTGCTAGATCATCAACACCGCAAAATAATTGTAGAAAAACTTATGTTTAATTTTATTCCATAGTTATTTCAGTTTTCAGCTGAGAATAAACGTCATTTGTGTTAATTAATTGTTAGATTTTTGGACATCACTTTGATACAATACTTATTAATGTATTTAAATATATTTTGTAGCAAATCAAAATATAAACTATAGAAAGAAATTGCATATTTTGAATAATTAAATATAATAACAAATTTAAACTTATTACAATATAAAGATAAGATTTTATATATGATTTCAGACACTCTTTTATTAGTTACTTAAAATTTTAATTTTATAAAATTGCATATATTTTGTACAATTTTGAAAACAAATACACATTTTAGGTTTTATTTTGAAACACTAGGTTTTTCTGGAATTTCAAATTTTATTAAAACATAAATTACTATAGATGAATTAATGAAAAAATAGGCATTGTGTATTTTTATTTTGTTGCAGTATTTAATTTTTTTTGTAAATGAATTCAAATAAAGTATAAGTTCAGAATTTTAAAATTGAATTTTTAAAATTTTTGAATTGGTATATGAAATAAAGTTTTTTGTACTTAATTTATATAGAAAACTGTAAAAAATTAAACATGTTTAAAGAGTCAAAATATAAATAAAATATTTGCCTGTAAATATTAAAACTAATTCTAAAATTTTCTTCTAAACATTTGCTTAAACGTGGAATTATGTGCTTCGTTTTATAATTTTAACTTTCATGAAAAATAACATTGCAGCTTAAATATATTGTCACGTATTTTTTTCCATGAGTACATTTCACATAAAAATTGTTTTAAAGTTGATTTTTTTTATTTATACTGAAAATTATAAGATTTTAAAAGTATAATAATTTTCTTAAATGCATATGTTTTAAAATTCAAAATTCAGAAAAAATTACAATCCTGATTAAATACTCAACGTAAACAGGAAAATGGGTGAGATTCAATTCTGCCTTATGACAACCGCAAAATTTTAATCGCATCAGCTGATAGCAAATTGGATTACACTTCGATTGCAGCACCAGTTTGTAAATTAGTTTCCGATTTAGAACAAATGGACCAATGCCGCAGAACCCGAGAGAAATGATTAAAGTGATTTCCTTGAAAACCCCCTTTTCAAAACACAATTGCCCCTGGACATTCACCGTCATACAAGATCCAAATAGGGATGCTTAATATATTACATCAATTGATCAAAATGGTTATTGTCCCAAAATCTAATTCCATTGTATCGGAGTTTCTTGGGAATAAATAGTTCGCAGTATCTGGCAATCGCCTGAGAGGACATTTAAACTGTGCAGGTAAATAATGTCTTACACGTGTTTTTGTTGTTTTCTTTGGCGACAACTTTCTTCGCCAAGCAATGGACTTTTACGTTTCAATTTAAAATAATTACAAAAGTCTGTTTTAATTCCACCGACTGCTTCGCTTAAGAGTTTTGAACCTCCAGATCTTCTAATCAATAATTTGAGTCGACATTTTAATTTTATTAGAATGTGATGTAATTAGACTTTTCCAGATAAGAAGTTGTTCGTCACACTTGGTTGAACTAGAATGATTTCTTTCTTAAGGGATTTTGGAAATTAATTGTAGAGTTTAGTCTAGTATGAGACACATATTGAGAGGATGAGATCCTACTTTTCAATTCTATGGATGTTAATTGAATTTGCTTCATTAAATTAGAAAAAAAGTACGTTGTTAAATAATTTTGAAATGGCTGAATTTTCTAGAATTCATTTAAAGAATATTTCCGATCATTTTATAAATATATTCAGACACTGAATAAATGTAATAATTGAAATGAATTGTGAATTTAATTGACTTTAGTCGGATTTCGGATTTCATATTGTTGACTATGAAACTTAATATTTTAGATTCTTTTTTTTAAAAGCAAGTTAATCCACACATTGAAGACAGCAATTAGAAATTCTTTAAGAGAACCATATTCAGATTATTAGAAATAAGCGCTGAATAGACTCTTATAATTCCGATAAATTTAAAGGAAGAAAATTATTTTAAGATATTACGAGGTTATTGAATATTTAAAAATATAAATTGAAAAAAAAATCTTGAAAAATTAAAAATTGTTTTCATTTTGGCTTTGATGTTTCACAGATCTTGATATTATATGATGAAAGATTTCATGAATTATTTCTTTATTTTTTTCAATTGATAGCTTCTCTTTTAGAAATAAATTAAAGAAGGTAGTCTAATACATGATAGAAGAGTTTGGGATTATTTTAGAGTTTTTTTAACTGTCAATAAATGGTTTTTCATTTAGTAATACATTTCAATAATTCCATTTGCTATGAATAGTGTGATTTTGAATTTTCTGTTTATGGATAACATACGAGGGTCACTGAAATTTTTGAGATACAACTAGGTTTTTAAAGTTATACTTACAAAATTTTAAGTGTGTTGAAAGTAGTCTCCTCCAGCATCAATGCACTTTTGTAGATGAATTTTCCACAGATTAAATGCCTCAAGCCATTCATTTCTTGGAATCGATGAAAAAATGCATTTATAGCTTCATTAATCTCTTCTCCTGAATGAAAACGATGTCCACGTAAGTTCTTTTTTAGATTAAAGAATAACCAAAAGTTGCACATAGCTAGATCAGGTGAATACGGCGGATGTTCAATCACTTTAATTTGTTTTTGCTTAAGAAACTCAACTGTTAATCCGGCTGTATGTAAAGATGCATTGTCATTGTGAAGCATTAGTCCCCTAACATTCAGTTCTTGTACAATTTCTGGAAGACATTTAGTGGTATACCAGTTTACTGTTACTGTCTTTTGTCCTTCTAACTTGATGGCTTTGACCAATCCCCATACTTCGGAAGAAAACGGCGTACATAATTTTTTTCAGTGCGCGTTATTTTTTTCACCATTGTCGGCGTGGGATCATCTTCAAAGACCCATACTTTGCTTTCTTGTCGCGTTGGAACGTCAAAAAACGGTATGTACGTTTCATCACCTGTTACAATTTTGAAAATGATGCGTTAGCCACCATCATTTAGCAATTTAAAAGTTTCTTTACTGATTCTGACACGCTCCGCTTTTTGGTACTCAGTTAGATTATGGGGAACCCAATGGCAAACTACTTTTTTCATACGTGATTCTTCATGAATGATTTTGTGTATGGCTGCAGATTCAATGTTAAGTTCCTTCTGTATCCTTTGATAGGTACAGCGATTATCATCCATTAACATTTTTCGTATGGCAGACACATTATCCGGGATTACTGCCGACGGCGGCCTTCCTGTGTGTTCTTCATCCTGAAGAAAATTGCGACCTCTTCTAAATTCTCTAAACCATCTGAATACAGTAGCATGAGCTGGAGATTCATCACCAAATGCTAATTGCAACCGTTGAACGCATTCTTCTTGATTTAATCCTGCTTTAAAATCGTCGAAAATCATAGCGCGAAGATGTTCTCGCGTCAACTCCATTTTCTCTTCTGTTTAAAATTTATTCTACGCTAAGCAAGTTGAAGTAAGTCAGTAAAAAATCGTCTTCTGTGTTAAAATGCTTTGTATTTTAAAATTAAACCGTTATTTTTATTTTGTAAATTATCGTCTGCACATATTTAAAAAATTTCAGAGTAACCCTCGTATGAGGTATATTATTCTTGCATTTAACGTACTATAGTAACAGCTATATAAGTATCCTACATTTAAAGTAATTATCTTCTTATTAAAACGGTTGCAATATTTCCCACAACTTAACTGAAAGTAAAAGTTTTGAGAGCTTCATTTAAAGTTAAAGTTTTTCTTTTAAATAAAAAAATTGAAGTATTCTTTTTCTTATTTCAAACGAATGATGCACGTTTTGTTTTTGTTGGTGACGAATTATTGTTTACATCCAGGTTTACCAGAGGTGAAACTACATAAATTCATTCTTAACAATATGACAATTTAAATATCAGAGATAAAATTATATTTACGATCTTTAAATATCTAATGCATTGGTTCTCAATCACTGTACCAAGACCCTTTTTGTGTGCTTCCAAATTCTTAAAGCATGCCGCCAAATTTCAGAAATATATATAGTTAAAATTATGCCTCTTTGTCTAAATTAAAGAAAAAAAATACAGTGTAAAAGAAGACTTATTTTTAAGCTTGAACACCATATCTTTTACAGTTAAAAACTGTTTTTTATCTTTGATAACTGCGACATTTCTTAAAGTGAAATATTTACCTCACATGAAGAAATTTCAAGTGTTACCGGTTTCTACAATAACAATTTTCTACTCGTATTTTTGTGAATTCGGATTTTCAGTATTAATCAACGAAAAAAAAAGGTCGAGGCTTAAATGTAGAAGACAATATGAGAAGAGTATTATCATTTTTACTACCAAATATAAATGAAATTATAAAAAAATAGCAATCTCAAATTTCTTATTATAATTATTATTTTATTACCTCATAATTAATCTCTTAATGATAATACAGTTATTTCTATAGTACATATTATATTATTTTATACATATATATATATATATATATTTTACATTCACAAAATTATTATCATAAAATATTTTTACACACAATTTATTATATTTAAGTAAGCATCTTTTAAACTTATCTTTTCCATGTGTGCCATCAACTTTTAAAATCGTCAAAAATGTTTCTCGACATAAAAAGAAAAAAAAAGAGGTAGAGAATTACTAATCTAATATATTTAAAATTCTTGGACATGTAAAATAATATTTGGAATGAATGAAAATTTAGAGCAATTGGATGATTCATAAAAATGTGGCTATATCAATATTTGGAGGAGCTTCAGCCTTGTTATCTATTACTAGACTTGTTGTGGTATTTCCTAGTCATTTTAAATGCACTAAAGAGAGATTTTTCTGATAAAAATTCATTAAAGAGACATACGTTATAAATATGTTAGTAGGAAATACTGAGGAAGTAGTAAATTAAATCAGTAATATATATATATATATGTAATAGTAAATTAATTAATCATCAATTTACTATTAATACTTGAGTTTGTGAGTATATTTATTCTTGAAATGTATAAAAAATTACGTCATCTCTGTAATATCTCTAGCTATTTTCAAATCATGGAGAGAAAATGTAATATTTTTAAAAGAAAAAGGGAAAAAATTTCATATCAGGAAGCTTTAGCATGAAAAATAAACGCATATTTGAAAAAAAAAAATATATATATAATTTTTCAAGAGAACATCTATTTTATGAACATATCTTAATTTAACTCACGATACAAGGCGCAAGTATTAGCTAAGTGGATCTTTATCTTTCTTTATCCGGTAATTTCATAAAATCTTTCAAAATCTTTGTTCGGTAATTTAATAAATACCCTTCTGGCAAATTTGAGTTAATTACTGTATTAAATTGTCCTATTTCTAATCTCAAAATGGCGTTACTTAGATTTATAAATTGTTAATGTGGATTTGTATTTTGAATATTTTTCTTGTTATGGTAAGTCTCAAAGAAACCAATCTAAATCATTTCATGCTTAGATTGGTTCCTTCTATTTTTGCAGAGATTCATCAAAGGTGTTGGAACATTTCATCTTAAAATATATGAAAGGGAACAAGTCAATAAAAATACAGATCCAACTGAGAGAGGAGGATGCCCTCGATGTAGTGGAGGAAGACCAATATCAGTTTTCACCAAGTTGCCAGAAAATTACAATTTCACTAAATAGAGTGATAAACATTAGTACCAAAACCAGTATCATTCATGATATTTTTTTATATCAATATAAAAACACCATTACTCAAATTTCTATAAACATTTAATATTTTCTTGTTATCTGTTAGAATAGAAAAGATATTGAAGAACATTTTTACTGCAAAACACTTATATGTACAAAGGGAACTCTTTTTAATGGAAATGGAATTAAAACTTTCATTATTGCCACCGCCATATAGAACAAAATATCTTTGCAGCATGAATATAGATTGAAAGGCAATTTATCTTAAATATTTTGCTTGGAGTTCTTGGAAATCACTTGATAAGTTCACATATGCTCTAAAGATAGATTAAATATATAGGTGAATAAATTATCTTCCAGAATTAGTTAGTCTCTACTCCATCAATGGGAAATCGTTTTCCAAAATGATAGTGGCCTAATAAATTCTATAAATGAAGCTCATAAATTTTATAAATCAGCAATAGCTACGATCTGTTTAGATGCACCGAATCAATTCCTTGACTGTCTAGTTTATCGGATCTGAATAAAATGTATTCTTTGCTTGTAGATGCTATTAAAGAATAGAAATGCTTTAACTGAAGTCAACCCGAACAACTGATAATTGAAATGGCCACAGATGTTTTTAATCTTAATCTGTAAATGATTTCTGAATGTTTTTTGTTTAAAGCAGAAAGAAGATCAATTGGGTATTAACAAAAGTTTTATAACTATGGTCGATTGGTTTTGAACACACAATATACATTTTGAGTGAAGACGTGTCTCGTTTAATTTTAAATCCAAATATTGCAGAGATACATTTTCATTCAAATAACATGAATTGATTCAGAAACACCAAAAAACTTCTTTCAAGTTGATTTAGCTACTTGCACCATGGCTCATGTTTAAGCCATAGTCTAATGAACCATAAGAAAGTATAAGAACCATACGAATGAACCATAAGAAAGTATTTCGTTTCTTTTTTCAAAAAAAAAAAAAAAAAAAAAAACGAAGAGTGAAGTAAATGATGTTTGATGGGAGGGATGAATGATGAATGATGAGACAAAAAATTAATGACTTCAATTTAGTCCTCCCAAGCTCAAATTATTAAAAAAAATATATTCACAAAAATTTCTTATAATTTCATTAGAATAGTTTCAATGAGCTTTCGTCTAGTTTAAAATTGTTGTAAGCTAAGGATGAGACAGCTCACTTCGCAAAATATAATTGGCTCGAAACCAGCTGCTAAAGAACAGCGGGAGTTTGGTGTGGTTCAGAAGTTGTGGTCAAATATTGTGGTTCAGAAGTTGGATATATTATTTCAGAAGTTGAAAAATATTCTTTGAAAAATTGAAAATTTTGTTTGTTTATTATCGAAAGAAAGTTTTGGGAACTATATATTAACTAAAAATTTTGGGACAGGGGGGAAATGGCTTACCCTACTGTTGTAGAATTAAGATGATAAGGGTTTTTGTGCGCCACAGAGAAGCATTTGTTAAAAACTTAAAAAAAAAAAAAAAAAAAAAAAAAAAAAAAAAAACATTAGTTTGCTTTTATAAGAACAAGAACAATTGTTTTCAATTTCAAACCTTCGAGAAAGTCACTTCGAATATGTTAACAATTCATTTAACTTGAAGAAAGAAGCATTTTTAAATATATAAAATTTTTATTATGTAGAAATTAGCTGTTTATAGAAAATAGAAGAAGTCGAATTGAATGAAGTATCTCTCTCTACTAAATATCTTCAAGTAGATGGTTGCAGAATTTCAAGTTTTCATCCATATTTACTATAATAAATTTCTATTTATTTATTATTAAAAAAAGGAGAATAGATGCAATAACCAAAATTATATTCAAATGTTCATTTTTCGTTATCGGGCTCAACTGAATCAAATGAAATTATTGTGTAACATGTGAATGCAAAAGTCTTCAACGTGATAGAATATTTAAAGAATAGTAAAATTTCAATCCCCATTTCGTCAACAGAAATCTCTGATTGACACATTAATGCAATTTTCTATTATATATAGAAGCTTTCTCGGTTTTAAATGTATTTTCTTTATATAACAATGAATATGACTGTATGATTATTTTGAAGTAAAATAAATGTTACAGTTGTGTGTTAAGAAATTTGGCATAGATGCCGTATGAACTGGGATACCAAATTCTAAGCTTAGTGATTTTTTGGTGTTTCTATTTTATTACGTTTCTAGCAACCTGATTTTATTACATCCTAAATATGAGAACCTATAAGAAATAAGCAGAAAATTCTATTTTGGCAACTCTAGTATGTATGTCATCGCTCTCCATCATCTTGGCAACATTTCTACATAAAAAAATCAGAATTTGGTATTCTGGATTATAGAGCATTTGTGCTTAGAAGCTTATATAATTAATGAATAATATTAACTAGGAATTAATGTATTCCTCTTCCTCATCAGTTACTAAAATTTCCAGAAAGCAATGGTTTTAAATTAATCTGAAGTTAATTACACTGGCAGGATATTTTCAGATAAAAACAATCTGTCAATTGTAAGCTATTTCATAACTATTCATTATTTTTGGAAACAGTTTTTCAATTTTACGATATTGAATGATGAAGATAAATATAATTAGTCATAATTATCCGTAAATTTCATAGTAGATAAGAATTTTATGCAAGAATTGTTTTTATTTATATTCAACTGTAAAAAAATTGCATGGAAACACATAATAGAGTATTAATGAAAACATGTAATTATTCTAAAATGGCCCTTTTTTTAAATTTAAAGAAGTACTTTTGCTTTACTTTTCATACTGCATTGCAGATAAGTGTCTCGACGAAAACTCTTATTCTAAGGATTTCTAACAAAATAAAACTAAATACAAGCAATTTCCAGGAAATTAGATTTATTTTAAATAAAGTGAGAACAGACTTCCTACACTTCTCGAATACAGCTGTCCAAATAGCAGACAAATTGTTTTCCAAATAAAAGAACATTCCTTGTTAAATTGCTAGCTTGAATTAGAAATTAGTTTTGTAGCAGAGAAATTCTCTTAAGCTCCCAATGTTTGATTTATAATATGAAGCTATGTAAGCAAGGAAATATTTAAATTCCTTGCAAAGATCATTGATTTTCTGTATTCATCTGAAATTTTATTATAATATTTTCATATTTTCAGAAAATTAGCATAATTTCATAATCGATTCAGTATTATTTCGAGAATATCAATATTTTGTCACATTCTGTATTTATCTTGTCGGATATTTTAGAAATTCATCAGTACATTAGAATATTTATTATCCAGTTTTTCGAATGTGAAGAACGAGCTAAATTTTAATGTCATTATATTTTGAAAATTTTTTGCTCTCATTACACCAAAAATTATGTTTGAAGGATATATTGTAGTTGATTATTATATTCATTACATTCAATGTGATCAATATCTGTATTCAAATTTTATGGGTGTATTTGACTGATAAATTTTATAAGTGCGTTTGACTGATGAATTTTATAGGTTCATCTGATTGAGGAATTTTATAGATGCGTTTGACTGATGGATTTTACAGAAGCCTTTGATTGATGGATTTCATAGGAGGATTTGACTGGTGGAGTTTATAGGTGCATTTGACTAATGGATTTTATAGATTCGTTTGACTGATGGATTTTATAGATTCGTTTGACTGATGAATTTTATAGATTCGTTTGACTGATGGATTTTATAGATTTGTTTGATTGATGGATTTTATAGATTTGTTTGATTGATGGATTTTATAAATTCGTTTGACTGATGGATTTTATAGATTCGTTTGACTAATGGATTTTATAGATTTGTTTGACTGATGGATTTTATAGATTCGTTTGACTGATGAATTTCATAGATTCGTTTGACTGATGGATTTTATAGGTGATTTTGCGTGAGCTTTTTTTTGCGTTAGAAATTGGAAATTGCGTTAGAAAATAAATTTTTTTTTAACTAAATTTTGAAAATAATTGGTTTTTGGAAATTTTCAAATTAGTTCTTAGTTAAAGTGATAAGCGATTTTTTAAGTATATTACATAGCATGTATTATGAGATATTTAATAAATGTTTATTCATACAAACCATTTAAAAATATCTGCAATAATTATTCCTAACAATTTAGAACACTTTAAAAATTATTTTTAGAAATGTTTTACTCTGTAAAGCAGATAACGAGATTCACCCATTTAAAAATTATCGCTTGATTTTGTCAGCTGGTGTCAGGCGTTTTTCTCCTATGCCTATTTTTTGTGTGCTTATTTTACGTTACAAAGGTCTATTATTTATTTATTTTGATTAATGTAGCTGGACTTTATGACCACGTGTAGACAATCAAAAATTGATTTCTTGGTAATATTTTAGAAAAAGATAAGTTCATTTTAATCTTAGACATTTATTGAAGTTATCATTACCTTTCATCAGCAATGGTAAAATAATTTATTCTAAGTCAAAATGATCGTAATCATTTTATTTTAAAAGTTAAGTATGAATTTCTTAGGCGTTGATGAAATTAATATATATAAATTCCTAAAATTAAAATATTTACATAAAATAATAATTTAATGAAAGTAATTTTTACACATATTTTAACTTACTTTTCTTTTAAAGCACATAATTTTATTGAAAAAATTTAATTCAATTAAAGAGAAAACTTTTCCACTGTTTTCTAGATTCAAGATAATAAAAACTGAAAAAAAATTAATGTTAAAATGAATTGAAATTAATTTTGAGCATATTATGATCACCCAAAATGTTTGATAAAACTATTTTCCACCAAATAAATGGAAAAGTACATAAAATATTTTTAATGTGTAAATTTTTGTCACTAAAGTTATGAATAAAATTTTTCATGTATATAGAATTTAATATATATTAAAAATATTTTTGTTATCTACTTTCTTAAGCCGGTTAATCAATATGATGTTTAAAATTAACTTAATTTCTTGTTATTTATTATCATAGCTGATAAAATTTGTGAAATATTTCTCGCAAAATAATTGCTTACTGTTTTTAGTAATTAAAATTAATTTTTTTTATACTGTAACCTATTATAAATAATCTTTTAAATGATTGAAATCTCAAATATTATTTGTAAAATATCATGTTGATTGATTCTCTTTTCCACTGATTTCTAATTTAATCATAGAAACAATCAAATATTTTTTCTTTTCTTTTCTTTTTTTTGTCTCATAGTCCAACAGAAATACATTCGACATAAATTTGATTTTGTATAACTCTTATAAGGGGTTTTATGTATTTTCAATACCAAAGGTAACAATAATTTCTACAATTTATAAACTGTAGACTCTTTCCACTGTTCGCATATTGGAAAGAATCAAACAATTTAAATTAGAATTAGCATATTATCTGCCGAGATATTATTGATTATTTTTAGTAATGCTTATTTTTAATTATTCTGTGGGCTGTAAAATCTTGTTTGTTAGCATTTTTACTAAATGACAATTTATGTTATCAGTGATTAATTTAACCAACAACTAAATATTTAAGATTTTTAAAATTGATGTTTTAATTCTAGTGTTTCTTTTATTATTGAAATTCTTATTATTCTTTTTATTGGTCCCCATTTAATGATCCTTGGAAATTTATTTTCTAATCATTTAATGAAGAAAGCTATTTCTTTAATATTGAAAGCATTAACATGTCATATTTTAATCATGATAGTAAATTTCTATGCAACTTATTATACCTATTATTTTATACAATGTTCTCTTCTTCATTATTACTCTTTTCCTTATAATAATTCAGGGAAACCAATTATATTTTTAACAGGTTTAATAATATTCTGACCACTTATTTAATGCATCTTTATATATATATATATATATATGCACACACAGAAAATTTTTGTAACCATTAAATATAAATAAACTTCTTTGTTTTTTAAAAATAAAAGATTTAAAATGCTTTTTAGATTGTAATTATGGTTTATATATTTATAAATTTATAATTCGTAAGGAATAATACATATAATAAATAAATGAGTAATAGAATTGTGTTATGTAATTATGAATAATCATATTTTGATGCTTAAAATTTTATTCCTAATTTAAATTTTTATTGAACTCTGGATCTATATCATGATTTTCTTATTTACAGTTTTTTCCCTTGTCTTTCAACACATAGTATAATTTTTCAAGAGAATTTCTAATTTCAGTGCTCATTCTGTATTTTTTTAAATAAATACATTTTTTAAATTTGTTCATTATAATATTTTTACCTATAATGCAAATTTCTCTTTTATTCACGTGCATTAATATTTATTATTAAATAAAATAAATTTTATTTGAGATAAAATTTTTTTAAAAAAATTTTTGAATATTGTTACTCAGAACTTAAACTATTATTATTTAGTATTAAAATAAGTAAGAAAATAATGTTTCAAACACAAGCAAGAGAAACACATTATTATTATTTTTTTATCATGTAATAATTTATTTCAAATAAAATCATTGAAACAGTTTCACTGCAGAGAACAATACATATCCAAAGCACATATCTTTGTTTAATATTTCCTATTCACTACACAACATTTTTCCAGAACATCAGAAGAGAATTTGGTTTTTTATGTATCCCTCTTCTGTGTAGACGGGTGCTTCTTAAGATTCGGTACCCGCGTAAAGTTCTTGACTAACTTCGCCATCGCTGAGAAGATGGCTGGTTAAACGCTGACGCAACTAAGCATGTAAAAGTTCGTGGATGGGCTTGGCTTTTGTTCTGGCGTTAACTAAAAGGAGAAACGAAGTGCAAACAAGTACACATTGTTCGTTGAACATGACTGGCTCATCATTTTTAAATAACCAGAAGGAATACTTTTTTTCATAGCAACAAATATACAGTAAACCAAATAGAAACAAACAATTCGTGTAACGAAATATATACAATGGGAAATAAATATACATACATAAGAATGGAGTATGAATATACACTATTTGCATTACTGTCGCCGACAAATATTTAATTTTGAGTAACTATGTTTTCTATTCATTTATATCTTGAAGTTTTCGATTCATTTATATTTAGAGCTACTATAAAGGTACTGTTAATAAGTAATTCAAATAAATCTATGCAGAGTGATAATAGAAAAATTATTACAAATCTTGTTAAAAATACCTTCTCGACGAGCTCAAAATTAGAATTTTCGGTTTTAATCTAAAGTATTTAAGTATTTAAAAGAAAAAATACATTATTGCTTAAAATTCACAGATTTAGGATTGAAAAGAAATGAAAAATTTGTTTATATATATAATTTGGGTTTAATTTCAGATAATAATTATGAAATAATTTCAAAATTAAATGCTGATTTCATATTAAAATGCTTTTATAACAATGTATCGACTTATAAAATTAAGTTGCATGCCCTAAATTACTAGACAATATTCAGAATTTCATACTGGTAAATATTGTTGTGATGAAACCACCTATGTACGTGACAAAACGTATATCAATCTGTAGTAATAAATGATACAAAAATATAGTAAATTAAATATTAAGTTCAGTAAAAATTTGTTTTATAAGAACAAAAAGTACTATGAATTTTTTTACTTAAAAATTTGATTTGGAAAAATTATATTTGGAGAAGACAGAATGCAAACGTTTTTGGACATGTCAATGATAAATTACAAGATAATAATACTAATACAATAAGATAATAATTCTCACTATATGGAAATATAAAATAAATATTTGAAATAAAATAGACAATAAATTTATGATTAGAGATATATATTGCTAATAACTGATGCAATGTAATTATTTAATATTAAACAATAAGTCAAGATGAAATATTAGATATTTAAAGAATAATGATTCAATGCTTATTTAACTTTTCACTAAATATTATTTTTTAAATATGAGTAATCAATAGATTTAAAATATTTATCGTGTTTTCAATTTTCTCCTTTAATTTTCATATTAAATTTAAGGAAATTTACTCTAAGTATGTTAAAAAAAGGAATTTTTATTTCATAAATTAAAAATATATTTCACAAAAAGTTATTTGCTTTTTATCAATTGCCTATTATTCTAATTTTCTTTCCATATAATTCTCTAAACTAATTATAAATGTTATTAATTTTATAATAATTATATTTTATTGTTAATTACTAAATAAATTATAAATTAATTGTAAAATAATATTTTTTTAAATTTTGCATAAAAATAAGTTTTTAAGCTGTGACTCGCTTTATATAATTAATTAGACACTTATGCATTTTATAGTATGATTCTTTATTGAAATATAAACTATTCTTCAAAACATGAGCAATGAACGTATTAAACGTATTAAATTTTTAAGCAACTTTGAATAATAATCAGTAAAAGTTAAATAAAAATCACTAATAGGCTGATAAACATAGAAAGAATATTATTTTTCAAAATTTACTCTATTTCGAGGAATTATCTACATGAGAAATATGTGACACAAAGTATAAATAATAATTTGAGCAAACTTATGCTGTTACAAGAAGTAATGGATTGATAAATATCTCTATAAAATGATATAGCTATATTATAAAGCTCAGAAATGTGATATTAATACTAATCATATAATAAAGATTCATAAATAATTTACAGTTTCTGCTCCTACAAATGAGCCATCTATATACAACGAACATGAAATAGAACAAAACTTCTTTCACATCCAATAATTTTTAACTCTTCAAAAATCACTTCAAAGTGAGATGCATTTTTCTTATGTCAAAAGAAAATAATTTCAGAACAACTCATAAAGAATTATTTATTTTCTTCCGTGGTAATTTGAGGGAGGAGGTTGAAGGTATAACGTTGAAAAAGAAAACGCTACTTTTTATTTCTTTCGAAATTGAAGATTTCAGATTTACCTTTCACGGCTCTCCTCCCCACTGGATGAGTTTTGCGAATCTTCCGATTCAACAGGTGCCTCGCGCTTACCGAATCTTATGAAGGTGTCATTCACATTCTCTCTCTTGACTTTCTGGAATGCCCGGATGCAGTTGGGGTCATTCAGGAGGGCCTTCATCAGCTGTTGACTGTTGGCCACCTTGCAGCCGTTGTGGTTGAGGAGGAATCGCTGGGCGCTCACCTTGAATCCATCGAGGTCGACCCCAGGCTCAGCAACCAGTTCAATATCCCCGACTCTCTGCTGATCAGCTGGCGAGGACACAGCTTGGATGTCTCTGGCATTTCTGCTTTCCGATGGAGAGCTGCGTCCAAAACGGATGAAAGTGGAATCAACAGCCTTCTTTCGTTGGCCTTCTGTAAAAAACACTTTTCATAAATTTTCCGTACAAGATAATGATTTTTGTTGTTACAAAGTATATTTTCACAGTGATGTATACATGATCAAGCAAAAATCTCTATACTTTATTAATTTTCACCAAAAAAGAAAATATATTTCTTTATTAAACTAGTTCGATAAAATCAAAATGATAATTCACTATATATTATAAGAATATTACGCAGAATTTTCACTTTTTCACTATTTTATTTTTTCGCCATTTTCATCACATTTTTTCCTAACTTATCATTATATCATTACACTATCCTGTATTGATAAATTCCAAACATTAATCACAATTTAAACACTCTTTCGCTTGTAAAACACAATTTTCTTGCATTTAATAAGGCATAATAATTTAAACAGAGTAAGTAAAAAAACTTATATTTGTTTCATTACCAATCTATTAAAAATATATACGATTTTCGCCTGTTAGATTTGTTATGTGTAATACTAGGAATGAGATATTTATAATCAATAATATATATATATATATATATATATATATATATATATATATATATATATATATATATATATATATATATATATATATATATATATATATATATATATATATATATATATATATATATATATATATATATACTGGTACAACAGCCCATGTTGGCCAAGGCCTACAGTGTGATCATAACTTTTTTCATGACCGAGGGCTCTTTAGTGTGAAGTATATGTCCCAGTTAGGTGGTCAGCCTAACGTCCAGTGTTTTGTTCCCAAGCATGCTTGGTAATTGTATATTGATCCATTCCAGGGATGAAAGACTGAGTCGAATTTGCCAAGCTATAGAGGATCGAATCTCGGAAGTGTGCCTTGGAAGCGTGAAACGCTGCCATTAAGTCACCGACCGGTCTTCTATCCATTTATCTATCCATCCATCTATCTATATATATTGTTGTTGTTGTCGTGTGTCAGCGCTAGGCTGGCATTATGGGTTGCGCTGCTCCACTTTTCCAAATGAACCATATTTAGATGTGGAGTCCAACTTCTTCAGTACACACATGCCATAGGTACTCATTTATAGGGTAGGCAACCATTCACAAACCATTCATACAAATAAAGAACAAAGACAAGATAGCTAGAGAGGGAAAATACTTCCATGCCCGAACCGGCATTTGAGAGATAAGCTGACCACTAGAATATATATATATATATATATATTGTGACGAATGATAATTTTTTCACTTTTTATTCAATATTGTCATATTTGACATTTGGATATTTTTATTCATTAAATTCAACAAATGAGTGTGATAAATTTTACACGCATTTAGTTATTTATTAATGAAAAAGAAACATTTATTATTCATACATTTTTTTATTTTCATAATAAAATAATTAAGTGTGTTTTAATGCAAAACAATCGATCAAATATATTAATAAATTTTTGAAGTTATTCATTTTCGAATCCAGTTATGAACTTAAAGCTACATAATTTAATGAATGGATTAACTCAAAAGTTGTATTTGTTAAAGTTGTATTGTTTGATTAAAAACATGAATGATTTCTACTTATTAGTGCAAATTTGAATATTTTTGCATAATGTTTTTCTGAAATATTGCTGATTTGACATAATTAGAATATTAATATACCGCAAAGAAAGTAATTTTAATTATTCAAGATATTAACTAGATAATATTTTTTATAATCTTAACTACTAAAAATGAATGTATATATTTTTAAGATAATAAAAAATTATATTTGTTTTATTAAATTTTAAATATCTATTAAACATAAATCCTTATTAATAAATTTGTTTTCCAATGCCTATCAAATGCATTTATTTAGTCAAACTATTGAAAAATTCCGAAATAAATTTGATAGGTTAGGTCTCATTCAATTTATTTCGTAATATTATTTCATATATTTCTGACAGTAATACCATTATATTCGTCAGATTTTATAAAAGTTTTTGGTGTAAAGCAACGTTTCTAGAAAAAAAAAAACTGCTTATAAAATTCATCTTTTTAATTGATTAAAAATGATTTTTCAATGTATTAAATTGAAGTTATTATTATATAATTGAATAAATTAATTAATGTCTCTTTTGGAACTGAAACAATGCAACGGAAAAAATATTAAATTAAATTAAATTTCTTCTCCACTAATTAAGATTCATTCAAAATACATATTCGTGACAAACCTTTGTGGAAGATTTCATAAAAAAAAAATTAATTCATTATTTTTAAATTATTTTATGGCTTTTTAACATATTCTTTTATATTAATATACAAAGCTTTTAATGTTTTTCTACATGCGATGTGTTAAGCGAATTTATTAAAAAACACATTTAAATGCACAGAAAATGACACTATAAATTAATTACGCGATTAAAACTATAAATATGTTTAAAAAAAAGCTGAAAAGGAAATATTTAACTAACCGCAAAATTTTTACTGTTTGCATATTTTAAGACATTAAATCGTGTACATAATTTCCCTTTTCATAAGAAATTATGGAAAGGGAAAATGAATATTATCTAAGTATATTATTTACGTTTTTTAAATCACAGATGAAATTTTTAAAAATATTACTGACTCTAAATGACACTTTTGGGACATTTTTATTGAAGTACTTTAAATGCTAAAAGTTATTTAATTAAATTGTTTAACCACTACGTATATTAATTTAATTAAATATTTGATTTAAATTAATTTTCGTTTGTTGCGTTGCGTTGTTAATTTTTTGTTTGTTGTGTTGCTTTAGCTATGTGTCTCACAAATAATTTTCCGAGTTTGAAAAATATTCCAAATATATACCACCATTTATTATTTCAATAAAAATAAATCTTGCCAACACAAAGCATAGATTTTTAAATAGCTTAATTTATTGTTCTTCATTCTCAAAGCAATGAAGAAAACAGTTCTTCTCAATTAAACTAATTAAAAGTAAAAGAAAAATACATTAAAA
The DNA here is from genome assembly GCA_030067965.1 of Latrodectus elegans. Classification (NCBI taxonomy): domain Eukaryota; kingdom Metazoa; phylum Arthropoda; class Arachnida; order Araneae; family Theridiidae; genus Latrodectus; species Latrodectus elegans. Next base: position 34,972,623 of record CM057816.1, read on the forward strand.
AAGAGTGAAATACTTTCATAAAAATCATTTTTAAAACTTTGATTTCCCTATAACATTTTTAAGTATAAAAGAATAGCATTTTTCAGAAAATTTATATATTTTAGTTTTCATATTCACCACTGCTTTTGATTTAATATTATCTTTATTGCTTTAGTAAAATGTAGATAGAATTTTTAAAATTATATATATATTCATCCCTTTGTGCCAATGTATTTTAAAAGTTGGTGCCCATTGGAACTTTCTCACAATTTATAGTATATAATTTTATTTGATTTTTAATAACAAAAATGCGTACAATTGCTTTATTAATAGTTATGAAAACATAACATATTAGAAAAAGGGCATATGTATTATAGCTTTCAGGGTAAATAATAATTAAATGATAATTGTGTTATATTTTATTCATAGTGTACATAAAATAAAACTTAATGATATACGTTGACAACATTTATATTTGATTATAGAAATACTACTTTTATTTAATTTTAAATGTAATTATACTACTTACTAGTCAATATTTTAACACATAATTTTAGCACATGTATCCTTTTTAGTGACATATTTTCTGGTTTTTAGAATTTATTCTTCATTTTTGATAAATAAGTAGTAAAACATTGAAAGCACCATATAATAAAACATTTTTCAATGAATAAAACTAAATTTAAAAATAGAAAAGAATGATTTAATTTGATGTAGTTTAAGATTTAATTTCCGTCAAAGAATTACAAGAAATCTTGACTTGATTGAAGGCATTGAAATTAAAACATAAAGTAAATGGTTTGCATTTAACGCAAAAGGTAAACAAATCTTTTCGAAGACAAAGCAGATATGATATTCAAGAAAATTTCATGCTGAATTATTACAGGATAATCAATTTAAAAGAACAATCTATTAAAGTGTTCTATTTCTTTGTAAGAAGTTCAAGTGATGACCATAGCTTTCAATGGATTTTTTTCTCTTTCCAGAAACGATGAACTTTCAATGAAAACGCTAGTAGGTTATTTTCTCAACAAATATTGGTTTATTAAATATTGATCACATAATTTTTGCGCAGAATTAATAACTATTCAAAATTACTTCGACATTGTTTATTCTGATGATAGGAACAATACATTGATTTGATTGTTTCCTTTCAACTATGTTGACAACGTAAACAGTACTTAAAATGAAGTTTATGTTTATATTTTAGAAAATGACAATATGGGTCATTGTATATATTATTTATTATGTATGTATGTGTATCGCTACTGAAAAAGAAGTATACATTTATTCGATTATGTTCCAATTCTCTGAAATTGATTCCTTTCACTGAAGCGGAAATCTAAGTAAAAGTCGTTTTGGATTGTAGAAAGAAAATTTATAATAGAAATTTGTTTTACAGTTTAAATGTTTTAAATGTAACAAAATTTGAATGTGTATAAATTACTAAATAAATTTGCTAATTAAAAAATATCAGATTAATTCTGTATCAGCATTTAAAGATTTCCACAATTATTTTTGTCATGATGTTAAGGTAATAAAAAATGTAATATTTTTGGATGTAACTAATAAATATACAACTATTTTTTATACCATATATTTTTGGTTTACGAGATAAAATTTAGTGAATAATCTTTAGCAATAATGTGATATTTTAATAATAATGTATATTTTTGAAAATGACAAATATTTTTAAATACAACAAATATTTTAAAAAATAACAGATATTTTTAAAAATAACAGATATATTTGAAAACAACAGATATTTTTGAAAACAAAAGATATTTTTAAACACAAGAGATATTTTTGACAGCACATAGTGTATAGCCTGACAGCATAAGTCAGTTCTAAGGCATTTAACCATGAACTACGAGGTCTTCTTATGGTGGGCCTTATTAACATGTTGTAACCGAAGAAATACTGTAAACTTCCAAGCATCAACCTTGTTAGACGTGCATGCAGAAGCACATGGTCCATGTCCTAATATTCAACGGAGATTGGGATTGAACCTGGAACTTTATGTTCCAAAAAGCGATGCGCTTCCACTAGTCTACTGAGAACAGGTAGTTCACTAAAATTGATAAGCAGAGTCCACCATTGTTAACATACGTTGAACTCGTATCTGGAAGGATTTGAGATACTGTATTTGATATAACTGAAGATCTCCATGACGAAAAAGCCTATAAATTTTAAAATTTTCCGTAAATTAAAGTGTTTATCTACTGATGGGTCATGGAAAGACAGATACCAGTATAAATGTTAAACTTGACACTTGATTGGGTCTTAAAATTATGAACCTTATTATCTGTGCTTAAAGTTTTTGATCCTAGATATAGGAAACCAGAAATAAATCATAATAATTCTGCTTAAACAAAAATTTGGTCATTATAATTTAAGAATTTTTCCCAATGAAAAAAGTAGTTTAATTTTGTATTATCAACTGCATTGATTTAAAACGATGTGATTTATTGTCGTATTTAATAAATATTGTCTTTGCTCGTCTGTTTAGAAATAAATTTAAACTTTTTCAGGCTATAAATATTAGTTTTCATTCATTTAGTCTTGAAGTTTTCAATGATTATGCTTTTTTCTTAAGCGCTTATTTTAGTAAATATTTCAATGATAATAAAAATTCTTATTCAATAATAATAAAAAGTTTAAATATTTTGTAAAAATTTATAACGGTCTTGTGGAACTAATATGGTGAAACCATAACAATTTTGTTTCAAGTTTTATAAAATATTCTTTAAGAAGATGAAAGATCTTCATACAAAATTTTAATTCCTGTATTTACACTCTTAACAGTTTCTCTCCAAAAGTCTGTAAATCATTCATAAACTAATTTACATGTATAAATAAAGCTTAATAATTTATTGTTAATATAAAGAGAAACGTTTTGCATGCATTAATGTGCTCAACTAGGAATTATAACTGTTTGATTTCATTTAATTAAAATTCGCTAATTTAATACTTTCAACTAACATAAGTAATTGAATTTTACTTTCGTTTCCACAAATGCTTAATCCATGAAACTTTTACTAATGCAATCATGTCAAAAATTATTAATTTCGATATTTGCTTCGTTGAAATTAATAAATTTTCAAAAAATTATTTATTTGCTGTAAATTAAAAAAGTACATTTGTAATTAAAATTTAATGCTTCGTTTCTTGAAATAAAATGTAAGCAATTTTATTTTCAATAAAATTGATTAATATTCTGGAAATATTTCTTTAATTTTGATGAAAATCTTTAATTATTTTTCAAGATAGTAAAAATGTAAAATATACTACTATGGTTTTCGTGATAAAAAATACACTTAAATGTATTCTTTAAAATTTTCTTTGTAAAAATTTGCTGTTTATAAAACTATATATAACTTGTCATAAATTTGTTTTACTAAATTTTGAAATAGCGTAACTTGAATTTTTAAGGAAAATGGAAATAATTAGCGGTAGAGAGAGAGAGAGAGAGCAAAAACCATTCTCTTATTTATCAAAAATCAGATTGAAAATAATAGATTTCTAACGCATTTAAATTTAAAATCGGAAAATTAAAAATACTCATTTATGAAAGTGGCTTATTTTTATTTATATCTTTTAAAAATATTTTTGCTTTTTTTAAAAAATTTTTAATGTTATTGATCAATTTGAATTATTTTTCTAAAATTGCAATTTTGAGAATGTTGAAAATTGACTTGTATCTATATTTTTTTTTGCAATTTTGGTACATAATTTTTGATATAGAAGTTGCAAACATTTGGTGCAAAGTTTTTTCGTTTAATTCTTGGTATTAAATTGCTTCATAAAGAAAATTTATTTTATTTTCTCAATGGTAATAATACAAAAGTATAAAGTTTTGAGTTTCATCTCTTAAAAAATGGGTATAATATATAATGAAGATTAGAATTCGTAATCAGAAGGAAAAAATTAAAGTGCTTATCTATAGTTTTATGATTAACAAATAAAGAGCTCTTTGAAAAAATAAAATATACCACCAATTGAGGGTAGACTTTAAAGTTGTACTTGGTTCAAGGAATTAAAAATAAAAATTTCAACACTAGTGAATTCTGCTTTCCACTTTTTGATGTATTTAGTTGTTGAAAAAAGTATCTTAGTTTCAGGAAACTTTAAGGTAACAACTAGTTCAATTCTAAATGAATTAACTGCTGTGATCGTAATTTAGATTCAATGGGAATAAACTTATCTTTAGTTCTCGTCTTATTGCTATTCCGAGAGTTCGCTACGCCTTTTGATTATCCAATCGCAATTCATCTTTAATGGTAGTCACGTGGTTCGGATTTGAAGTTACTTGTCTTTTTTGTTAGTCCTTGTAAAGCCTCCTTTTCTACTGATTTAATTTAAAAATGTTAATAATTTTTTTATCTTGATTTGTGACAAAATTTTAATCAAATCTGAGAAATAAAAGGAGTTTCATAAAAGAAATAAATGACAGGTTCTATCTGAAAATGATTTTGAAAGGAGATAATTTAAAACACAATAATATATTCATTGAAAAACATTGTTTTTAACAAGTAATTAATAAATTAAAATTTTAAATAACATAATTTTCAATAATAGAGATTTTTAGAATTTGTCAGATCTTAGTAAGTTAAAAAACACATTTTTCGTTCCGTTTATAAATAAATAAACCAAGTATTTATGCGTTTCGAAATTAATTTAATTAAAAAAATTAATAAACGATTTAAGAGTAAAAAAAACAGTTATACATTATTATTATTCTGAAGAAAAATGTACATGGATTATGACGAAAAATACAATCTACAGTATTTAAGTATTTATTGGAATAAAATTATTTTCTTATTAAGCTAAAAATGTATGTGGTTTTTTTTAATAAAATTCTTATCATTAAATATTTAAAATATATTACAAAGTAAACAAATTAATAGCTTTTATGCTAAAAAACTGATTTTGCTTATAAATAAGGAAAACAAAATCCAAATACAGGAATTAATTTTCATTTTCTTGGATATATTTGCTTTAAAATATTTGTATGTTGTGGAACATTCAGAATTTGTGTTTGCTTTATTGATTATAAATTATTATTAAAAAAACATTGACTACATGAATTTAGAATTTTTTAAACTAATTACTTCTTAAGTAATAAATTTTGTATAAATAGTTATAAGGTTTTATTATTTAAGGTTATATATTTTCAATTCATCGATATTATTTTAGTTTGCATTTATAATTAATATACTTCACTATTAAGATTCTTAAATTATAATTGTCTATATTGTTATGACAAATAATTATAATTACAAATAAGAACTACAAGCTAATTGTTGTTCTTATTTTTAAAATATAAAATTGAAAAAATTAAAGCGGAAGAATTCTTTTTGTGTAAAACAAATAGATTTTAAACGTTATTTTTAAACAGCTCATTTGCTGATTTTTTGTAAAATTTCTTGCTTACATATATAATAAATATTTAAAATATTTCTCATGAGTTTAAACAATCACATCAATATTATTTCTACATTATTTAATGTTTCTAATATAAATTGTTTTCAACCGTATGGCTCTTTGATTTTAAGTTATTATTTCATTAATATTTTATTATTCATTTATTAGACTATACACAAAAAGATTTGAAATATATAGTAATATTATTTTTAATAAACTACCAAGCAATGGGATATCGTCAAACATTCCTTTTTCTTTTGGTTAAGAAATTTGTTCAATAAATTATCATAGAAATAAGTATTACGTCAATATTTTAATGAAAATTTTAAATTGTCTGCATTTCTTAATTTTTTTTATGGAAATACTAGGTAAAATTTTAAAAATGTTTTGGTTTGAGAATTTATATTATAAATTTTTTATCTAATAACTCCCATACAAAATTTATGTATTCAATCAGAATATACGTTTCTTAAATCTAAACATTATATACAACTTTACATAAAATGCAGTTTATTTTCTTAAAAAGAAACTTTTAATTATTTTTCATAATGAGGTACCATATAAATATTTCTTTTACTGCACTTGTATTATTTATTCTTTAGTATTTTCATGTGTTACTTTTTTTCCATTTGTAATCTATTTTAATAAGCGATGTATATTTTTCCTGAACAATATTTTCCCTGACTATGAAATATAAGAAGAAAAATCTCCTTAAATGAATGTAATTGTTTAAATCATTGAATAAATATTCTGGGGAGTAGGCAAAAATTTGAAATACAGAGGAAAAGTTAAATTCTTCATCTTTAATTAGAGAAGACTCTATTAAACTGAATTAAATTTTTGAAATAAAAAACAATAACTTTCAGAAAGTACTGAAAATTTCTTCATTTAATGGATATTTTTATAAAAGAAAGCATTTAAACGATAAACGAATCAAAAAGCAAAGATAAACGAATGGAAATTTTAAATGTGGAGTTATTACACTCAATTGTTTAAAATACAGAAAATACTTTTTGCTTATAAAATGAGTTTTCTCATTTTAATGGAAATAAAGAAACCATATATAGACGAACTGCTAGTTCTTCCTGCATTTAAGAAAAATTTATGAATAATTAACTTGATGATTAGTAGGAAAATTTAATAGCAACGATTTATTTAAAATACTGATATAAAATAATAAAAATAAACTTCAGTATAATGTTTTTATTTAAAATGGGAATTAGAGAAAGGGAATAAGAGGAACAGAAATAGAGATGGAGTAAAATGTGAAATTTGAGTAATTAATATTTAGTTTATGATATTTAAAATATGAAATATTTAAAAAGACGAAAGAAATTTATAAGCTTAAAAATGCAGTACATTGCATTTTAGAAATAAAATGCAAAATAGTTTTCCTTTAGAAATGATGTATTCAATTTTAATGAAGTCAACATTAAGCTAAATTTTAAAAAATAACTTTTAATTATGAAAGTCAACGCTTCAAAAATCTGTTGAAGAATTGGATTTGACGGTTGTAAATTTAAAAGTTTCAAGAAAAACATCGAAACAAAACTTTAACCATTTCTAAAGAATCTTTCTTCCTAATAATATTCTTTTTGATATTTTACGAAAAGAAATATTTCAATATGTTTTTAACAAAGTTAATCAATATTTATACACAATTTTATTTTGACAATTGAACTGAAAAAACTCTCCAAAATTATAAGAGACACTTGAGGAGATATTTCAACGCAAAAGAAAGTACAATATTTTCACTTGTTTCAGAAATATTCATCCATTTCTTTAAGAGAAAAATATATGCAAGGATTTTTTTTTCAATATTCTCAAAAATAAGCAAGATTTGTTTGTTCAATTTACACCACAATTAACAAAGTTTTGCTTATGTTAATTTCCACCTGTCTCTAAATTTCACAGTAAATTGTGATGAAAATAATGAATTTCTTTATATTTTATTACTTTTTTGACTCGAAATATATAAAATATTCCAGTAATCTAGAAACATGCTCAATTGAAAATAGGATTCTATTATTCAATGGGTTGGATAAATACTTAGTTTACCAGCTGTCTTGTTTTAGAATGGAATATGAGTACAAATAGAACAAATGAGAAAATATATTGGATGTCAGTAAAGATTTTAAGTATGCAATTCGCGTCCAACATATATGCTAGTTAAAATGAATTATGAATGAAAAATCCAACTTCAATGTTTCAGTAAATGTATTAAAATATTTTGCGAAACTATAATTTATTTTGAGCATATCTAAAAACTTCACAAAGGAGGAAACTCCAAAAATTGTATTGAAAATGTGCAAGATTAGAATTTTTCTCCAGGAAATTGCATAACAGCATCAACAGAACTAATGAATGAAACAAATATTTTAAATCAAAGATTTTTTTAGAATGGTATTATATCATTTTAATAAATAATCCATTGAAAAACTACAAAACGTTGCTATTGTTTGTTTTTATTAAATACGAGTTTCATTTAAATAGCTTTTGTTGTGAAGTTTTCGAACTCAGATGACATTTTTCAACATTATGTTTATTCCTATAAAATTATTTATGAAGTAAGCATTTTTATTTGTTTTTTTTCTACATTTTAATTACAACTTTAATTAATATATTTAAAAATTCTCGTTTGTTATATGTTTGTTTAAAAAGTGCATGCTTGTTACTACTCCAATATATATAAATTTGTTAAAAATTTTCATTTATATTTATTGTAATATTAGATAACAATAAAATTATTCTGATATTATATCTCATTAATTCGATATTTCTCTAGAACGTTTTATTAATGTTTTTCATTCTTTTCATACTCAATTTACAAATTAAAGGCTTACATCATTTTGATATAAATATTACACACCATATAATACATACAATAATTAAACAAAATTCAACAATTTTTTCATAATGAAAGTGAGAAAATTATGGAAAATATTTATTAATCGTAACTGCATTCTTAATAATAGGCTTGTTATTTCAAGCATTTAGAAGCTTACGTCTCTTGTTTGGAAAAACAACAAATAATTTTAGGCATTTGTTACATACTAGTTTGAAATTCTTTGATTTGAATTTATATAAGAATTGTTTTCTCTTATATCTCTAATACATGAAGGAGTTATAATATAAAAAAAGAAAATATATAAATTTTTAACTTTTTAAAACAACTATAATTTATTTAAGCCATCGAATAATAGTTATTTTATAACTAAAATATGTGAACAATATGACAAAATATCTCACATTCAATTTTTATCTGTTATATGTTTTATGAATGCGGTATTTATGAATCTAAAACTATCCTAAATTACATTTTAAAGAGTTGATTATAACTGATGTTCAGGTAACTACAAATGATTTAGATTTGAAGTTTATCATACTATTTTTAAAAAGGTGATTAATAAATAAGTTAATGGATGAATTATCCACAACTGTTTCAGCTTTTAATATGTTTTATTGTCAGTACTTTAGTTGATGGAATAAAGTTTTGTAATTGTCATAAACATAATAGTTGTTCGAATGGCAAAGGAAATTTTAAAACTGTATTCACAGGAACTAAATTAATGTCATTCTGCTTAATGATAAATATCTTCACATATTCATAGGCAAAGAGACGTATCAGAAATTGTAATTTTAAATAAGATTTTGAAATAAGTGCTCATTTCTCTAAAATTTACCTAATTAATTCTACTTGTGGCCCCTGATTAAAATTGCAAAGAGTGAAATTAAACTTGTAAGTCTCTAATACAACTGGAATGAAGAATTATGTGCAAGCATAATTAATGTAATCATTACAGAAAATATTTAATGGTCACTTAATGTTGTCATTTTTTTACCTAATCTCTCAAAAATTCAAATGATATTAAAAATAGTCTATTTTAAATGATATTAATTTAATTTAAATTTTGCTAGTTAACTATGTAGTCCAATGAAAATTTTAAGCTTATTTTGGTAAAATGAAACAAAAAATTACGAAGGAATGTTTTTTATGGAAACAAATCATAAAATTATTGAAAATAAATTGCTACTTTATAAATATAAAATAATTTATCATGGCAAAAATTATTTGGGGAAGTAACTGTTTTCCTGTTTTAAAAATGTTGAAATGATTTCAATTAAAAAGAAAATAGTTAAAGAGTACTTTATTTGACAAAATAACAAAAACATTAATCTGGAAATTTAAAGCGTAAGAAATGAAAAAACTTTTTGAGTTTTTAGATTTTGTTGAATAAAGAGAGTGAGTGTATCTTAAAATTAATTTCGAATGAATTTTAAACTAAATAATGAAATTAGGCAAAAATAAAAACAAATTGATTAATGTTTGAAAACGAATTAAATGAAAATAAACTATTATAAGATACCATTTTCTTTTGTAATCATAATAATTGAATTAAAACAATAAGTAATAAGAAGTATGACGTATAAATAAATAAAAATATACATTATCGATATGTTCTTATGTTATTAAAGAGTAAATTATTACTCTTGTTCAATGAATGCTTTTTTCAATCTTATAAATAATTAATATATTAACCAATCACTTACGATTTTCGATATAATATAAAAATTGTAATTCAGAATTAATTATAATAAAAATTTGGATGAAACACTTTATTTTTAAGTAAACCATTATGAGATCGTTAATTTATTTTTAATAAATCAAAATTACTATTGCATTGAATATTAAAATAATATTCAAGAAACACCATTTTGCATTTAACAAATAGGTTTCTGAATAACATTAAATGAATTGTTTAATTTATACATGATTCTATATCGTATAATATTTTTCTTTTTGTTGCAAAATATCCTAATTGTTTTTAAAACAGTATATAAAATAGATCATTGAAATTTACTTATAAAAATAAGAAAACTCTAGCGGTGAAAACTTAATTTGGAAAATGATTGCGAGGAAACTCTACTAAATTATTTCTTATCGATATAGTTAAACAAATACACATTTTATTCCATCTAAAAATTACAATTTTTTTTACGTTAGATGAATAAAAGATGATTTAAAAATTTCTTATCATACTATTAAGTGTATTTTTTCTACACAGAATAATCTTGAGAAAAAGATTATTTCTACAGCGTTATTAAAACAGTGAAAATTGAAAAATGAATGTTTTTTTTTGTTTGATTGGATTTTTGTCTTTGTTACCTTTAAATTGTTCAGCACAGAAAACGTAATTTATAATTTAACATTGACATATGAAGAGCTATTTAGTGGTGCTATTCATAGTATAAATTATACACCAATTTATAATTTTTACGTCAACTTATCATTTAATACAAAATACAGCTTAATTAATATTAAAATATATATTATCTTGGAAATTTAATTTATTCATATATAATAATGTTAAGCTATATATTAAATTAATTATTGATTATAAATTACCATTAAATTTTAAATTTACTATAGTTGAGATTTGTAAAAATAATTGTCAGAAAATATTGGACTATAATTAATATATATTCCAATATTTTCTCAATATCTTCAATTTTTCAATATTGATTATTTATAATGGTTGAGAGTCAAGACAGGAATTGTGGAGCCGCCAAACATAACAATTTAATAATTTACTTGAGTCTTAATTAAAAGTATTTAATTAATATGATAGTTTAACTAATATTGAATTGCTAGAAGCCAAGCAGTATTCAATTATTGCTATAAAATTTGTGTGCTATATTATTTTCTAACGTTAGAGTTTTGGCGAGTTAAAATGATGTATTTAAATTTGTATTTTAGTTGCACTGTAAAATAATTATTATAATTATATTTCTTTTGGAAATTTAAATAGACAGTGATTTTTAGCAATATAAAAGAATTTTTTTGTATTGTTTACAGTTTTACATATTAAATTTTATCTTTGGTTAGTTTAGATACACTTTAATTATTAAAGATACACTTTTATTAATGAACGAGACCATTTTGTAAAATAGTTGAGGAACAAAATACACATTTGGAACGATATCTTCTTCTTCCTGAAATAGTGGGTCTATTGCATTTTCTACGTTATATAAAATAAAACTGAAGAAGTTAGCTTCATTTTCATCTAACGTTTGAACCACAGAAATCGCAAAATTATAATTTGTTTAAATGATTGGAACTCAACAATATTTATAAACTAGATTATATAATTTATTTCTAAAAAGTTAAATTTACCTCTAGGATTTTCGAAAAATCCAAATGGAGAGAGAATTGCCTCTTTATAAGGATAGAAAGGCCTTTTTGCCAACCTCATTCCGAAGTTGTCACCGAATGTGGCCTCGTCTTGAAGTGGAAAGAGATACACAGTTCCCATACAAACAAGGAGAGTTACTAGGTATGATAACGTAGACATAACGATTACTGGATTACTTCCTTGGAATGCTATAACAGCAGTTTCCTTTGGCAGATCTTGTTAAAATATCGTAAATTGTACCTGTTAGAGAGAAATACAGATATTAATACAAAGTTTGGTGAAGTAGTGCAATTTATGATAATTTACATTCGAGTCAATTAAATAACTAGAAATTCAAATTCACAGATTATTAATTGCGGATTGTAATAGCTATTCAAGCTAACGATTAATTTAATAAATCATTCTTGTTTGGTTTGGTTTGTTTGTCGCTCAACGATTATTTTTTGCACACTAGGGCTAATTAGACCGCGACCTACGTTTAAAATTGGATTCCGAACCACTACAAAAATCCATGCCCAAGGTGGGATTCAAATCCACGAACTGTTGAACCGAAGGCAAAGGCGCTTTAACCATTCGGCTGCCAGCTCGGCACTAAATCGCTCTTGATAGGGTTACTGCTATCATATTACATGCTAAAGTCATGGTATCCAAAATTATCAATTGTATGAAGAGAAAATCTTCAATGAGAATTTCATTGAAACTGAGAATTGACTGGAAGATATTACTTAAATAACATTATTGCTTATAAGAAAACTTATGACTCAAGCTATTAGAAATATGTATCCGTTGGTAGCAACATTTCCATAAATAAATTTAATTTTAATTACATAACAACAAATTAATACAGTTTATAATATAAATTTAAGTGAAATGACTTCTTTGACATATTTGATATTAAGACTGAATGTAGAATATGTAGTTTGCTTTATATTGTTGTGCTTTAGCTGATGACTCTAACCAGCTTTCATATGAAATTCACATCATAATCAAAATCACTACATATGGTAGTTAAATTAGATTCGAAACGATGAAAAGATGCATTATTTAATGTTATTGAAGGATAAAATTAATATTTCGGTAGACATACGTTTTCATTTTTAAGATATGAATGGTTGGTCCCTTAGTCTCAATTTTTCTGCCTTTAATATTTGAAAAGTTTGACTACTAAAAGGTATTAATTTGCAAAAGTTCTAAAATGGGCTTACATCCTCCTTTAACTTTATTGGACTGATAAAATATATAGCTTTTGTATCTGTTATGAGTCCTCCTTAGTAGTTTGGATCAAAATGTTTCGAATTTGATGAAACTAAGTATTTATTGTCTGAATATTTCTGAAACAACGGATATACAAAGAGTTTTTGTTAATAAATGCGTAGCTTTAAGCCATTATCTACATTAATCTCTGATCATATATAATGCCCGATTATTTCGATTAGCATCTAAAATGTTTTTTCCACAGGTAACCGGTTGGTTTGGTTTGTCTGTTGCTCAACGGTCATTTTTTACACACAAGGGCTAATTAGACCGGGACCTACGCCACAGGTAACTGAAAACTTTCAATTTACTAGCTTTGAATATAGTAATTTCGACCCTACACAGTATGGCACCCAACACGTATATATTTGAAAGTATAACTAATATTTCATTGGAAATATTTTTATTGTTGCTCTGAGTACTACTTTTGTTGGAATGTGTCAAATATATTTAAAAGCAGTAAAATAATAATTGTATTTTAATAAAAAAAAGTGAAATTAAATTTTTTAAATGTAAACTTGCTTTATAAGATTAAAATGCTTTAGCAATAACTATACTTCCTTATTTGATACTCTTTAATAAAAAGTTTTTGAAATATTTATTTATGAACAGAATTCAAATAGTATTTTCCATTGTGAATTACTTTTTACAACAGAGAGAAATTCAAGATATTTATTACTTTTCCCAGTAGACAGAAATACAAGATATTTATTCAAGCGAAATTAATCCGTTATTCAGTGCGGGTGAAGTGTCTTTAAAATGCAATTATCCATCTAGAAAGTTCATTACATTTAAAAAACAGATATTTATTGCAACGCAATTTTCAAATAAATGAAGATTAGGAAATGAGTGAGAATTAAATTGTCTATCTAGTTGAAAACGCATTAATCATTTAAAGTTGTTTCTGCATTTTTGTTGAAAATGCATGGAAATAAATACACACCTTCGACTAACATTTTTGCTCAGCAAAGTGAAGTGATAATTGAAGAGATTGAAGTTAATAATGCACTATTGAATTGAATTAAATGCTAATTAATTATCGCGTAGCAAAATAATAATACTAACATATGTTTATCTGCAAAAAGGCATTGTATAATTGAATGATAGAGTATTTAATTTTGAACTAATTTTGACATTTTATAGAACATTAAAATTTTCAAGATTTTAAATAAACATTTAATATTGTTGAACTGTTTCAAAGCGTTCTGTAACAATAACATGATTAAAAACTGAAGCTAAAATAAATGTTTCTAATTTAGTGTTTACTTGAATCTTTTCAAATCGTATGTTAAATAAAGTTAATAAGAAGGAAAGTCAACATATTTCAATACTAAGGAAAATTATTTAAGTTTATTATGTGCATAACAAAATGAAAATAATGAGATTTCTCTTTTAAGTTTTGAAAAGAGTAATTTGCATGAAAATTAAAAAAATAAATTAATAGTAGTTAGTTAATCTCTGAGACGAGGAGCTGTAGATGATATTTATTTGACCAGAATCATATTTATAATAAAAGGCTTAAATGAGAACATTTGAAATGAAAATTTCACTTAAAATCAAATGAATAATTTGATTGGTATGAATATTACCAATTCAAAAAAAATCACATAATAACTTTTTAAAATTTATTAATCAATAATACTACAAGGTAAACAGAAAAGTTCCTGCTGTTTTCACGTTGCCATTGAAAGAAGTGAGAATAAATACACAAATTAGTGTATGACGTGGTTGAGACACCAGTCAGTCGAGAGGCAGAATATCAGTCTTTATAAAAGCATGTCCCACACGCACATTCATCAATCGTAACTCTTACAGAAGCGAAGAGAAATGGAATTGGCGAAGGAGCTCTTTCAGTGTAGCTTCTTTTACGATTTCAAAGTTGGATTTTCATATACTGCATCAAGTCGCCGAATATGTCAAGAGTTGGAGGACAGTGCTGTGAATGAACGTACGGCAAAGCATTTGTTTCACAAATTCAGGTCGGGACATTTGTCTATCTATGATGAAGATTTCAATGGACTACGTCAGGAATCGGATGAAGAAGCATTGCGAAAGACCATTGAGGAGGACAATAGTCAAACCTATAGTGAACTGGCAAGACAATTTAACGTTTCTGGTGAAGTGGTTAGACTTCATCTGCACCACTTAAGTAAGACGTACAGACTGGGCAAGTAGGTTCCTCACAAGTAGTTGGAATTCCATAAGTAACAGCTAAGGGGCAATGAATTTACTGTTGCATTCTCACCACCATAGCGCATCCATGTTCAATAGAGTGCTGACCAGTGATGAAATGTGGGTCCTATATGACACTCCAAAGAGCTCCAAACATTGATTGTCCCTCCCCCCATAATGCTGTTTTGCACACCAAAGGACAACTTAGTCATCCATGCATGTGTTTGCTGCTCAATTTTTGCTTTGTGTCTGGAGGACTAATCGACAATTGGTTTAATATGAGTTGCTACCAAAGGGCCAAACAGTCACTGCAGACCCATCCCAGAAGCAAATGAAACTTGAGCAACTGGCATTACAGAAGAAAGAGTAACTATTAAAGTTTTGAATAAAGAAATAGTTTATCATAGAAAAATTCTCATAAATGTGACATTGCTAGAAAATTTCTGAAACACCATCACTTGAACAAGAGCAATTAGAAATAATCAGAATAACGATTACATCTAGAAACTATAAATGTTTTTAAACCTAATGAGTATAACATTGGTGGATAGTCTTTCGAAATTCTCATCCATTCCATCTCTAAAGCACTGTAAATGGACCATAGATAAACTATTTATGAGATGCATTTAAAATTAATGACCTTTAAATTTTAAAATTTAAAGATAAAATATTCTTGAATTTTTACCTTTGGATTTTTGACCTGCTTGTTTTGTGCCTGTAAATTTTCGATTCATGTTTCAACTTGGAAAACATTGTTCGTGAAAAGAGCTGAACTTTTAAAAAGGACTCTGCCACGTCTTTTCTGATTGTTGTTAAATATTGCTTCATTAAAAATGCTTCTGGGAATAATGGCAAGATAAGAAGCATAAAATTTATTACAGGATATGTTGATCACGACATTGCGTTTTCTATGAAATCATTATTAAGAGTGCTCGAACATCAAAATAAGTGATAAAGGTTAATGTTTTTTAAGACAAATTATTGTTTCAATCCCCATGTAAGCAAAATTAAAAAAAATTTCGTTGAAGAATCTCCAAATTAACAGATCTATTGACTAAAAGCTTAATGGCAGATCAGCAGAAAAAACTGGTTAATGGCAATGCAACGGATAGAAACAATGTTGCACGTGGAATCACTTTTTAATTTTAGAGCAACTATGCTTTTGTTTAAAGAAGCTTCCCCTTTTAGTTTTGCCTTACATATATAGGATTTGTGTGCTTGAGTGCCTTTGTGAAATGACAGTTCATGAAATTTTTGATCATATTTAATAATGATTCGAATGGAATTATATCTTTAAAATGATGCTAAAGTATTTTACGGGCCTGCAGTTTCGTGGTTGTTATGTGTTACCATTCATCTCGTAATTATCTGAAGCAATACTCACATAAAGTAATGATTAGATATCTTCATTAGCAATGCTAATTATGATATATTTTTTTAACTGTAATACTGGAGATAAACTAAAGGCATGTTTATGATCTATATTACACTCAAATTTTGATTCATCGAGCATTTAAGGATGTCATGATACATATTAATTTTGATAGTTTTGAAATTAATAAGTACATATTTAAAGTTTTAAAATATCCATCCATACCATTTGTAACTCAAATGCTTATCACTTAACTTTTGCTATTGATATTTGCAGAAATAGAGGCATAAATATTAATTTGTCATGAGGTGGACAAAAAAAAACTTTTAGACAAATTACTTTAGAGCAGAGTCTATATTTTATGTTGGATTTGCCAACCTTTCAAAATACCTACGTCAGATGTTGAAAAAATCAATCTCACGAATTGTTAAATTAAATATATATATATATATATATACACATACATACATACATACATATATATACACGTATACATACATTTTAAAATGCGAAATATTGTAATCAGATGGGAAAATGTTCAATATATAGTTCAAAATTTCAAAGAAAATAGAATAAAAGAAAATGGCACGACGTACCAATATGGCTAGCGTTTTCAGGGGTTGTTGACGACATTGGTACAAAGTATTTTGTGTATTTTCAATGTACATATTCAACATACGTATTTTCAATGTATTACTATTAATCATATAGAATTTGATTATTATTCTCAATATGATTTTTGACTCTAGTTTTATAAATATATTATTCTACATATGGCTTTCGATTAATTTTATAAAAATTTATTATTTATTATATTTTAGTAATTCTATTTTATCTGCTTTGGCACTGAAGGCATTGCTAAACATATTTGTTATGTCTATTCTTGTACTTTTTTTGTACTTTTCAATTTTTATATCTATTCTTGTACCTTTCAATTAATCTTGATACATACGTACATACTATATATATATACATACATAAAAGAACTAATATATTACTTTTATACCGTCGACCTTTATCGCCATAAAACTACGTCTTAGAATTTCGGAAATTTTAATAATTTTTTTTTAATATGAAGAGAAAGAGCAGAATAGTTTAATTATATATTCATTATAACAAGTAGATAAAAGCCTTATAAGACATAAATTTTTCTCAAATGTGGTCCACAGGATAATAAGTAAGTTCATATATATATATATATATATATATATATATATATATATATATATATATATATATATATATATATATATATATATATATATATATATATATATATATATATATATATATATATATATATATAAGAAACATGCCTTTATTATTCTGAAAAATGTAGCAGTTAAGTTAATAACTTAAAACATAACAATTTTACAAGGAAACATTTTATGAATTTAAACTGAAAAATACATATACTTTTTGTTTTCATATTTTTTTGAAGAAAGAATTATAAGGAAAATAATTCACTTTTTACTGACTTCCTATGAGCTTGAAGTGGGCACAGTTTGCTAAAATCTTTGATAATTACTACTTAAGCTTTGATAATGACTTTAAAATTGAAATAAAAAGTAAAATTCTGAAATAAAATTTTATTTTTTGTTTCAATTTTAAAGTAAAATTGGTAGTTAAATGAAAATGAAATATATCTTATAAATGAAATGTATAAGTTAAATGCTTAAGAATTGTTATAACTATAGAAGCATTATTTTTTCGTTTCATATCAATTTTATAATATTTTCGTTTCATATCAATATCCTGAAAGTAAAAAAAGAATTTAACGTTTAAATAGATAGTAATTAAATGAAAAGTGTTCAATAAATAACACAAAGGGATTATTGTGAATCCATGTTTTTGTGAGAAGTCGATTAAGGGGAGGCATAGGTCTATCACATCAGGTTTATTAAAAATAAATACTATATATAAATAATAATTGGTTTATATAAATAAATAAAATGTTAGATCTCCAATTTGTCGATTTGTCGAAATGTTATTGTTATAGGTATTTTTCTTTTGTTTTTGTGTAAAAAGTTTCATTGCCTTCGGTACTAACGATAAGAAATTAAACAATAAATATTACCTGAAGAAATTATTATGGATCTAACGGGAAAAATATTAGCTTGATTCTATTTATATTTGTAATTTATTGAGTAGTAATGTGCAATATTATATCACAAATCAATGGAATGTTAGAATTAAAGTTTCGACATATGTCAGTTTAAGCCTTAAAGTTTTAAAGAAATAACCTTTTGAATTTATTTGAAACTTGAAAATTTAAATCGTAAAATATTGTTTCAGTATTGGAATATTTAAAAATAATATTGGTCACAAAAATTTTAAGTAAATAAGAATTGGATACTAGAATTAATCGGTTAATTTACTTTACTTCGATAGTACTTTTATGTATCCATTTAGCATAGGTTTGATTCAATTCCTTTAAATGTTTTTATCGTCTAACAGAATGATAGTAGCATTTTTTCAAAAATAATTTCCTTAAATTTAATTACTGTAAACTAACATCACTACATATTTGTCGTTTGATATATGCATGTAGCGTCATGTGTATATGGAATCAGTTTCCTGATTTGAAACACAATCATGCTAAGCTCAGTCTTAAATACAATGAATTAAACATGAATGAAGAAAAGATTTTATTTGATTTGATTATTTTAATTATTTTAATGTTTTATTTTAAAAATTAACGATACATTTAAAAATCATGCTTTCATTTAAATGTTTTTGCCGTGTTTTAACTTTTTTGAGACAATGCATGTTTTTCAGACACATTGTATTCTCTTTGAATTATTCTAAACTATTTGAGATTTATTAAAAATTTCAAGGAATTATTTAATTTTAATTGGGATACATTATTTAAGATTTTTCTTAATATTTTTATTCATGGGATCTATAAAAATATTTTATTATCGTCATTTAACGAATTTAATTAGAAGCAAAAATAATTTTTTCTTGTGATATAAGCTTTTCTAATTTTATAATGTACTTTAGAATATGATCTAGTTGAGAATTGCTTATTTAAAAACTAGTAAAATGTAAAAATAACTTCATAATTAGATTTAAATATAACATTTATGAGACTAATATTAAGGAATATTATTTGTTAGGAAGAATTATCATGACCATTGAAATTTATGTTTACTTTTTTTTACTAAAATTAATGTGCATTTTTAAAATTAACTTCGTATGGCTGGATTCAATTTGATTCAAATTTACACAAAATTCTATGTTTATACTACTTATCAAAAGTTCTCGTTTATTTTTTTGTTAAAAGTTATCCGTAGCTTCAAAATCAATTTTGTATTTGTAGATAATTTAATATCCTTCTTATATATTAATTTTCTGTAAATTCCTTAGCTACACATGTAGTTTTAGTAATCAGAATTAGGGTAAAATATGAAGTTGAAATAATTTTACCTAATGTCTTAGAAATAAACGATTCTAAAGTCAACTTTAAACTTAACTGTTAAAATAATCAGTTTTATTATGTTCATTAATAAACAAATCTTGGATAAAATATATATGCCACACTTTAAGTATTACTAGAATTTTACATTAATCACTTAAAAAAAAAAAAAAAAAAAAATAGTTTGACACCCAATATTTTACCTTCACTTACATGTCACTTATATAGGATAATATAATTTCTAAAAACAGAACTAAGCTGTAAGCTTTGCAAAGAAAAGTAAACACTTGAATTTTTTGTAAAAAAAATTCAGTATTAAAGTTTGGATATTAGCAGTAAAAGTGACAACTTTTTTAATGTTTATGACATGGTTTGTATTCTGGAAATTTTCTCAGAACGTTTGATAGCGTTTAAAATTGGCCCAAATATGTATTTCATATATTACCTATTCAAAAACGCATTTTCTTTCTGTTTCAAATGACTAAATGAATAAAGCAAGAGCTTTATTAAAGCAATGTTCTAATGATCGTTGGCTGATCTTAAAAGAAGACTATCACATATTTGATTCTTGATTATTGAAATATATAGAGAATAGTATCGAACAATTGGAGATGGGTATTGAATATTACTAATTTACAGTGCAAATCCATCCAGGTGGGTACTTGGGAGTTTTCTAATTCTTTTTCATTCTTTTGACCCATGTCTACAGATTGTAAAAAAGTTCTGTCTGGAGGCAAAAGTTCATGCTCAAATACATTTGAAAGGTCTTCGGCAAAGGAGATATCAGGTCAGTGCTTAAGCTTTCAATTTTATTCAAAATTTCAAACTTACGAAGTTGAAAGATTTGGTATAACTAAGAATGCTGTAATATTATAACAGCAAAGAGGCCTTCCAAAAGAGAAGATATACTTTCTGTGATTGAAAAAGGAAGTTGATTATGCTTGTAATATTTATACATCTAGCTAGTTGCTTTATCAATTAGATTATCATTTTACACTGAATTTATATATAATAATGAATTTTGTTGTAAAACATAATTACATAACTTATAAAAAGCAAAACGAATTCAGTCTATTGAAAAAGAAGCTGACACGTTATCATTCTACCTCTTGTATGCATATATTTTTCTTTGGAAATGCGTTGCATATTGCACTTTCAAACATACTTTATTTTCATATGCTTTAGTAGCAATTTATTGCAAATTATCGTCATCAAAAAGTTTAAAGCCTTATCACTTATGATATTTAGGTCTTTATATTGCTCTCAATTTTTTACTGATGCATTTTCTAGTTCATAGAATATGATCCAGAAAATTGTAAAAGTTTTGTTAAATTGTAATTGTTTTGAGAAATTATTAATTACATACGAATGTCAATCAAAAAAGGAAGCTTTCTCAACTAACTTATCTTTTAAGTGAATAAATCTCATTATATAAGTCATTTTGGTGTTTAACAATGGTCACAGGATTCTTTAGAATATGATCAAAAATTAATTAAGTGTAAAAGAAAATTTCTAAAGTTATAACTCATGAAAGTCAGTTTAAAGAGATACCAATTGAATAAAAGTAAAATTGAATTTAAAGAAAAATAATGATTTGTCTGGGATGCTCCTTTATTTTATTTAACTTCAAATACATGCGTGTGAAAATATTTTAAAGCTTAATTCATTTTCTATTTTTCACACTTTATAGGTTTGGTTTCTTGGATTTTACTTTCATTATTTTCATTTTTCAGTTTGTTGCCATTCTACTGAAGCTTTTTTACTTACAAAAACTTTCTTAACATAAACTTTCAGATTAAATTATAATCTGATCCCACGAGAATAACACTTCTGTACCCGAACTATTCAACTGAAAGCCCAAATTTTTAACCATTTAGTTGTTAGCTCTACATACAAACTGGAAGTCAAACTCGTTTTGCTGAACTTCAGACAGTATTCAATATTTAGCTGAAGTCATGGCCTCAATATGCCGAAAACTCTTCTCTTGTCATGAAGAAAAAAGCGTATTTTCAAAATATTTATCGATTATAAATATTTCATTTTCTTCTGAAGCATAATAAAAATAAGCTGATATGCCGCTTAAGATTATCTAAGATTATATTGCATAACGTGAATATCTTGTCCTTCAATGTAATGTCTTGCCATTGTGAAATAATTTAATACAATGGAAATGAGATTAATTTAACACATTGTTCTTATAAAAGTATTCACTAATATTTTCTCTCTCCCAAGGCACAGGTTCGATGTTTGATTCTCGGGCAGGGCAAGGTAGGCTCAGCCTTTCATCCTTTTAGTGGGTCGATAAACTGTACCAAGATTGCTTGGGAACTAAACGTTGGGGGTTTTGCTTTAGGTTGGCCACCTAATCGGGACATATGCTTTGCATCTTAGGGCCTGTCTATCAGGAAAACATTATTAGGCATTGTAGGACATAGCCCACATGGGCTGTCGTGCCACAGAGTTTAATTTAATAATTTCTGCTTAAAACATAGTCATAAAAGATTACTTTTTGTTGATCAAAAACTGAGTTATCAATTTCAGTATCACTGTTGGGTCAGCATTACAACAGTAAGGCTAAGCATGCAAACTGGAAATGGCTTACAAGCAAATTATTAATAATAAAAATAATTTACCGAATGCATAAAATTTAGGTTATGGTAAAAATATTCAATTCAATGTTTTTATAAGTGCTGAGTAGCAATTTAACACACATTTTATGAAATATTTAATGTTTTAGAGTTTGGTTTTTGTAATCAAAACTAAGGATTTGGATCATGTTCAATTAAAAATAAAAGGATTATAACGTCGCAATTCTTACAATAATTTTTACAGATAATATTTAAATAAAGAAATGATTACAAAACTAATAAAATATCTTTGGATTTAGAATAAAGTGAGCAAGTGTAATATATGAACTCTAGGGTCTCTGATAGTTGATTATTTATAAAATGTTTATTTAAGTAAATTATTCATATCATGAAAAATAATAATTTACTCTGTAACTATAATTTACTATTTCTTGTCGAAATTTTGTAATTCAAAAAGCTTTAATAAACGAAAAAATTACAATTTAACCATAGTTTTTTATTTCAGTTTTTTATTACAATTGAATTAAAATGCCCACAAACATTTACTCTTTTCATATATTTCAAGCCAGCAGATTACTGTATGATTAAATCAAGGCATATCAGTGAAAAGCTGACAGCAAACATCATCTATTGACAACAATTATTAAAGCAAAAATATCTATTCACTTTCTGATTTACATTATCATTACAGAATTAGTATAATCCTTATAAAATCTTACTTAAGTGTATTATTAATTATACTTGATCGTAAAATCTGTGGAATCGAAAATCCTGCGGTCGGTCATTGAGCAGTTACAATGGGTGTAATGGTCTGGAGAATATTTCGTCTCCTTCCAGATCAAATTGAAAACCCAGGGAGTGGATTCTCTGGTGATGCCATCTATCGGAGGAGACTTAGAGCAAAGACTTATTTTAAACTTCCTGGTGCTCTGATTAAATGGAAAACGCATTTAATTTCCTAACCGTTGGTTAACAAGCTTGACTTGTCCAAGTGTCATGAGGAACAACAACATTATTTAAAAAAATATGACCTTCAATATTGCATATTTTTTAAAGCTTATTTTTCTTCCAGTTTATCTGGAATCGCAATAAAAAGATTAAAACTTGATACGTATATAGAATTAATCCAATTTTTTTATTTCTATTAAAAATTAATCTTAATTCATAACTATAAATATAAATGAATAAATTGTTATAAAAAAATGAACTAGTACGGAAAATCAAAAAATGTATTATTCAATTTTTAAATAATTAGTATGGCTAAAATATTTTTTTTATCTGAAGCATAGTGATAAAAAAAACGCAGCTTCAAATTCATTATCTTTTCTTCCTTTAAAAGATGCTTTAAAAATTCATATAATTTTTCATATTTATTTCGAATACATTTATAAGAAATAATTGTTTTATAGAAATACATTTGATTTTCTTGAAAAAAATTCATTACATGAAAAACGATTCCTTGTTCTTTTTTATTTAAATAGTATGCAATAAAAAAGTTGAAGCAATAAAAATATAAATTGTTGAAATATTATCTATTATTTCAGTTCATTTGAAGTTTAATAGAAATGATTGTTTTATATTAAAAAGATTTATGAAATCAATTTTTAATGCACTGAATCGTATATCCACTTATTATTTATTAAGTGTTTGGAAGTAAATGCTTATTTCATTTTCCTACAATTATCATTATATTTCGATTACATTAAATTTGTGTTTTTATTTCCATTTTAATTATATGAAATCATATTTCATAGTAAACACAATTATTTTAAAAATGATTCCGGGAATAAGCCAAATGAGGATAAGATTCATTGTTTTTTTATTTTAATATCTTTGAAGAAAACTTTGATTTATTTTTGGGAAATGGAAATTTTGTATTCATATTAGAAGAAAAAAATTTTTACAACATATATAATCCTAAGTTTGTCTTTAAATTTAATTGATTAATCAGTAAATATACAATAACGATTATGAAATTTAAAAATTTAATTATTATATGTAATGAATAGTATTCAATATTAATTAATAGCGTTTCAATTTTCTTAATTATGTATTAATATATTTGAAGTACTTTGTAAATACATTTCTATTAATTTATTTTATTAAAGTATACCAATTAAAGCACTGTTTAAAACATTTGGGGTAAATTTTTTTTATAAAAAATTTCTACTTTATTTTTTTACATTCTGGGAGCATTATTTTAGTGAATATGTTTCTGAAAAATTATTAGCGAAAACATAATGTTGATTTTTGCATGCATTAATAAATTTTAACTAGAATAATAGCTGAGAAACCTTATAATTATGCACCATATAATATTTTCATCTATATATTGATTAATTTTTACCAGATTAATCTTTAAGATTCATTAGAGAAAACTGTAAGTTAGCTATAATTATTTATTTCAAGAGTATACAACTAGTCTGGAAATGTCAGCCATTCATTTCAGCTGATTCAACAGGTTAAAACTTAGTAAATTCTAATAAATTCATATAATCCTTTTTTTATATACAGGCTTTGATCAAAATAAAGTGATTTAATTATATGAATATTTGATGAGATTTGCTATAATTAATGATTTTAAATTAAAATTTTTATTGAAATTTTAAAACAAATAAGCATTTTGTTTTAGAAAATTTAACTTCTAATAATATCTTAATTTAATTTCATTTAAAGTAATATTTTACATTCAGATATCTAAAAAATAAATTAAACGCGCAAATAATGTTAGGGTGGTATTCAAATATCTGACTTTTAAATAACAGAATATATTTCAGTAAAATTTCAAGAAGCAGTTAAATAATCATGAACTTTAAAATAATGTCTAACATATAATTATTAGTTAAAATTGTTTAATTTTAAAATAAGCATTTTTATCCTATTAAAACGAATAAATATAGACTTTTCTTCATAATCTAAGACAATTCTTAATTATATTTTCAACTCTTATTTAACATCAAGAGTTAATAAAACACAGCAATTTGATGACTTTTTAAAAATAATTTATTTCATGTTGTTTAAATGTTAAAAAATACTTTAAAATTTAAAATTAATATACTTAATATCGCATTAAAATGCGCTTAAGAATTTTTAAATATAAATTTGAAGAATGAAGTATTTATTAAAGAGTATAGAAGTAATATGTTATTTACCACAAAAATAAAAAAATATATATTAATCATAATGAATTCATAAAAAGTTATTGAATTAATACTTATTAAACAGCAAATAATTTACAATAAATTTAATTATTATTAAGCGCTTTATAAAAATGTTTAAGCTATTTTATACATATATAACTATGTAATGATAAAAATTAATAAATCATAGTACTATAAATATAATATTTAAACAATTTATGAAGTAAATAAATATAAATATTTTTTTCCATTATATTTTGAATCAATACTTTAATATTTAATCATAAAATTGAGTAATTTAATAAGCAAGTGTACAGAAATAATTATTATATTGATAAATTATATTATTTTTTAATATATTTTTCGTATGATATGAAGATAATTTCAATTATAAGAAGGTTTATAGTTATAAATACAATTATTTATAATAACAAAAATATTTTAATGTATGTTTAAATATTTATTTTCTGGTGAAATTCGTATCTACCTTTGTAGATTCTGACGGTCCTAGAAGTTTAGGAGTCTTCTCACCTGTCAACGGAAAACGACCTGTATCGAAGAACTAGTATAATAAAATAGATTTATAAAGTATGCGGACGCCCCCTGTTCTAGGAACCATCATCCAATCAGAAAACGGACACAACCGCCAATCACGAGAGATATCCTGCGCCCACATCTCTTAACTCTTATTGCGCCCCAAAAGTTATAGAAAAATTGTCTTAAAACAAAAGAGCAGATATTTTGGCATTGCATTTACGTCAGAATTTTACTTAAAATTTCTAGAATAAATCATTGTCAAAATAAAAAAAATATCTGAACATATTTTTTGTAGGTGAGAATTATGATAATATTTTAATAAATATTTTTATAATTAAAATCTAGAATGAATTCTATACATTTTAATATTAGAAATTGCAAAAACATGTTCAAGAACAAAATTAATGTATTAAGATAATTAAAGTTTGATTCACTGAACAAATTGAACTATCTAAATCGGTTCGTTCATTAATCATCTTTAATATTTTAAGAGTTTCACGAATCTATATCAGTTAATGAATAAGTAACTCATTTTGAAGTAATTAATTTTTTTAGAGTGTAGAAAAAATAATAATATTATGCTTTTATATATTCGAATTATTAATTTGGTTATGTACTACAAAATAAGGAATAAAAATCATAATGTGATTGTATACAAATAATTTATATAATATTTTAAAAAATCCTCAACAAATTAAACTCAACACAAATATTTCTTATTGATATTTTTGGTTAGAAGTCAACAATATATCATTTGAAACAGTTATTCATTTTAAAAATATTCATTAACAAGTTTGCTTCTCCTTTAATAGATAACTAAATCAAGCTTCGTATTTTATTGTTATATTATCTCCCAATATTTATATTTAAGTAAAAATAGCCCCCAAAAGGAATTTGGAATAATATTCTTTATTCTCGGCGTTTTAATAAAGTTCCTTCAGTAATTAACGACTTCAGGATTTATTAACAGGTGCAAGGACTTTCTGAGTTGCTGATTAATGGTTTGTGGTTATTTGAATCTTTCTTAGATTTTAAGCTCTTACTTGTGCGGGAAAATAAATAAGCCTTTAATGTACTTTAATTTGAGCGGAAAGTTTTAAAACAGTTTATGTTAAAATTAAATAAATGTCAACGCATATTTCTGTTATGAAAAATTATACATATTTGTAGTGTTTTTATATAAATATTTCGAGTTTATAATCATTTCTGTTAAAAAAATTTAATCTAATTCATTAAAAATTTATCTACTTTATCATTTTAAAATTTGTCTAATTTATTTAAATTTTAAAGTATTTAGAAGCATCAAAAATAATTAATCAAGAAAATTACTACTGCGTTTGTTATATTGTATTATTAATGAAAAATTATACTATGCCTTAGATGAGAAATTTCTACAAAATTCAGTAAACTGTTAAAACAATTTTATTTCTTAGACTGATTGATATATCATAACAAAATTTTATCAATATTACTAAACGAACAATTTTCAATTTAGTGTTTACAACATATTATTAGCAATTTGTATAAACAATATAATATCAGCAATTATTTTTTTTTAAATAATATATTTTAGACTTAAAAATTCTTTTTATTTTACAGAAGAGTTTTGCATTTACTTATGATTATCAGGTTATTTCATTTATTAAAATCTTGTTGCGCGCGAACAGCTTCTTTACAACTAAACTTCAATTTTACAAACTCGCTCTCAAGAAAATTACCTATTTAATATTAATGGATTTATTTCCAAATTTAATATATTATAATATTTTTAAGTTACAAGACACTTTTACATTAAGTAATATATATATATATATATATATATATATATATATATATATATATATATATATATATATATATATATATATATATATATATATATATATATAATTAGCTAGTTGATTTCAATGTAAATAATTAACCGAAAATAGTTTAACCGGTCGAAAGTTTTCAAAAATCAATGTGATAGATAATAGAAATAAATTTATATCGCTTGTGTTTCAATTTGCAGTTTAAAAATGTAATGAATGATCTCTGTGTATTTTTGCAACACATTATGAATTTTTTTTTACCATAATTGAATATTTGTACCTCATTCTGCTTTAAAAATAACACTTGTCTCAATTATTTATTTAGTGTTAAGAATAAAAAAGTAAGAATTGCTAAAATTATCAAAAATTATTTTGCCTTAGAAATTTAATATTTAAATTTTTTTTGTTTCCCATAGTAACTTTTTAAATCTTTTATGAAGTTAATGTAAATAATTAAGGAGATATTTGTTATTAATTTATAATATTTTCCTGTATATTGCTGATAAAATTAAAATTTTTTATCTATAAAATAAAATATTTTTGAAAATTAATTTATAATGATTATTGATAAAAACAATTTTACCTATAAAATTAAGTTAATGCTTCGTATTAATTTATAATATTTGAATATTAATTTTTAATTAGAATAAAATATTTTTGCATGTAAAATTAAACTTAAAATATTTGATGTTGACATATATTATAAGACAATACCAATTTTGTAACTACAAGATCAAGTTAATATTTTGAGATTAATTAATATTTTTATACTTGTGTGTCCGGTTAAAAATAATATTTTTACTTATAAAATATTAAACTAACTTTTCATATTAGTTTAAAATATCCTCCCATTTATTTCTTGATGAAAATAATAATTTTTTTCGATGAAATTACACTATTTTTTGATATTTATTTATAATTCTTTCACATTTATCTCCTACTAAAATAATATTTATTTTATCTATGAAATTTACATAACCACCTCAAAAACAAAATAAAAAATTTTACTGCAAAAATTGTTTATCCGGAAGTATAACTGAATTTAAAGAGAACGAACAAAGAAGAGAGCTGCAAGTCGAAATAAAGACAACAACAAACATAAGCAAATATAAAAAGTAATCGCATCGGACGATTAAAACTTGTATTAGTCATTCAAGGAGGATATCCCGAGTGATTTTATCCGCTCCAATCCAGTGGGGACTAGTTCGTTTTTCTCAAGCAAAATAATTCTTGTATTACTTCATCCTCGTTCTTGGAGCAGTGATTTAATACAAAACTGATTATCTATTATACAACATGGGATATTCTAGAAGCTATCTGCATGCAAAATATTGTTCAAAGACGGAGGATGCCTTAAACTAAAAAAAGGAATCAAGAATGATTTTGTAAAGGTGAGTAGAATTTTGATCAGTTAGCGGATATTTTCGTTGTGTGTGTTTAGGAATCAATTCAAAAGACAGCTCACAGATCCGAAAAGAAGAACAAGTATTGGATAATTAGGATAAAATGATCATTAATTTATTCATCTGAATAATTGTCATATTTTTTGTGAGAAGTAATATTTAAATATCATAAAATTAAACTATAAAATAGGGTTTATTTTTAAACCCTCTTTCATTTCATATTTATTCTAATGAAAAAAATGAAAATGTGGACTCTTAAGTGATCTTTGATAACTATTAACTGCAAAAATAGCTAATGTGCTTCAAAGTTGTTAAATAAATGCATGCCAGTTACTCTACTTTAATTATTAGTATATTAAAAATATGAGATAATTTTAAATGATTTAGTGATAAAATTATTTTTCGAAAAATATTGCCTATTATATTACAGGGAAAAAAATAAGCTTTTAAAAATAATTTCTATATTCATCTAGAAATTCCAGTATATAATTATTATACATTCATTAAAATTAAAAATAAGTTTATGAACATTTACAAATAATTAATGCTGAAAAAGTATTTTCTTTTAATCAAAGATATTGATATTAAAATGTATCAGTATAAGCATGTATAATAACACAACTAAAATATAAAATATACAAATGCTTGAATGTGAATTTATTGTGGCATGTATTCACAACGAAATACATGAACAAAATTAAAAATCAAGTGATGAAATCAGCATTCATGTATATTTGTATGATAAAAATGTGTTAAGTTATATTTAGTTCAAAATTTAATGTGCTGATTTCTTAGTAAGAAGTAGTCTAGCCATAGGTAAAAACGTAACACGGGATATCGTATGATAAAACACGCCATTTCTCAATACAGAATTTTCGTGTTACAGTGTAATAATTAGCATGTCTGAGAAATTTTTTAAGGCAAAATTATTGTCATAAATATAACTTTTGGAATAATATATTTCAAATAATTAGTAGAAAAGAAGTTATTACAGTTAAGAACTGATTGAAATATCGCAATCCAATATTTCGAGAAGTTTAAATATAAACTTTTAATAAATATGGTGTTTTCAGTAGGGGTGACAATTTTAAATACTCATTTTGAAATAGTTCAAAATTAGTTCTCTTAAATTATTATTAAAATTTGAATTGATGTAATATTTAAATAAATAAAGGATAATAGTTTATAAAACTTTATGATATATATGTTTTCAGTAGAGTTAAAAATTTTAAATACTCATTTTGAAAAAGTTCAAAATTAGTTCTCTTAACGTATTATTAAAATTCAAATTGATGTAATATTTAAATAAATAAAGGATAATAGTTTATAAAACTTTTGAGTATATATGTTTTCAGTAGAGGTGAAAATTTTAAATACTCATTTTGGAATAGTTCAAAATTATTTCTCTTAACGTATTATTAAAATTTAAATTGATGTAATATTTAAATAAATAAAGGACAGAAGTTTCTAAAATTATTGGATGTACATGTTTTCAGTAGAGGTGAAAATTTTAAATACTCATTTTGAAATAGGTCAAAATTAGCTCTCTTAAAGTATTATTAAAATTTAAATTGATGTAATATTTAAATAAATAAAGGGTAATAGTTTATAATATTTTTGAATATATATATTTCTAAATATATCTAAAATGTATGCATTTTAAAACGTTTCACTTTGTGATGTAAGATTTCAAAATTCTTTCTTAAAAATATTTTTTCTAAATGGTTATTACTGATAAACATAATATTCTCTTGTATTATTCTTAAAAAGTAATTTAAAAATAATTAAATAAATAGTATTTTCTACGAAATTTGAAGAAATTTTTATTTAATTAGATTTTTTTTGTTTGAGTATCCATATTAAGTAGACAAATAAGTAGAGAATAAAATTACAAAAATAATTTTCACATAACGCATGTACGCTAAATTACTTATTTTTGGATGTTAAAATCTTTACACAAATATAATCACATCTTTATATGCTATAAAAATTGAACACTACTGTCTATTTTCAAATATTATTCTTAAGTATTTTTCTCTCTGAAAACAAAATATTCATTTATTTTCTATAAAAGTAATTGCAACAAAAGTAAATTAACTATAAATGTAAGTAAAGCAGAGTTTTTTTTGACAAATTAAATGAAACAATAAAGGTAAAGTGGAATAGAAACGAGTTTAATGTTGATTCCGAGATAAATACCTAATTAATTTCAATAAATAAAAAAAATTGTTTGTAGAAAAAAATAATGGGTTCTAATTACTACACAGCTAAATCATCTCATGAATTCTTACAGCAAATATTGCATGATTTTGCAAAATAAACTTGCTTCTTCTAAGCATAATGATTTATTTTAGAAAAAAAAACAATATGTTTTCTTAAAAGAATTATGAAAATGTAAGAACTGTCATTGATGATATATTGTTATTATATATCTATTATTATGACCTTATATTAATTTTCTTATTAATAAAATGAGTGTTTTTATATTATTAACATTGCAATAAATTTATTCATGTGGAAAAAAAAATCTTGTAATAACATTTTACTTATTTCTTTATTAAATTTTCCCTATATATATATATATATATAGAATTATGGTAAAATTTTTATTTTTATTTTTATATGAGGATGAGATTTAAGTTTGAAATAATATTGATATAAGAATTGAAAGGGCAAAAAGGGTTAAATTATTATAGCAAAATATGTTTACGGAACTAAAGACATAAAAAATATTAAAATCATACAATTTTATTTACATTATTGATTTGAATTATGATTTATAAATGATTTGTAACTTAAGTAACCTTATTTGTAACTTCATAAAATGTTTCTTAGATATGGAAAATCAATATGTAAGTTATTAAAAGTATTTAATAAGCTATATGCAAAGCTAAAAAAAATAGCAAAAAGTAACAATTCAACTTGATGATTATAATCTAGAATATGAATATTAATTATTATTTATTTTAACGATATGCATATTTACTAAATTAATTTTTATAATTAGAATATATATCATTCTATAATTTAGATACATAATTAAAATTTTTCTTATAAAATTTTATATCTATTATAGTTTTGTTGAAATAATTTAAGAACTTCATTTTTATTTCTAATAATTCAATTGTTACTGCATAAATATTTGCATAGTAAATTTTGTTTTGATTAGTATCATTTCATTAAATCTATAGAATACACATTTGATAGTAAGATTATTTTAATTAATCTAGTTTAAAATGATTTTCTGCTTAAATTATGAATTAAATTTTACAATAAATGCAAGAATAGAAAGAAAAGCAATTCACATAATTTGTAATAAATTGTCATAAATAAAAAGCTCTATTAAAACATGGAAGTAAATTACACATAAAAATTATTATGAAAATTCTTCTTTGAAAACTTTATTTTGTTGAATGAAAAAAAAACAATAAGTAGACCTATATGAACTTTAAATACTTTTGAAGCATTATTAAATTAAGAAATATACTATTTTAAACATAAACTATTAAGAATCAACATGTAAATTGAAACAAGCATTTATTCGTAAAACAATATCAACCTAAAACATCAAGATGCTTATAAAAATGGTTGTAAACTTTACTTTTCCGGTATTAAATGTCTAACTTTACTTTGAAACGCTTTACTTTACGGTATGCGCAACTATAGGTGAAGCATGAAAAGTGTCACTCGTGTTCATGAGAAATTCATGTCGGGTGCTTTCTATTTCAATAGAAAGCGCCTGTTGAGACCATTTCGCAGAAATTTGTAGATTATTCAATAAATGTCATTCACTTGAGGGTTTTGAGTGGTAATTGCAGGTATTCCCGAGTTGACGTATTTTGCCATATAAATTAGCCACTATGATACATTGCGAAGTTTAGTGATGGTTATAATTCATATGAAGTTTTAACACTATAATTATAGATACAAATGTATTTGAAATAATGCAAAATGCAAGGCATTTTTAATTTGTAATGTGAAATGTTAAACTGTATGTTTATATATTTGAGAAATATTTAATTTTTATCAAATTTATTTTATATACTGTTATACTTAGACATAAAAATTTTGAATTTAACGAATACTTTTAATAAATGAGTTTTAATAATATTTAATAAATTTTACAGAAAAAATATCAAAATATAAAATTTATATATTTCGTTTAGTTTTATATTTTGTTAATACGTATTGAACAAATAGGAATATTTACTATCATTACGAAAAAAAGTTATTATTAAAATTTAAGTTATTATGTTCACAAAATATTATGCATAAAATACTACGTATACAATAAAATTGCGTTAGCAAATTAAAACTAATATAAATAATTTTATTACATTTTGTAAGCATACCATTATTTTAAAAATAAACTTTATTATGTCAAAATTTAATACATATGTTTTTATGTGAAATTCATTCTTCATTTTCAATGCAATTTTTTTCTCTTGTCTAATTTTTTTTCCGTTTATCATCATGTGTTCAAAACTAGAAATTAATGCTTCCAATTTTTTTGTGTTAAATTTTAAATAATCAAAAGTTAAAAACGAAAAAGTGTGATATAAAACTTTTTCCATTTTGTCACATGTATAAAACAAAACATAGAATTTAAGATCTTTGAGTACATCTTGAAATGCTATTGATAAAATTTAATAATTAGTGTATATTTCTGTTTAGAATTAAAAGAACAAAATATGTCTTTATTTTATTATTAAAACTAGAATTGTAAAAAAAAATTAAAATAAATAAATAATGGTTTAATTATAAGTTTATGTTTTAAAAGTGGTTTTATTTAAATTATTTTACGTCATTCCCCAACATTAAATTTTTTACTATTGACATTTTATTTGTATGAAAATCTCATGAAATATAGCTTCGATATTTATTATCCTTTGAAATACCTTCAGTAAGTTAAATTTTTCTGTTATGGTTTTGATAGATTTGTATGACATTTTCAAGGGTTTGTATAACAGAAAATAATTGGAAATACAAACATAATCATTTCGATTAAAGTTAAATATAAAGTTAATTTGAATTTATTTATATTTTTTACGATTAATTACTGCAAATATGATTTATTTCAAGTTAAAATAAATATTAATTTGCAAATTATATAACTGATATAAATATTTTAAATCAGATGGAAATTTAATGACATGATATTCAATAATTATGATTATGGGAAAAAGCCTCATGTTTTGCTTTCTTACTTTTCTTTATTTATAAATGTCAACTTGATTTTTTACAGTATAACTACATTGAGATACTTTAGGAATTATTTGATTATTTTCTTTTTCAAATTATTTCAGTCTTCTTTAAATTCTTCCAGATTTTGTATTATTAATACTGTCATTAATATTTCAAGCAAAAGAATCTCACACAAGATAATTAATGAAACAAAATTTTTGCCTAAATTACTTTGTTAGGAAAGAAATATACTTTTTAACAAGAAACACTGATTTACATAATTTTAAAGCATCATAGATATTTTCTATTACACGTTTGTTTCCATAGAAAAATTTTAGTTACATGTTTAAAACAATTAACATTACTTTTTAGTTTACTAATGTAATAATACTAAGGATAAGTAGGAGTAATGAAAATTAATTTTAAAAAGAAGTATACCTTTTATTTTAAAATTAACTGGTTTAAAAATATTATATTTAATGCTTTGTTTAAAATGTAATGTAGAAACATTTAGAATCATACATAATATTTTTATTTATTTTAAATTCAACATATTTTATTATTATTGCAAAAATAATATTTATGCATTTTTATTATCAAGCATTGTTACAACACATGCAGGATTTATTTCTATGGCATTTATTAATATCAGTCATATATATTTAATATTTTATTATTGAACGCTGATGAAAAAATTCTATATTTTAGAACTAAAAAGTTTAACATGCATTTTTAATTTATCCTTAGTGAATTATTCCTAATGAAACACAAATTCGGTGAATGACTTAGTTTATACAGAAGTATTATATCAATTTATACAGTATAAAAATGGTTACGAAACTATAACTACTGTAATGGTCAAATAAGGAAATTTAAACTCACTATTGTCTTACCTAATAATTTATTCAAAACATAGGGGACATATAGCTGAATATCAATCAAATTTTTCTATTCAAACTTTTAGA
Organism: Latrodectus elegans; assembly: GCA_030067965.1. Lineage (NCBI taxonomy): Eukaryota > Metazoa > Arthropoda > Arachnida > Araneae > Theridiidae > Latrodectus > Latrodectus elegans. The sequence goes on from CM057816.1 coordinate 35,008,064, forward strand.
AATACTTTATTAGAATGGTGAATAGTGGCTTTAGTTTAAAATTCTTAATACTTAAAGTTTTAAAAATGCATTATATAATCTATTTAACGGAATATTTGAATTATCTTCAGATCGTAGAATTATCGTAGATGCGTTCTCTATAGGCACAAACAGTTTAAATAGAACTTTTATCTTAATTATATTAAACTTTTTTTAAGAAAAACAATATGAATATTTTGTCAAACAGGTTAATATATTCCAGGTATTTTCTAACTATCAATTATATCTTCAACAACTGTTACAATTTAAAAAAATTTTCTTTTATTCCCAAAAGAAAGCAATCAGTTTTCAAGCAGTCAGTATTATTATCAGGAACTGAAGCAAAATTATTTTTTATTAGTGATAATATTTTTAAAAGCCCTAAAAAAGTGTATTATGTAAATTTAAATATTTGTGATATCAAATATTTTATCTATGTAATCACAACCAATCAAGAGTAAATTTAAAATCTTTATATATATATATATATATATATATATATATATATATATATATATATATATATATATATATATATATATATATTAGCATTTTCCTATGAATTGGTTACATTATTACTTATTAAACATATTGTTTCATCAAAAGAATGAATTGCATTTAATTTCATGGAAATAAATTCCATTTAATTTTTACAGTAAGTATATTTAAATTATATTTTTACATTTGACATAGCATTAATATTTTTAATTCAAATGATTAATTATAGGAATAGACATTCTTTGTAAAACTAAGATAGGCACACATACACACAGTTACAGGTAGATATTAAATTTATTTATATAAACGATTTGAAATTTATAATTTATTTTACTTTCTTAAATAAGTTATATGATTTAAAAATTTGTAAAAACAAATTAAATATTCAAAATTTGAATTTCTTAAAAATAATAACAGTTGTATGTAAAATAATTTTTCTTTAAATATATAAAATTTGCTTCTATAATTTTAGGAGAAATTAACAACAAAAGAAATATGAATTTTTTTTCTAGCTAAAAATACGGAATTATTCTGAATTGAATTTTAGATTTGGAAACAGAAATTGAATAAAACATTGAGTGGAAATACTCGTCATTTAAAATTCATTGGAAATTTATATTTCATTAAAAAAAGATTCTTTAAATTAATAAGAAAGAGGAAGTTTGCCAAATGAATGAGGAATTATAATATTTCTTTCTAATATATATATTTTAGATTATTAAGTTTACTTCAAATATCAATTTATGGTTATTTATTTTTAGAATTGAAAGGGAATTAAAAATAGTTTTTATTTTTAACAGAAATATTAAATGAAGTAAATATAGTTTTGAAACTAATAGTAAGAAATGTGATTATGCAGTATACTTAAATAAGAATAATATGAAAATGAGAAAATTCAAAACTTCTGATTTAGGTACTTTTTTTTACATATTTCGATTTTGGTCAGGAAACATACATCAAATTATTTCGTCAAAAATTATTATCATTACAAAATATTAAAAATGGCTTCCTAATTCTTGTTTCCAAATAAAAAGTGTTTTACTGTCAAAATATTTACTAGTAGATAATTTTTTTTGTTTATTTTAAGGGGAATGCCTTAATTAAATGCATTTTATCAATTAATTATTGAAGCATATCAAAATAAGTTTCCATAGGAAAAACTAAAATTATAATGCTAATAAAAATAATTGAATTAAAAAGCTTAATATAAAATAAAGAAGAATAACTACTAATTGAAAGAAGAAAAGTTATTATAGTTTCAATTTGTATAAAAAAAACCCATTATGCATTTACAATTAAAATTATATATACAAATACAACAGAACAATTAAACCTATTGTTAAATATAGTTAAAATAATTTTATTTAGAAACTAAAATTATCTTATGGAAAGCGTATCTTAATGTGATTGAACTATAGAACTATATGAAAAGCACTTTTTTAGTATTACGTTATATTAATTCAGAGTAACAAAGGTATGATAAAAAACTATCAAAAGCATCACAATTGAAATAAAATTTTTAAATGTTCATTGTGATAAATCTAAATAGTTTATATTTATCACGAGAAGGTATGCGTCATACCTATAATTGAAATAAATTTAATAACTGCATTTAAGGGGAAATTCTTCAGTCTTTCACATTTCAAAAATAAATTCTTTGAACTTGGTTGTTATTTTAAAGAAGTCTTTTTCGTAAACTTGAAACCTTTTACGTTTTCCTTGAGGGTGATTTGGCATCGAATTAACTTATAGTCTCCTGAGTTTAACCAAGAAACAACTGAAATTGTATTAAGAGTAATTGTGTTAAGAGATAAGAATTGTGTGCTCATAGTCTATGTAATTGTTGCAATAATTGTGAAATTTTTTTATTGAAAAGAAACAATATTTTCAGCACATTTAAGTAATTAAAATATATACATATTATTGTGTGATTGTTTGTGTGATTAGTAATGTTATAATGGTTATGTAAATTTGTGATTTACATCTGTGAGTCATTTCAAACTTTTTCTGATTTATTTTCAGAAGTTAAATGATATTATTTTATAAAATTAAATTCAAGTTAACTTAAATAGCGAAAAATCTATATTAGTAAACTATTTCCGAAAACATTTTGCGTCTTCTAAGATTTCCATCTGATAAATATTTAAAAAATTTGAATTTTGTAAAGATTCATTTTAAAAGTAAACATTGAGAAACTATAATTATAAAAGGTTAATTATTTCAAATAAGTTTTTCCATAGCCACATTGAGTGCCAATATTAAAAATACTAGATCATTTCTCAACATGGTAAAATATTTCTTACTTAATTTAAGAACTTCATTTATTAAGATATTTGTAATTTACACATATTTCTTAATAACACAGAAATTTTGTTAGTTTAAGAAACTTATTCATAAAGATATTTGTAATTTACACATTTTTCATAATAACACAGAAATTTTGTTCATAAATTTGAATGATATTTAGCATTTAATGTTTCGTAATCAGTGAGGTTGTATGGAATTTCAACTACTAGCCCTATTTAATTGTCGATAAAAATATGCAAAATATTGCTTACGCTTATTTTAACTAGAGAAAAATTTTACTTTTTCATTGAAACATACAAAGTATAAAGGATAATCATTTTACTTAAGTATATAAGAATAGATATTCTAATTTATATAAAACGAAATTTTTCTACAGCCTTATATAACACATTTCAAATCGAGATATATTTCTCGGTATATAAATTATTTAATCTAGTTTCTATAGCAAAACGTTTAAGTAATTAAAAGTGTGATATTTTATTTTACATTTTTTTACTGTAATTAAGATATGAAATTAAAATTTAAAATAAATAATGAAAAATTTCTATATAAAAATATATAATCTAACAATGTTCACATGATCTGAAGTTAAAATACTTTATTTTTTCCAACGGCGGGCACTTGGGTGACGAGCCCTATGTCACAACAAAGCCGTTACTTATTTGTCGTTACCCACCAAGCACCTGTGAACCAAGTCTCGGAGGCGAGTAGCGTTGCCCACGCCACACTACCATAAACCCATTTATACATCAACACAGGAGAAAGGACAGAGAAACAGAGAGAGAGAGAGAGAGAGAGACAGAGAGAGAGAGAGAAACAGAGAGAGAGAGAGAGACAGAGAGAGAGAGAGAAACAGAGAGAGAGAGAGAGAAACAGAGAGAGAGAGAGAAACAGAGAGAGAGAGAGAGAGAAACAGAGAGAGAGAGAAACAGAGAGAGAGAGAGAGAGAGAGAAACAGAGAGAGAGAGAGAGAGAGAGAGAGAGAGAGAGAGAGAGAAACAGAGAGAGAGAGAGAACATAAAAAGAAAGTAACATCCATGCCCGAACCGAGATTTGAACCTGGGACCCACGGTTCAGGAGTCAGGAGCGCTAATTACTTTCAATTTCAAAAGCAGACCATTGAATAAAATTTAAGGAAAATTGCAAAATAGATGAAAATAAGCTAGTATAAAATATTTATTTGGGGAAAAAATTATTGTTAGAAAGATATTTATTGATTATAAAGAACCCAAATAGACAACCTAATTAAGGTTTGAAAAATACAATACAATAATCAGTTTGAAGTGTGAGGATATCTTATGCTTAAAGAACAATTTTGTTCATATAGTCACGTGATTCTGTAACAATATGTGTGATACTGACTTATTCCAGACAAAATATGTCAGGAAACAATAAGGTGATATGAAACTGATCAATTTCAAATTATATCACAAAGTAGTTTCAAACTATTCTCAGAATAGCAACCATGACTGTAACAGATATGCATGAGATTGCCTTATCATGGTAACATGAACATACACATTGAGAAGTTAAAATATCTAGTTGGTTTCATTGATGAGATGATTCAGGATATTTACTGTCAAATAACTGTGACCTTTACTTATTGTATTTTTAAATTAAATTAAATGTAACAAGGATAGCAATTGGTTGGAAGTCGTTGAGTAGTTTTGTACATCAAGAAATCATTGTTATGTTTACGCGAACGTCTGCATTTTCTGATAAGTTGTACCAGACATCTAGTTAATGGAAATTAAGCATCGTTTTATAGGGAAACTTTTGCATGTGATATTTCAAATGAAGATATCTCTTGGATGGATTAGTTATGTCTATTTCAGTTTCTATATTTGAATTTGTTAGAAATGAATTTAGAAATATATGGAAGGGCATTAACATTCATTGAAATCTAGAATAATCTGAACCAATTGTAGTTTGCTTTTGAGATAATTTCTTCTTTGCTATTACTTTCCATTTTTTTGTTATCGTTTTGTATTATTGTTACCATTATATTTCCCTTTACTTCTAATATTATGTATAACTTTACTTCATATTAAAGCATTGTTAATGATGTCTACAGTAACTTTTCTTGATTCGATTTTTTTATACATTTTTTTATAAGTAAAATATGCTGTTCACTTTATAAATTCGCATTTATTGTTAACGTTTTCAGTTGTTTCTATCTCAGCATAACGTGATAAAATATGACTTGACATTTCTTCTAATATTTTGAAACCGACTGCCATTAAAGTTTTACTATGTGTAGCTTCAAACTTTTATCTTTTCCCCTAGAATGCATTTTAATTCTTATAAATATAGCGTTACATTTTTGCTTCTTTCATAAATATTGAAGTTTTTCATAATATTAACAAATAGATATATATGAATATATTCGATAACAAACGATTCTTATGCTTTTAATTTGATTTTAAAATTTTTTAACAATAGTTTGTTAAAATAAAGACAAAATCTACAAGTATATTTTCGTTTTCTGATGAACGTTTCTTACGATGTGCTTGATTGAATTGAAATTCATTAAATTGTTATTAGACGTTCCTAATATTATTTCTTAAAGCAATTTTCTTGTTAAATTTTTAAAGCAAACTATAAATGTAAAATTATTCTGAACAGGTGCACGCTATTATTTATTCGTAAATAATAAGCAAAATGTTTTGTTATTAACTCACATTTTATCTAAATGAAAAAAAAATTTTGTTTGAACATTTCTTTCGTTGGAATAATAAAAATAGTTTTATCCAATAAGAATGTAAAATTACTCAAATGTAGGATTAAAAAAACAATTTATTTTATTTACAGTTTTATTTTTGTAAAAAATGACAGAAATCATCTGCTCAATTTTTTTCTAGATTTTTCCAGGAATGAAAAAAACGTTGTTTTATTATTTTCATGTTTACTAAAAAGTGATTTTTACTTTAGTTTTACAAAAAAATTAATTAAAATGTTCATTAACTTACTTCTTTACTGAATTACTTAATTTTTTTAAATTTTAAATGTAGTTGAAAACCATTATAATGAAATCTGACTTATTCTTAAAGCTACAGTTAAATCAATTGCACTTATATTACATTAATATACTTCTAAAGTTAAAAATAATTTTCAATTTAGCTACTTATTTTTAAGGCTCTTAATGTATTTCAAATTTGTGTTTCCATTAAATGTATTGAATTTCAAATAAAAATTCAAGACAAATATATATCTAGGAAAGAAAATGAATACTGTTTTTTTTTAAAAAAAGGATCTTTTTCATCTAGGAAATAGAAATACTTTTCACCCTCTAAACCTTTTTCAATTCCATATATGTTTCATTTATACCATCAAATTGTTTCATTGAATCCTCTAAAATTACCAACTTCCATTTTGGTTTATGTATAGCGAGGCATGGGTTGGATAAGGAATGTTCAGAACCACATATGGCTTCCGGGTGACAAATGGGTTAGGATATCCCTTCAAAATTACACAATGTCTTTTCCTAATCGATTTGACGTGTGAGGAGATTCATTTGCACAGGTACCAGGATTCATGTTAAACTGTACATTTCGGTGAATATGATAACAGTTTTGTATCAAGCCTCAACTTACCAATTAAATGTTATTACAAAATATTATGCAACACAGATAATGATATTAGTTGATTTGAATTTAAAATATAAACAAACAGAAGTAGAACAGGAAATTCCCAGAAAAATTTTCTTATCGTTGAAATATTTATCTTGTGATTATCCTCAAACAGACTCTGATATAACCGAAAAGAAAATCTTCCAAAAATTCTTTAGTTTTCCTTTCCTTTACTTGTGGAAAGGATAAGAACTAGAATGGTTATGTGTTAGAAATGGTTCTTCTAAGGAATTCATTGCATTTAACCATAATGAATCGATAATTTTGTGTGTTAGTTTGAATAAAATCAGTTGAAAAGTTGAAATAATTAAGTTTAATTTATAAGCAAACTTTACTATTCCAATTTTTGAACTGATAAAGTTTATTTTGCATTAAACTAGATTTTATAAAACCTACTGTATTAAGAAATTATTATTTTTTTGAAATGATAATTTCAACACTATTTTATATTTAATAGGTATGTATTGATACACATATATTCATAAACTCAACATTATAATCATAAAAAGGTGACTAAAATTTTGAAGATATTTAAAATTTACAAATAAAAGAATTTGCAAATATTTAAAATTTACAAATAAAAGAAGCAATATACTTGCAGAAAAATTTGCTAGGCCAGAATATTCCACACGCATTTTCTGAAAATTATTTTTATTAATTTGTGTGAGCACTGAATTATAGTTATGCAACCTGTTGAATATGAACATTATAGTTTAATATTTCAGTGTCATCATAATCAATTATTGTAATAATAATAAATTGTTGTAACACGTTTTTTATTTGCTATATATGTAAAAGCATATAATTGAAACTTTATATTTATTCCAACTAACTACATGCTTTAATTCTTTGTTTGATTTCGGTCATCACATCATTATTTTCTGTGAAGAAATCAATGCATTTACAGGTATTTCTCAACGATTTGAAAGGTGTTTATAGCTTTGAAGAATTTCTTCTTATTATTATTTAAATTACACACTTCTTAGTAATTATTTCCAGTTTTATAATATTCAAAATATTTCCGCAATTAGCACTATATTTTTTTTTAAATTTGAATTACCAGAAAAGAAAAGTTTAACTTACTTTGACGTTTGAATTTCTTCTCCAGTTATTTTTTTCGTATCAAAACCAGAAAAGAGCATTTCGGAAATTATCAAGAAATTGTTTTGCTAAACTTTAAGCTTCACAAAATTTCATGTAGGAATCGGGGGGGGGGGCGAAAAAAAATTAAGTTTCATGAATTTGGAATCTCTAAACTACTTCAGTGAGAATGACATTAATAAAAAAATCCAGATTCAAAATTACTGTTTATTTTTTTCAGATGATAGCAAAATTGTTATGTTTATAAATTTTATAATTGCTATACATTTGATTATTATTTAATACATCTATTTCAAACATTTATTGAATTAAAAATAATTCTTATATCAAGGAAATAAATTTGGTATTTGAAAGCTGAAAATTTAAGTACATTTTATTATTTTGAATATAGTAAAACATTGACATAACGTAGCTATTAAATCTATTTATTTTAAGCTAATTCACATAAGAAATAATATACGATAAAAGAAACAGTAATTTAGATAAAATTCAAAGGGAAATAATACTGCAACTGAATAAATACCTTATTATTATGAAATCATGGTATTTCTAAAAAAAAAAACTTCACTAAAATCAAATCAATTGTATTATATATTGATCGCAAGTTTTTCAAAAAGGAAAATTCAGTTTATAATTCCCAGAATGATTAAACAAAAGTAAATTAGAAATACATATCAAATGAAAATGTCCATGTTAGGTTTTATTTTAAATTAAGACATCTTTTTATTAGGCATACTTTATTTCAGTAAAATAATTTTTTTAACCAGTAATATTATTTTTAAAAAAATCATAAATGAATTTTGATAGCTGTATTTATAATTAAATGTTTTTCACAAAGCGAAATCTAATTTTACATACTAATTCTAAAAATTTTATTTTAATGGATTTTTACGTTATTTCAGTTTGAAATTGTTGGATAAAACATTTATACTTTTATTAATTTAGAATTTTCTAAATTATTGAAAAATGATCGAGTTATTTAAAATTTCCAATTATTTTATTATTCGATAAGAGTTAATAACTAACAGTACATAATATATAATGCAGATATATTTTAAAAAGTGAGAAGCCCTATATATATATATATATAATATATATATATATATATATATATATATATATATATATATATATATATATATATATATATATATATATATATATATATATATATATATATATATATATATATATATATATATATATATATATATATATATATATATATATAACGATACAATCTAAAGATATACTCAATGCTCAGTTTTAGTTTTCCAGAAACTATAATTTAATAATGAAATGCTTATGAGCTTTATATTAAATGTATTTTCTTTGCAATTCCTGAAACAACTGAATATCCGAATTTAGAAAATGCTACTTGGATATAAATGCCTTTTATTGCTCGTTGCCTCTTATGGAATTTAATTTATATAAGTAAAATGCTTTACATTTTTGTTGCTGTATGGAACTTATCAAGGAAACAATTATAATTTTTTTTTTTGCTGAAGGGCATTCTTTCATAATAGAGAATTCCTTAACATATTAGTTGCATTTAAACAGAGAGAAGATCATTTTTCTATTCCATACATTTTTACGCATTTATTGCTATTCAATAATTTCAATTTGTGCTTGAAATTTACTAAAAATAGATAATCAATAAGAAAAGAATTTAAAGCACTCCTCTGTTTAATTCATTTATTTATTTTAGGTAATATAAAAGTTCAGTATTCGTTTTACACCTTTTAACAATTTTATAGGGTGATATTTTCAGAGATTTTCCTATGTTTTTTTACACACTTGTAATTTTTTATGTAATTTTCACTTGTAACACTTGTAATTTTCTTGTAAAAATTAAGACATCTTTTTATTAGGCATAATTTTTTTATTTGGCATTTGGAAGATTTACTAAAATTCTTCAAAACAGTGTTTCATATGTATATATTTTAGTCAGTGATAAATTTTCTAAAATAATTAGAATAAGAAATCCATTTGTTAAGAAGACACTCACTGCTTTTTCTAATTATGGTCGTAAGAAAGCTTATAATGGAATGATATTAAGGAAATATGCAAAATAGTAACATTAATTTACTTAATATATGTATAAATGCGTGTCCATCTCATTAACTAAGTGATGCTATAACAAGAAGCCAAAAAAATTACTAAGCATATATTTTGGCATGGAACTTATTATTAACATTTTTATACATCCTCTAATTTTGCAGCTAAGAATTTTGTCATTTTAGAAACAAAAGGAAATTACATTAATTGAAGAAAACTATGAATTTAATATCCCTATATTGTAGGCTTTAACATAATCCAGCTTATAGAAAATGAAAAATAAAAAGATTAATTAATAACTTTGGGTATTCTCTTTATGAAGTTAATATTAATCTCTTGTTTTATTTTAATAATATTCTTCTTTGGAAGTATTGAATTTATTTTCATTTGGTGCTATAATGATCTAATATATTTCAAGAAAAAAATGGAAGATAGATTATAATATAATTTAAACTAAGAGCATATTTGTATGATATATTGCTTTATAAACGAAATCATATCATTAAAAATGAAGATAGATCAACAAAATTATACTTAATTTTTTTAAGTTATGTATAATATTTTTGTAGTTGAAATAATAATCTGACAGAAATAATTATAATGATGACTGTCTTTAAAAATTACACCTTAAATTATTTTATATAAATGTATTAAGAAATTAAATAATAACTTAAAAAATTATAATACCCATTAAACGATATTAAAGGTAAAGATCCTGGTCAAAATATTAAAATAATCTTGAGTTAAAAATTTGCAAAGTATAATTATGGAGAAAATAATGACACTGTGATAAATATGCAAGAATTATATTAGCCAAATAAAAGTTTTACTGATAAAAAAATGCAATTATAAATAAATAAATATGAAACTTAAAAACAAATTATTCACAAAAATAATATAGGCTGGAAGAACTTTGAGATAGCATTATGAAAATTTGCATATTGTGGTATGGTTTGTTGAGTTATATAAACTATTAAAAGAATTTAAGTAACAATATTGACAGTGACTTATAATATGCACTTTTAAATTGTGTAGGAATTATCATTTAAATGATCTATTAATTAAATGAAAGAGTTATTACATCTTTCATTTGAGATTTTAAGGATACATTTAAGATCATCTCCAATTCTATATACACAATTGTACAACTTTTTCAGGAGTCGTACCATGACTCTAAGAGGAATAAAAAAGTCTAATGCCTTACAGTATGTTGTATATGCTTATCTAAGAGAAAAGCAGCGAAACATGCATTGTATACTAATCATACAATACATATTTTGTAGCTTTTGCGATAGTAGCTTAATAAAGGATAATTAGCCTTTAAAGTGGTGTATGTTGCTTTCCAAAAAATTATGCAGTCATGTGTATTGTATTATATTTCATTATTATTTATATGACAGCATTTAGTTTGGAAACATTGATATTAAAACATTCTATGTGAATGATTCTAGACATTGTTGTTACTAATGACACTTGGACAAGCCAATCTCGCCATGCATTGGCTATGTGAATTTAATTCACTTGGGAGCATCTTTTAATCAGAGCACCATAAAGGTGAAAATACGACTTTTGCTCTTAAAATCCTCCAATAGATGGCAGCACCAGAGTATTTACTACCTTAATTTTGTCATTGATCTGAAGGGGACCACAGGACTTTCGATTCTACATATTTAATGAGCACGTATATCGCTTGTACTTGGTGGGTCTTTGGTAGCCTTGGGAATCAAACCCCACTCTTCTGGATGGAAGGCCGATACCCTAACCACTAAGCTACCATGGCCCCTGGACATTATGATCATATTAGAAATTGCTTTTATTTTTTCAACAAAGAATGGATGTCCGAAATGGAGTCAACCCTTAGAAAATTGAAAACCTTTGACTAAATTAATGGTATTTTCTGCTTTGAATCTTACTTCTGAAGAAATACTGATGAATATTTTATACATTTGAAGAGGTAGACAAAGCAGCGATATAGTTAAACATTTGATAACGACCTGAATATTGTGGTAACATATTGTAATCGAGACAGTTAAAGTACTGCAACATATTCTGCTGGATAACAAGCATCTATGTACACTGATTTCATTTACATTTATTTTTAAGTTTTTTTAATAAATAAATAAATCAAATAGATATTCAAATCATACCTTAGTCTAGTCTAATAAAATCATGTAATATTTTATTAGCGTCATTTTGAATTCTTAACAACAGCAATTTCTCTCAAGAAAACATTTCTAAAGATAAAATATTACCTGACTTTTACTTAATTTTTGAAATATCTATTATTTAAAATTTTAGTATCTAGAGTTTATTTATATTTTTAAAATTAATGCAAAAATTGCATGCTACTTAAGTTGTTAAAATAGATCAGATAATTTTTAACGGTAAATAAAATCAATTTCAAAGAAAAGAAAATTTTTATATTACTGTCAACTTACATTTAGAATTTTAATTTCTTCTATTTAATAATGTAAAAGCCTTATCTTTCATGAGACAAATTAATAAAAAATAAATTTTTTTAAATGCAATAATAAATAAAATATTTATAACTAGCTCATTTATGTTTATATTTGTCACAATTTTTTAAAATTTGCTTTCAACCTAACACTTTAAAAAATGTGTTGATTTATAGATTAAACACTCTAGTTTTCAAATCATATCAGCTTATTTCAATGGGAACATTTTTAATTGGCCACCCGCGAGATCTTGGAAATATTGTTTACGGTTCATCCAACGAGATGATTGATTAAGCAGAAGAAGCAATTTACAACTCAACAGGCAGATGACATGTCCATCGATTCATCAATGGACGGCTAAAAGCAAGCAACTATTTAACCTTAACCCTTGTCAACTCGTATAAGTCGGTCAGTGTCAACTGATGATAACTTGTACATTTTCTTAATATGGCGCGATATTTTTTCGCTTGAATCTGTCGTAAATTTTCGTGTGGCAGTTGCTATGAAGCATAAGGGATTGGTATAAAAAACGTGGGCGTGTGTGTGCTGACTGCCTTGAACTAAAGTGGTACAGTTGTATTCCAGATAAGATACCAGAAAATCTGATTGGGAATATGTTTTCTGCTTATTATATTTATTTTTTGTGTTAGAATAATTCTATGTTCTCTTTCCCAATAACTATATAAAACACAGATTTTTCTAAACAAGTTTTAAGAAAAAGCTCATATAATATTTCACTTTCAAATGCTCGTTTTAATAATTTAAGGATTACATTTTAAATTAATTTATTATTAGACAATTAATTAATTTAACTGATAAATTAATATCGTTATCTTCACTGATATAAGTTATTTCTAATAATTAATTTTTAATTATTTGTTCACATTTCTCTCATTTTTTCTATTTCTATTTAGTTTTAATTTTGTTAATATACATAATTAATCAATATTTTCAATCTTAATAATTTTTAATTACTTTTAACAATTATCTATTTATCATATAAACTCTCTAATTAAGTTTTTTTACAAAAATATTTAATTATATTCGTGTAAATTCCAATTCAAGATGTTGTCTTCTACTTATCTCATATTTAGTATACAGTTTTAAATTCAGAATCTTTTAAACTTAAATGTATTATTTATTTACATATTTTTCATTTACATTTTTCTAAGAACTTATATCCAAGCTTATGAATTTTAAGTGATATCATTTCAAATGCATTAAAAATTTCAAATTTATTTAAAATTAAGAAATAAATAACATACTTATATAACAACATAAATTTGTTGAATATGTAATCAAATTTGATTGGTTCTAGAGAGTTATTCATTTGGAACATCTCAATGAGTTAAATCTTCATATAATCCAAAATAATAGCATGAATATAAAAAATAGGATTATAATAGCTCCAGTAAAAGGAACTTAATTATAACGTATAAATATAGCTTTTTATTAATGTTTGATTGAAAATACCGATTCCCAAATTTTTCCTTTTTTTAAAATTCCTTTTAAAAAATAGCACAATGCCAAAAGATTTTTTTGAATTATTTTCATTTGTGTGTCCAATTTTAAAGAGAAAATCTCTTGTGTAAATATTTAGACACAAATTTATATTCAACTGAAACACACACAGCTTGAAGAGTTCAAAGGCTTTTCCATTTGATTTATTTTGGGTCAAAGAATTAATAATACGGAGAATTTGAAAAGATGCTTGAATGTATATGGCCTCATTGAAAGCATGTTTACCGAATCCTTTAATCAATTTCTTGAGTAACGACCTAATTTTTCCATCTAATTCAATTCTAAGCCAAATAAGTTATATTTGTCCTCAGAATTCTAAAATGATTCCAATTCCTATTTTTTTCTGAATTTTATAATTAAAATCACGAGAACATTGTATATCGATATAATGCTCCGTGATTAAAAAAATAATTAATTAACTGCAAATTCAAATAAAATCATTTTTTTCAATAAATAGATCATTGTTCAATATAATTGCCAAAGTAAATTAAAATTTGATATTTAACTAATCATATTTTTATTTAGATAACACATTTTTGTTGTTTTATCATTTAATACATACTATATTTAAAAAAAAAATTATTATTTTATCCGATAAAAAATTTTCCCAAATGTTAAATTTGAAATTTGTTTTTCTATATTTATTTCAATGTAAACTTCAGAAAAATAGGTAAAATACATTTCGACTATGATTCTTATTAGGAAATAAGACTTTATCTTCTTTCTCTACCATTGAAAAGATCAAGCGTACAACAGACTTTGTACCTGAAAATGGGAGCAAAAAAATGACCCTCTGAACTTCAAACGATCATTGCTCCTAAATGTATACAACTTTCTGGAAGGTAAGGTCAGGACTTTTCAGGCGTCTGATCTCTAAAACAGTTTATAACAGTTCAGCAATATATGCGGTAAATCAGAGAACACACTAATATCTCATCACAATTTATTTCCTTGGAATAAAATTGTGGAATTTTTGAAGTCCTTCAGATCAAAATTATGAATAATATTTACTGAAGATAATAAAAAATTAATTATTTGACGTAATTTGACTGTAAATAATGTTTCGATAAAACTACAATAATAATTTTGAATTCTATAATCAATTCTCTCTCTCAAAACTTTCTTTAATTGAAAAATATCAGTTTATTCTAAGCCATTATATTTAAGAAAATGAATATCTTGAATTGTATTCCATTAGAAGACATGCTAGCAGGCAAATTTGGCTCCATCCCCCGAGTCATCCCTGGTATTAAGCAGATTGTCCTGGAAGATCCCTTGCTTTTCATTGCGATATATATGTTCAGACAACACTTTCCCGATTCTTCAGTGGGCACCTGAAAGATCTTACATTCAAAAGAAGTCTCAAGGTGCACCCGAATTGTCTTAAATGTCAAAATGAACCGGCAATACAGGCATATATCCTTAAGTGGCTGGGGTTGTCTTTTGAGGACCTATATAGGTCTCTTACGCTTGTTTTCGACTTTCTGAAAGTAAATGGACTCGTGAACCTCGTCTAGTACATTCCTAAACTTGGAGATCACAAAGAAGATGAAGAAAGAGAATATAGTGTGTAAAAAAGCGTTAAAAAAGTTATTTATTGAAAATGCTAAATGAGATATCGGGTTCGGTGCAGAAACGGTTACCCATTGGTTTAGCGAAAACTTTGCTGATACATCTTGTCGATAAAATTTAATTTCTAGTAAACCTGGAAACCCTATCTTTATGTAGATTTTGTGTAGTGGTCATTTTGTTAATCACATCTTGGTACCTATCTTGGCTTCAAAAATATTTGCAAAGAATCTAGGGGTATCCGATTGTAAACTTTTGCTGAAATTTCAATGGTGTAATTGCTACAAATGTGAATTGTCAAATACATATTCATGACATTAAAAAGCAGTAAAACGATTTCAAAACAAGCCACACATCAGTTTAGTTTAATACTGTTGGGTGGACCCAGTTGAAGACAAAAACTGTTAATATATTTGAAAGGTTTGTCAAATTTTATACATAGTGCACCATATATGCATAGTTCTTTTTTAACATATGAGTATACAGAAAGCAGATGCGCAACATCCACTATCTTTAAGGTTACGAGTTTGATTCAACAAATGATTATTAATTAGGAAGAAAATTACCTTTCAAAATAAGTTCCATGTCAAAAAATCATCGGAAATCAAAGCCGAAATTGGAATCGAACCGACAAACTGTTGAATTGAAATATATTCTAATAAACATTCGGAATATCAGTAGAGGGAGAAGAATAAAAATTTACTTTCCAAAAAACGTGTTCTTAACTACTAAGCAATGATAAACTATGCAGAAAACTACAATTTTTTCAAGAAATAATTCATACATATTCATATTTTCATGCAAAAAATACCTAAAAACTCATTTGTTTCATTATTTGTAGAAAAATCAAAATAGGATGTTTTTTAATTTTAATAATATAACTTATTTAATGAAAACTTAAATAATATCATTATAGTTTACTTTTAACTTTTTAAAATATACATCCGAATCTAAAATATAATATATATTTAATATAATGTATATTAAAATATAATATATATTGGTCACACACACACACACACACACACACACACACACACACACACACACACACACACACACACACACACACACACACACACACACACACACACACACACACACACACACACACACACACACACACACATTCTAATATATACTAATTAAAATTAATTTTAATAACTTATGTTATATTATATAAAATTGGCCCCTCTCTCCCCCTTAACGAAATAGTTTCAATCATTCTTAATGTTTAAGCACTTTAAACATTTTTTTTCGTTAATAAATTTTTGAATATGGTCTTATATTTCCTAACATGTTGATTGCCAATTATACTATTAAAAGCGCATGTTTCGAAACAAATAGCACACAAAAAACAGATTATTTTATACTCAAACTCTATTTGTTTTTACCCTATAATAGTCATCCTCATTGCTAATTCAGTAATAGAAGTATTTAGCCAGTTTAATTGCTTTCAAAAAATAATTACCTTTCAAAAATTTTCAAAAAATAATTCAAAATCCAATTTTGCAAAATCCATTAAATTTTACCTCGTTAAGTAAAATATAAATACATTTTAACTATACGTTAAATAAATTAAAAATAAACAGATTTATTATGACATTATTGGCATCATAAGTAATAATATTTTCTTTATGCCAATAATGTCATATATTAATAAAGCAAAGAGAAAATACACAAAAAATTGTCCATATAATGTCGAAAATATTTTCATAGATATGAATTAAAAAACGCAAAATCTAAGCTTATTTCTCTCTCATTCTGTATCAATTCTAGTTCAATTTAAAAGTAAGCAGCGAGAATATTTTTAATTTTTTTTAAACTAGAAATTATCAAGTTAAGTTCAAATGCTCTACTAAGTTCTGCAAATATAATATTATTGCAATAAATAATATCTAAACTTATAAAAACTAAAGTCTCATTAATGATAGAAAAGAAATATATATTTTAAGAAGATAAATTATTTCATTGAGACACACACACACACAAAATTTCATCAATATATTTTATTGCTATAAATTATTTGTAACTGAAGTTAAAATAAATCTAATATAATTTTGCTAAGCAATAATTTTTGAAAGTTCTTTCTGGAAACATTCTGCAGCTAAATTAAATAGTTAACATTCCGTTACACTGCCTAATTGTACCTAATATACCTCTTAAGTAACACGATATAGATCAACCCGATATAACTTATAAAGCAAATATTTTATAAAAGGAGATTAATCTTATCAATTATTTGTTTCCTACCCAAAATTGTTCAGCTAGTGTCATTTAGAAATAAACTAATTTAAGGATTGGAAATAATCAGAGGATTTCATTAGAAACTGTTTTCGTAGCAGCATAAGAGAAAGTGATACAGCTAAGCAATTTTCTTGTAAATTAAAATGCAGGAGATATTTTGAGCTGCATCATTTATGAATAACTATATATTGTATACTGTTAAAAATTATAAAAAATGTTGTTAATAGGTGCTTACAAAATTTACATTAAATAATTCAAAATTTTATGTTACTTAATTTATGTTTTTTGTACATAATAAATTGGAGAAGATTTTCTCTCTTGATATTTTCAAATACCATAAAATTATCTCTCTGTAGGATGATAATTATATAAAATATAACTTTATAATTCACGTAAAATTTTAAACTATGACTCAAATTAACATTTTTATTTTGAATCCAAGAAGAATAATTAATGCAAAGTTTATGACGATATTTTAATTATATAAAAGAATATTATTGTTGAAAAGCTCAGTTTTACCATTTTCTAACAAAAATAATTATTTATACAAAAATTTAACTCTAAACTTACATGTTTATGCAGAGTTATAGTACTGAATAATTAATAAAATTGCCGGACGAGATTTTATATATTTTTTTAAAAATTTTTTAAGTAAATAGCAACTGTAATATTGGCCTTGTTTTAAGAATTTGTTTCGAATTTCATTGTGCATAATGTATAACCTTTTGTCGAATCAAATTGTCATTGCAAACTTTAATTAACAAAACTGATGAAGCAAGGCATTGTTATCTATAAAAAGCTAAAAAATATTAAACTACCAAAGATGAAAAAGAAATATATCAGCAATGATGAAGTAAGATAAAAAAAAAATTAAAATTCCGTAATAAATTGTAAAACACACCTTAAAATATAAAATGTAATATGGAAATAAAAAAAATTCTATTTATCAGCAAACTATACAAGAACTCGATTCAATTATATTTAAAGTTTATTGTAAAATGTTAAAGCAAAAGAATAACAAATGTAAAATACGCATTTCCATTAATACTAAGCACATTTGATTTTATTACTGAACAAGCAATATGGGTATGTGCAAACATCAATGAGTTAAACTTACTTATTTTTTAATTTTAGATGGTGTGATTCATGCTTTATTTATAAAAAATATTTTCAGTTTAGATATGATATGAATTTATCTATTTCTAGAATATTGATAAAAATTAGAGCTATTTCAGCTTCATAACTAGACATTTATCTGAACTGTTTGAAGTACAGAGATACCAGAATTTTTAACCTTATACACTTTGTAAGCGAAATTTCTTCTAGAAAACTTAAGCTCAAAGTTCTTTTGGCTAACTCATCCGCTTGACAACACGGTGCTGAACAAAGTCAAACTTTGAATGAATGTTGTTGATAATAATTCTGAGGTTATCTATAATAATACAAAGAATAACTAACAAAGTATTTTGTAATACTCTGAACTTAACCCAGAAATACACTTTTCATCAAATCATAAATAATAGCAAACAATATTTAGTATGTACACAAAGTAGTATCTTGTAGTAAAAATATATGAAGTATTTATTATAAAAAGCTTATCATAGACCATTTGTAAGCAATTTAATAATTCATTACATATATATATGTATATATACATTATATATATATATATATATATTATATATATATATATATATATATATATATATATATATATATATATATATATATATATATATATATATATATATATATATATATATATATATATATATATATATATATATATATATATATAACACTTTTAATATATTTACTTGAATTTATTTCCTTTTTTTTCAGAAAATTTATAATTAGTAAACACTCAAAATTAGGAATGGTGACTAAGACTGAATAAAATTCTCAAAATGAGGCTTCACAAATTAAGTACGGAACATTTTTTAACAATCAAAGTTTAATGGAAGATATATAAAAGGCTTATATTTAAATATGCTCTCTCTCTTCCTTTGTTTCTGAGGAATTCTATTTGATAATTTAAGGACCTTTTTAAGCGACATGTTTGAATTTCTACATGAATCTATTGTCATTGTAGCTATATTTCTAATTCTCAATCTATTTTTTCATTTAAACACTTTTGCTTGAAAGAACGTACGATTTAATATTACCTTTCAAGTACTGTGATTAAAAATATAAGGGTTAATTTGCTGTTTGGGAAGATAAAACATTTGATTGTTTCAATTCACGAATCTTTTGCAGCCAATTTTATCTCAAGCAACTTAATTAACGTGCCATAAAATGACACTTGGGTTGCTCCCATAAAATACTGTTGTCAGAAATCAGAGGAAATATCAATTAGGGAAGCTCTTAGAGGTTTCTAGGGAATTCTGACAGTTGGAGGACCAAAAGTCCCTAAGGAAGGGACGTGTTTAAATTCAATGAGGGAACTGTGTAAGTACAATAGATGACGCAAGCAGGGATTCTCACAATATTATTGAAGAGTTTTATCAGTATGAAAATTTCCATTATCTCAGGAAAGTTAATATTTCTTAAATGATTAGCTTAATAAAAGACTCTCATGATATTTAATTCATGTAAGGCTTATAATTGTTCTGCGTATTGAAGTAATTTTTATTTTTGTGCCTTCCACAGGTTTTCTTTATAACAAGTCCTTGTTTAAGAATCAAAGTAATATTAATTTCAAAATAAACCAGCTGGATTCTCTTGAGAGAAATAAAACTATTTGCTTAGATGGTACTAAAATTATGAATTATTTTTATTTTATTTTGGAAATTTCTATATTTATTAAACTAACAAAGAGTTTTTGCTTATTTATTTTACTATCAAATTTTCAATGTATTTTATTTTTTTAAAAAAAGGTTATTCAAAAAATGGAAAACTGAAAAATGTTTTTAGTGAATACAAAAATTATGATATAATTTGAAAAAATATTGCTATAATTTTATAATTTAATAATTGAATAATATTTATTATTTAATAATTATTATATAAAAGTTATTTATATTATTTTAATTATTAAATTATTATATTTAATAATTAAAATAATATAAACACATTGTTGTTGTTACTTAAGACACTTGGACAAGCTAAGCTCGATATGCCTTGGCTATGAAAACTTAATCAATAGGGAGCATCTATCGTTTAATGAGAGCACCACGACGGTGAAAGTATGACTTTGCTCTTGAAATCCTCCGATAGATGGCATCACAAGAAGATCCACTCCCACAAAATTGAAAATGATATGAAGGGGGAAGAAATTTTCTCCAGACCATTCTACCGATGGTAACTACTCAATGACCGACCAGGACTTTCGATTCATTAAATTTAACGAGCACATATTTCGCGTCTACACGATGGATCTTTGGAGGCATTGGGAATCGAACCCCGCTCTTCTGAACGAAAGGCCAATGTTATAATATAAATATATCATTCATGTCAATACAACTATGATATATTTAAGTAATTTATTACTAAGTCTGTTACAAATATTATTATAATAAAAAGTTTTCAAAATTTTATTTACTGCTCTGAATAATACCTTAACTGCAGATTAAAAAAGTTCTAATATTATGAAATGTGTTTTGATATTTTAAAATACTTTCTGCGATACATTTCTAGTGAACAATGCTTTATAAAAGCACAATATTTGGTAAAAGAGTGTTGATACACTTTCTAATTGCATTATGTGATGTTATTATTTTTTTTAATCGAAGCGTTTATCCAATTACTTATTTAGTCATGTTTCCTTAAGTAAAAAAGATATTTTATCTAATATAGTAATTGTAAATAGAAATAAAAATGGCAAATTTTTTAAAACATACTTAATGACATTCAAAAAAGTGTAAGTTGAAAATGTAGTTGAAATTTAAAAATAAAAATTTTGTTTTTTGTTATTAAGTTTAGTTATTTTAATCCTTCAAGGCTGTAGCAACCAATGTAATTAAGAATACTGTTATTATTTCATTAAAATGCAAAAATAAGCTATTTATATTTCATTGAAATAAATGGGCAGTAAATACTTATCAATTATTTATATTTTAATTTATAAACTCTTTTTATAGATTATTTTAAATGGAGTTTAGAATTGTATCAATGTTTTTTCAGGAACGTAAACTCTCTCTTTAATATATCAAGATTAAAAAAAGTGTTATTTAATAATTTGAATACTACCTAAATTTTACTTTTCTATAAATGAAATTTTAATATTATTTATTAATAACATAATTAACAAATGATATTAAAAAGCAATTTATGTAAATCATTCATACAAGTAACTTTCTTAATTTGCATAAAATTTCTATTTAAGATTTTTTGGAAAAATATGAACTTATTACTATATTTAAAAAAATTTCAAAATGTAAGCTATATTTTCAAATATTTTAAGAATTGAAGAAAGGGAATTCTTTTAAATTATTCTTTTTTAATTATTTCCAATTTTTGATTCTAGGTCAATGTTATAATAAATATCATTTTCTCTTTTATTATGATCTGAACTTTTTAATTCTGTTGCTTAATTTTTAATTCTTACGTTTTAACTAAAAAATGTTTTTATTTAAATCAGAAATTAAAAAATAATTAAGTTTATCAAATACAATTATTTAATAAGGGTTGTAAATTTCAGTCTTAAAATCTACAATTTAAATTATTAATTTTCTAAGGAAAGTTCTTCACCATTAAGTTTTTAGGAGATTTAAATATTTTAAAAGCTTCGAAAATAAATTATTAAAAAAAACATTTTCCTTCTGTAGGTGTTTTACAACAAATGCGTCTTAAAAAACTACACCAATTTTTAAAATTAATTAATTCTTTTGAAAAAAATATTAATAATTCATAATTTATTTTAAAAATCATTTTATCACCGTTCTCTTATGTCTTTAGTATCCATAGAATTAACTTCTCTTTAATAATTCATTATTTCTTGTAGTTCTCTTAATTTTAGTCTTGTTTAGATAAACATAGTTAGCATAAATCAATGAGTACTTTATGATTAAAAGGACAGTATTTCGTAAATATAATTAAAGGGTATTTTAAGAATGACTATATTATATTTTTTAATTGCTTAAAATATTTTTAACGATGTTAAAAGGTAATTATTATTAGGATATCTTTTTATCATTAAATTTGGCTCAGCTTTGTAAAATTTATTAGGCATATGAAATTTATCCCTCAAATTTTAATAATTAAGAAATAAGCATTAAAAAAATTGAGATCCGGAGGAGTTACGTTAAGCATTTACTATCTTGAATTTTTAAATAAGAGATCCTAATATCATACTCATCTTTAAATTTTCAGTGAGATTATTAGTTGAAATTTAAGCTCTCCCTTAAAGGGAGAGCTTAAGTTTTTAATGAATTCATTTAATATTTCCCGTTATGTTGCTCTTACAAGAAATTTAGCACTTATACTTTGAAAAAGTATTATTATTTAATTTACTAATAGTTTCCATTAATAAGTACCGACAAAAGGAAATAATTATAATAAACGTAATGAATAATGTTATTGAATAATAATGGTTTTATTGCCATTAAAATTTCACCAAATTACCACATTTAAAAAATATAACGTGGAATAGACAGGTATTTTGGACATGTAATTTTACAAAAACCCGATGAAATAAAAATAACTATTTACTTCACAATTAGATTTAAAAAGTTATATTTGATTTTTTTTAAAAAACGAAAAAAAAAACCTTTTAATTTTAAACATCTATGATTATATACATATATATATATAAATTATTTAAAATCATGAAATTTAATTTTCGCATACATGATTATAATAAAGCAAGAGGTCAATTTGTCTTAATATTAAATTCAAAAATACAAATGAGAATTTATTTTGCCTTTCATAATTTTTATTTTTAAGTATATATTAGTATTTGATATTATTGGACGATATATAATTGTGAAACTTCTATTTTAAAATGTTCAATTTATAATTATCCCACGCTTTGCTTATAGAATTCATTTATTTTGCTTAAAAAATTTCTATTATTTATCAGAATGTTCTTTGGAATGCGTACTTTTGTTGCTCTCAAAAATATTCAACATAAATTTGGTATCAATTTCACATTATATTTGAATGCCTCAACTGTGCACTTAGGAATTTTTTTATTTTTAAATTATGCTAAACACACATAACTAAATGTTCATATTTTTTTATTCAATGATCTATTCAGAAATATTTTTAAAATAAACTTGTTTCTGATTTTCTGTTAATTTTAAAGTATGAAATTCAACCTTAAAGAGACAAGAAAAATCGACACCAGTTTGCACTCGATAGAGTTTATGTATTATTATTATAATTGTACAATAGATTGCATTTAATGAGGCTGTCCTATCTTGTCATTGATAGCACTAAGGAGTCATGAAATGATAGTTTTTTGTTGTTGCCAATTATAAATATGCTTAATTTAATCGAAAATATTTCTTGTTTTTCATCTTGTGTAATTTACATTTTGGACAAGGATTTGCGTGGAATATAACTCAGCTTGCGAAGCCTGATGGAGTACTAAAGTAGCTTTGCCCTTTCAACTCACAGGCCCGAAGTCTTTTCAGTTTATCAATAAAACTGAGTACCAAGCATGCTTGGGAACTTAATATTGTGTGTTTCGTATTAGACTGACTACTTTACTGGGACATATGTTTTATACCCTAGAGTCTTCGGTTAAATATACAGATAATCCTTGGCCCATGGATATTGTGCCACTAAAATTAGTTTATGCTTTTGGCCCTAGAGATTTTGGTCAAGTATGCAGGCAGTCTTTAGCCCATAAATATTGTGCCGCTAAAACTAGTTTATGCTTTAGACCCTAGAGTCCTCGGTCAAATATACAGATAGTCCTTGTCCCGAGGATATTGTGCCGCTAAAACTAGTTTAGATTTCAGATAATCCATTTTGCATGCTGAAAGCACGCAAATTAGTTTATCTGCCTATTTTTTTTCAATTTTCCTTTTCACTTATCTTTACTAATATAGAAAATACCATATTAATCTATTTTATCCTGTGAATATTTTAAACTTGTTTTCTAAAACAATATTTGCATTAACTTTCTTCAACTCAAATAGTATTTTGGAAGCTGATAATACTTATTGAAAAGCCTGTACACATCCACACATATTCTCTTCAGGGAGAGTCTTCCTAGATTACTGGAATAAATTTTCAAGAGAGCCCCTCAATTGTCTCAAGTTAGAGTACTGTGAAACATCAATACCACACACCTTGGTAAAACGTGCATGCCGAAAGCAGAAGAACAACCTACATCTCTGATTGTTCAATAACAGCTGCCATTTACTAATTTAATAATAAACGCAATAAAACTGTCGATTAAGTTTATTTATAATACCTGAGGGAGGAAAAAATATTTCTAAGATAACACAACTCATAAAGAGTAATTTAAAACATCAAATTGGACATAATATAAAATGATTTTCCTTGACATTATTATTCATCAGCTCAGAAAAGTTTATATTGTACTAATGTTTAAGTAAAATATGCTTACTTTACGTATTGTACCATAAGTGAATAGTATAATTTTGTACCATAAGTATAAATATAGGAGAAACTTGAATATTAAATATTACACAAAAGAAGGTTATATAATACTAAAATGAAAAAATACGATAAAGGATATTAAATAACTGTCTTCAAAGTAATTTAATGTATGTAGCATTTACTCTGTGTTATAGGTTCATCTCAGAATGATTTTTTATTTCAGTTTAGTTTTGTCACTATTAATATGTTATTTACTGTAATTAAATTAGTGTCATTTTGTGCATAGAAAATAAACAACTGGGCACATCCTAATGCAAAAATTCCTGAAAATATTCAGATGCAGTTTTTAGATGGGTTTTGATAGAGAGTTATACCAATTTTTAGGAATTCTGTTTCACAAAACTCGAATCTAGGTTTTCAGAAATAAAATGGTAAGTATCTATTTGCATATTATTGAAATATTAAGTTATCAGTTTATGGTATGTAAATACATTTTGAGATCATATCACATTTTTTAATCACCGATTTAAAATTATTAGTTCTTTTCTGAGGAGAAATGTAGGAATTTTAGAAAGTCAAGCATTAAATTAAAAAAAAAAAAAAAAGGTTAAAAATATGCAGCATAATTAAAAAAGGGAAATATGGACTAACATCCATTTTTTTCAGAAACGAGAACTTAAGCTAATCATACTGTAAAAAAGAAATGCAAATTATCCTTCATTAAATTTGAGTAAAGAATTCCTAAAAAAAAATCATAAAATAAGAAAAAATCCTAAAATAATCTAAAATGTCTTTAAATGGTAGATATAATACCAACTAGCTTAACATATTCTTTTTTAGGTTTTTAAGTTAATCTTTGGAATAAATCTAATAATAGAATAAGAATGTTTCAAACATATTCATTATACCATTGTTAAAATTTAACTAATTTAATTTCTGTAAAAATATGCCTGTTAAAAGTAATTAAAATGATCATGAATGAGAATGAATTAAAAAGAAACTTATCGAGAAATACGTTAACTTTTCAAAGTGATTTTTCATTTATATATTTTTGCTGAAACGTTTCTATACATAATATCTAATACGAAATACTAAGTCTATTTTATTTGGATTTAAGGAAAAAATAATTTTATGTATTTAAAGATGAATTATAATGTATTTTGTTGTAAAAAGATATCCTAAAAATTAACTCTATTTTTCTCTTTGATCATAATCCTGGTTATACAAATAAGTTGGCAGCTGATTTATGTATGGTACATAAAATTTACAAAAGCAAAATTAATTTCATCAAATCGGATATTCTTTTAAACTTAGAAATGCACTTTTAGAAATACATTTAAAAAACTTAATCTAATCAAAAAACCAAATGTTAAATAAAAAGAATAAAAAAGTGCATGTATTATCAAATAAATTGATTGAAGTTTTTTAAATGTATATAAAATTTATAATACTCTTACAACGTGAACATTTTTTCACAGTAAGAAATTAATTATTTAAAAGAAGTTTTTTTAAAATCTATTTTTAAATTCCAAGTTTTTTTGCTATGCATTAAGTTAATCTCATAATTTTTTAAAATATTTATTTGGAGATTAAACATTGTTTCTCATTAAATAGTTTCTTTAAAAGCATTTGAAATCTTCTGAATCTTGAAATTTAAAATTAAAACATTTTAAAAAATGAAGTTCTTTAATTTCATGATGTAATATAATCTCAAAAAAATTTAAGAAATAATAATTTCCTTTCAGCTTACCTTGATATATGTAATTGCAATCATTGAATATTTTTTGTGTATAGAAGTTAAACTGATATTTATTAAATAA
This sequence comes from Latrodectus elegans, assembly GCA_030067965.1. Classification (NCBI taxonomy): domain Eukaryota; kingdom Metazoa; phylum Arthropoda; class Arachnida; order Araneae; family Theridiidae; genus Latrodectus; species Latrodectus elegans. The sequence continues at coordinate 35,034,800 of CM057816.1, forward strand.
TTTATCATTTTGAGTTTCATCCCCTGTTCATAAATTTATAAAATGTCTTATATGTTAACAGTAATTATAAATAAATATTGTATGATAAGCGAAGTTAAGCGATTAAGTCATTAAAAATTTTAAAATTTCCTTGAATGATGATTACATTTGGTACACTAAAAGCATTTACAATTTTTAATGTATTTGTATAATACTTTAATATATCTTGTGACAAACAGGTGATTTTACAATTTCTTTATATATTAAAAAGTATATACTTAAACTTCAATATTGTTTGCCTAATTTGATAACTCTTGAAGATACTATAGTTTATAAATCTTAGAAAGAAATTCAAAACTTATAAAAAATGTAAATTAATAATTTTTTAGTTGTAAATTTTTTAAGTTATTAATTATAAACTCAAAAAAAATTTCAGAATAGTGACTGGTGATATTATTTTATTGCAAAAATCATCTCTTTTTAAATAAAAGGTCCAAATTAGTATTTAGTATTTTCAAACAGAGTAGGGTTAAAGTTTTTTTTCTTTTTTTGTAGTTTACATGTTGAAATCATTTTTCAAACAATTTGGTATATTTGCTTCATATATATATATATATATATATATATATATATATATATATATATATATATATATATATATATATATATATATATATATATATATATATATATATATATATAATATATATATATATATATATATATATATATATATATATATATATATATATATAAATATATATATATATATATATATATACTTTTATATTATATATAGTTATTGTATAACATGTATTTTTATGTTATACAATAACTATGTATTTATTTATATATATAGTGCATCCCTTTGTATTGTTTTAGAAAATAAGTGAAATATATTTTACACTAAATATATTTTCATATTTTTGAATAAAAGCTCCACCAAAGAGAGAAAAATCCAAACGAAAATAGAGATGCATATTTTTTTTATTATCACGTTTTATCGCTAATCCAAAAATGTGTCTTTCAGGTTTTACACCAGCAATTCTTTTGAGATTTAATTTATGCTGAGATTTGCTTTCGTGGTCAAATTCATATATTTCCCTCGACACATTTTGTATGTAAGGCTGTTTAGACAAATGGTGAGGTGTGAGCTCTTTGAAACTTCAAATATATTTCCATTAAGTATATCGCAGAATAATATTTAAGTCAGTGAGAAGATATTTTAATCAAATTGTGTGACAGTAGAATGCAAGCAGGACAAGACTTAAAATAATTCTGAAATCGCAATACATATACATTACAAATTTTATAAATAACCTTTGCAAGATATCTCTCAGAAAATGAAATTTTTTCTATTGAAAAAGAGTTTTAAAATTAAATGTACGTACATAAGTTTTTCATTTTTTACATAACTCTTTTATTTATGTGTTTTACTACATTGTTTCGATAAATTTTGGCATCAAATGACAAAAGTTGGAGGTCTCGAATAAAAAGAATTGTTTACTGGAGAAACTAAAATTTGGAAACTATCACATACTAACAATTCGAAATTCTATGGAAAATTGTGGGCTAATTTACAATTCGATTAACATTTTGAGGAACTTTGTTTTGAGTTAATATATCCTTATATTTAACAAGTTGCAGTATTAGTTTGTACGATTTCAGCCAATTTTGTTTTTATGATTCCCCATGCATGTTTGATGAGAGATAAAATAGATTACAATGCATGGCAAGATAAGAAGGACACTCTGTGATTACTTATGATAGATATTTTTTCCAACTGCGGGCACTTGGGTGACGAATCGTAAACCACAATAAGACCTGAAACTGCTACTCATTTGTCGTTACCCAGGCGGCACCTGTGAGCCAAGTCACGGAGGTGAGTAGCCTTGCCCCTTGCCCGTACCATACCACCACAAACCCGTTTATAGGGTGGGCCACATTCATACATCATCACAGAAGAAAGGACAAAGAAACAGAGAGAACAGAGAAAGAAAGTAACATCCATGCCTGAACCCGGGACCCACAGCTCAGGAGTCAGGAACACCAACCGCTAGCCATTCGGCTACTTATGATTGACAAAATAATGCAGTTAGTATGGAAGTTCGTGTCATACTGGTGATACTAAATTTATAAAATGCTAAATAAGTAATGGTAAATTATACACTTGCAAAAGTTTGAAAAAATGAAAAATCATTGAATGTCAAACCATAAATAAATAATGCACTGAAGCTCTGTGTTAAATAATTACGGATCTTTATTTTGCGTATCGGCATATTGAAGATCCATATGAATTGGTGCAAGGAGAATCTCAACATGTTTGTTATTGCATACGAAAATAACTTGAGGAATTGAGAGTGAGATGAAGAACTAGAATTCCAAGATATCCCTTCAGCAATAAAAAAAGGAAAACTAACATTAGTAAGAAGCCAAAGTCCTTTATTATGCTCACATTTTAGATATTGATACTTGATCCATTAATGCCTCGTTTCTAAAGATCTCTGTTGATGAATATGCTTATGTAACCACATTACAATTCCAAAACCGAAACTTATTTTTTGACAAATGAATTTTTTTTATCAAGAGTCCATCCCATTTTACTCATGTAATTATTTGATGGAACAAAAAAGATTTTAAAACGTTTTCTTGTAAAAAAGATTTTTTAGAACTATTACTTTTTTTTGATGGATGTGTTAATCGCTTAACTAATATCAAATTACTCAACATGGTTTTATGCTTCTTTTCAAATTACAAGGATTGACATTAGCTTTTACTAACCTTTTTAATTTGCATGAAATTTAGTAACCTTCGAGAAAAAAATTTACAGAAAGTAAATGAAACATTTTCAGATGTATTTGATGAATATCAGTCTTAAGTTTTTTTGTTTTTGCTAATGATTGTCAGTTTTTTTTTAATGATATTTGACTAAAGGCTCGCGGTAACCTATTGTAAGGACCGAGAACTTATGAGGGAAATGTCCCAGGTTTGATGTTAGCCTCTGCTGAGCAAAGAATAATGAGTGTTGCGTTTCCACTTCATGGTACACATAAATATGGAACACAATTGATGAAAAATCCTCTTAAGATATCATTTACGCTCTATGTATTAAAATGCCATGCAACAGCCGTTACGCTACCTATTAGATGCTGACAAAAAATGTTGATAAATACTGACCGCATAAATTATGCAAAATAATTTACAGGATCAGTCTGATTTTCTATATCAATCAAGTAAGCCTTTTCTCGCAATACATACATTTTTCGTGCATTGTAATGCAGATCAATTAAATGAATTGGTCTAGTGTACAATATCAAATAAATTTAAAAATTCAAATTTCACTGCTTTCATAGCTTTTTGGGATAGTTCAATAATGTAAAGATAAAAGCCATTTTTTTCAACTTTTTAATAATGAATGTGTTTTTAATATTGACTTTGATTTTCATAGATAAATCATATTTTATTAATATACTAATAACCATTCATTTACTCGTTAAAAAGAAAATAGTACCACTTATTAACAGCTTTTCTCTATGACATTCTAAAGGAGCTTACTCTAGATTCAGTACACGAATAATAAATTCCACTCATGCGCAGAAATGCTCGATAAAAATATATAATTTGATTATATTTTAATTCTTAACATACAGAAAATAAATGTTTTTAAAATACGTTGAACTATTAGGGAAGAATCCTATCATAATTTTTAAGCCTAATTACCCACTGACTCATGCAAAAGTATTATAACAAAAATATTCATAATAATTCTGTGTTAGATAGTATTTTGCCTTCAATGAAAAATGTTACAACAACGGAAGGCTAAAAACCATGCGCACTTGAAAGTGATGCATCGTAATCAAACAAAATTTGTGAAAGGATTTTAATTCTACAATTATTCCAACTATTGCAATAAATTATAGAAATTAATAGAGTACATTGATTTGCAATCAAAGTAAAATCTGAAAGAAATAAGCACAGTTAAAATTTAAGTATCATTGCCATAAGATTTAAAAAATTAATTGTAGCAAAAAGAGTAAGCATTCTCGAGATATTGTATAAAAGTTACGAGATTTTATATAATCAAAAATTTTCCCATACAATGTTTTAAAATATTTGAATACTGATAATAATTTTTCGTTAAAGGAACAAATCTTATGATGCTAAAATTATTACAATACTTCAAAGATATATTGGGAGATTATTTTCTTTACGGAATTTTTATATAGACATAATAGTTCCTATATTTATAGGCTTAAGTTTTAGATGTCAACTAATGAGATTTAAGCTGAATATTTTTAATGTATAATAAATGTAGATCTTTGAAAATTACTTTTTGTATTTTAAGGAATTAATTATCACGTGCAAGTAAGACTATATTATAAGGTATCGATTAACATGTGCCTACAAAAATGATTATTTGCAGTGATAAGTCATTCGCTTATGTAAGAAAAACTTAAGCATTTATTTCACAGTACCTCATTATTATGATGAGCAAATCATTATCAAAAAGATAATTCTTTCTATAATATTAAATTAATATTAAATTATTTAAACGAAATATATTAATTTTGTTGAAATTCTGTGAGTTTACTAACTGAAATATTTATTTATACCGGCTTCCGTCAGAATCAGATTGTGAAATAAATTTTTAGTTACCATTAAATTATTCTCATTATTAAAAGAAACGAAGAAATGAAAATTCTTGAATTTTTTAGGCTGACGTAAAATTTTTAAGAGAAAAAATATCCAATAACAATTTGTTTCTGTAGTTAACAATTTTGTTATAAAGAAACTAGAACTGTTTATAAAATACAATCTGTAATAATATTTAAAGGAAATATTTAGTATAATTGTAATGAATATTTTTGAAATGAGTAGTTTTCATATATTTGCTGCAAAATCTAAGGCGTTTTGAATTTATTTGTGTGCTTACGTTTGCTTATTAATATTTAGTTGTCTACACTGTTGAAAGTTGCTACAAAATAAACTTTATTTAGAAATATTTTTTAGTAGGTGTGTGATTTCATAATTAAATTATAACAAATATAATAATTTTATATTTCTAAAAAGTTAGAAAAATATTTAAAATTTAGAAGTAAAATTAAATTTTCTGATGAAATTATTTACTTATTTACGAGTTAAATGGTGATTATATCATGAATTTCTTTTAATTGATAAAAATATTGAAGGAGTTGTGTTTTGAGTACGACGTAATATTTTAGAAGTTATAATAATGTTGAAAAGAGCGATGATATTTAACAGATTTTAATGATTAGTATGCAGGAAAAATATTTGTTTATTTAAAAATTTAAATATCAAATATTTTTGAAATAATTTATATATGACTAGTTTGAAAATTTGTGAAGCATAATGCTACGTATGATATAAAATCATATATTAAGGCACATTATGTATTTTAAATATATGAGATAAAAACGGATAAGCTTCCTTTTTAGTTATCACATTATGGTGAAAAATAATTTCCTTCTTCTAGTAGTATCAAGTTTCAAGAGAAAGAAACCGTTTAAATTTAGCATTGATTGAAAAAGAAATTAACTATCCAAATGTGTATAAATTAGTTTTTTTTAATTTTATCGTTATTAATCCATATTAAACTATTTGTTTATCACTGCACAAATTATTAAAATATTATTTTTTGTATTTTAGTCTTAAATATGCTTACTGTGAAAATTAGCATAATTTATCAAAAATGCATTGTTTTATCATTTAAAAATTACAAAGTCATGATCGATATTGAGAGATACGCATGGAAAATCTCTTTTTTTTTATTTAAAGAAAAAAAACTAAAAAAAATAATGGGAAATATACCCGTTCTTTTCTTAGATAATTCTCATTCTTTGAATAATGTTGCTAATAGAATAGAAATCATGAGCGATTCAAAATATTTGGAAAACAAATTTATCTTCTGCCCATGGATTTTTATATTTATATACTAGAATATATCCTTAAAAAGAAGAAAAAAATTGACGGTATTACGCATGATTCGAGTTACTGTCAGCTTTGAGAAAATCTCACAATGAATAAAATAAAAATTTTTAAATTTGAATTTAAGTGCTTTATATGGTGATGTTATAATGTTGAGCAAAAAACTTTAAAGTCGGAAAATGCTTGATTTGGTAATTTTTAAATTTAAACAGTTACGTAACTTTTAATTAAACTAATTTATTTTCCAAGAGAAGAAAATTGATCTAAGCGAAATTTATCTTATGTATTTTATGATTAAAAAAAATTCCATTCCTGTTTGCCAATATAAAATATAAATAATAATCCTTTTGAGGCAAATAATAATAACTAAACGAATTATTACCAGAAAAATTGAATTAAATTGTAATTATTTAGTAATGAGCTTCGTAAAATAGCGCCAGAAAAAATTATATAGTCCTAAATAACTAGTAGCTTAATTGGAAAAGGTTTAAACATAAACTACACTTGCTAAATGGTATACCCGATGCAATTATAAATAAAAAATTTATTTTAAGTTAGGTATGAAATATTTTCTCAATTTTGTTAAAATTACCCCAAAATAAAAATTTATTAATGTACCTACTAATTATACGATAATGCGCCATGTTTACACTATTTTTTATTGTTATATCAGGAACCGCTCTATTTATAAGCGATTTATTCTGCGTTTCTCGAATAAATGAACAATAGTGATAAGAAAAATTTACTTTAATTATATTAATAAACAAAAAATATATTAGGAAACACAATTCTTGTTTACAACAATACAGTTTATTACATGACATTTATTATGCAAAATTTACTTGGAAAAGTTTCTTTTGAGACGTAAACAAATATTTAGTAACATTTTAAATTAAATTTAGTTTGGTAATTCTAATTAAAAAAAAGGAGAAAACAGAATTCAAAATTAAACTTACCGCAATTCTCCTCTTCGTAACTGTAACCGAACAAACAATATTTTATATAGAAAAGTAAAATAACTTTCTGTAACTAGGGAAAAAACGGAAACACACTCGCTGTTTTTAATAATCAAAAAAGCTAAGCGTAATGAATTTTTCGAATCCTAATACCCAATTTATTTAAATATCGATACACGGTACTTATATGTATTAAGTAGTAAATACTCCTGTGTACCAACACTTTTATGCTTCATCTGCGCAAGCGCGTAACTACAAAAAAGTTCTACCTATCACCTGCGTTCTAGTGAACTCGTACTGAGCATGCGCGTACTCTAGCAGAGAGGGTGGGAGACAACGGGTTGGGAGGGAAGAAGCATCCTGTGAATGACGCAGGGGATGAAAAGTCGGAGGGTAGGAATGAGAGATTGCAAGAACTCTAAGTGATTGTCGTCTGCTAAGCGTGCACGAGATATTTGTTTGGATAAACACTTAAAATACAACTGGTCTAGATTGTTGATTCAAGAATTATTCGTTATGTGCTAATCCTCGTGAGAAATCAACTATTACGTTGGCCCCAATTAGAGTTAAAGTTTGTGAACTCATTCACACAAACTTGTAGATTTAATTGAGACAGTTTTAATTACTTTTCTTTTCTGTTTTGATTAAGTAGTTTCAATTTGTTAATATATTTTCTGTACATTATTAAAATTTATGTAAGCGTGTATGGTAGCATCTATGCGATTAATTGCTGTTGCATTTTCTCATCATTTATAAAATTGATCATTTATAAAACAAAATTGTGTTTTGGAATATTAATAAAGCAAAACTTGTTGTACAATTCAGTGAATTCATTTGATCAAGTAACAGTTCTTATTATTTTATATGAGATAAATGATTAAATTTAAGAAAATGATGCAAATGATCACGTGATCCAAATGGGAAACCACTTTGTTAGTTCATGACAGAGCTAGTCGAAAATTACTAGCGCCAACTAAAGAAAAACCAAAGAAATTTTTATTTAACTAAAACACTTTGATACCAACTTTATAAATTTAAAGCAATTTCTTTACAAGTAATGTCTAGCTTGCAAAGAAATTGCCGTAAATTTTCCCTTTTTATAAGACGTTCAAATGTAAGTTCTTTCAAACTTACATTTGAACTACATGAAACTTACATTACGTCTAATAGTAAGGGAGACCTAACCTTGGTCTTATAGTTGAAAAAGGTTCTTTGCAGAACAAGACCCTGGCTTTAACTCCAGCACTGTTGAAAATGGGAAACGAATGTTGCACTTTTGCGCAAATCATACGCGTTTGCCGGGACGATTCTTTGGCAATTTTCCAAGTTTCCTCCTTTGCGATTGGTGAATATGGCCCAGTATCTTAGAAAAATCCTTCGAGAAAACAATAAATGGGGGATATTAAAATCCCTTACAGCCTTATAATGGGTTTTGATTATTAAGGTGTTCACTGTGAAGTATAAAACCTTCCAATTTCGGATCATCGTGGTTTAGTGTTAGGAAATCGCTCTTCAGAGCATAAGATAGCAGGTTCAATTCCAGCAAATTCTAAACAACAGGAGATGGATGTTGCACTTTAATCTTCTGTTGTCGGAGCAGGTTCTCTGGAGACTTAGATTTATTTCCAACAATACGTGAGTACTGCCTACTAATCAGGTAAAGTCTTCCCAGAAAGCAATTTACCTGATGGAAATAAGAACACTTTGTGATGGATGTCTATTAAATGGTTTCAAAACTTTATTTTCTTTTACATTTAAAAAATTAATTAATTAAAAATATAATTTATTTTTAAATCGATGAAAAAAATTAAAACAACATTAAGTAACAAAATTTATTCTTGCATACATACGATTACATTAACATGCTACAAAAATAAAAATATTCTATTATTTTTAATCTTATTCAAAATGAAAAAATAAAAAAAAATATTTGAATTACTTTTCTTTTTGATTATTAATAATAAAAGACCTTTTCACACACATAATTATTAGCCATCATAAAGTTTTAAAAAAGCGTAAACCATTTTTAGGAAGTTTTAATTTTTTGCTTAGGAAAAACAGTTTTATATATAATTCATATTTTAAATGCTTTTTTAGATTTAACAACTTATTTTTCTTTGAGGCATAATATCACTACAAAAACTTACATTGGCTACTTTTCTTAAAATATTATCTTCTTAAAAATCAAAAATAAGGATATTTTTTATTTAAAGGCTAAAAGAAATTTGCAGTTTTAAATTAATTTAATGATTTAAGAATGAAAAAAATGCTTCTTATCTTCCCATTAATCACTTTTTATTTGATTACTTAAAATTACCTTTTTCGGCGAAGTTATTAATGCAATTAAAAATCAAATTTTTCCATGTTTTTTATTATTATTTTATTTTAAATTTACAAATTTGATATAGAAAAAAATTAAGTGAAAAATATTCGGATTACGAATTAAAGAAATGAAATCATTTTAAGAGTAGAAAAACTTATTTATCTGTAAATATTTTAATTATTTTTTATAAGAAAGCTGAAATAGAAATTTTATAGAATAATTTTATAAAATAGGGATTGAAATATTACACATTCTTATATATTTACGAAAGAGATTATTTCACTAAAATTATCACACACAAAATATTTCCTCAAAAATCATCCTAATAGTTATAAATATTAATATAGTTTAATAAAATTAAATATTTACTCACAATTAATCTCCATAAATAGCATTTGTGAGTGAAGCATTTATTAATTCGGTTGAGTGAAGTGATTTAACATTTAAAGAGCCCCTTTACAAAGGATTTCACTGCACAAACTGTGTTTATGAGGAAAAATGTCATCACAGAGAGGAAATGACAACTGTATTTAATTATGTAAATTTCCAAACTGATAGTAATACAATGGCCCATTTAAGTCGTTTTGAACCAAGTTCTACTGTCATTAATAATTAATTTAAATACTGATATGAAAACGAAGAAAAATGGATATATATTTCAGTAGAGTTAATTTAAATATGAATAAATTGTTTATAAATAATGGTAAATCTGATTATACAAGCGTATGAGTATGCACAGCATATTGCTTAAAGAAGACTTGCTAAATGCCTGACTAGATATCTTTCTTAAAGAGTTCAGAGAGAAAAAATATTTGGGATTCTTTTCTTTTTCCTTTGTTTTTATCATAAATATGAGAAATTTTTTCATACTATATAGTCTTTAATCAGTGTTTTGATAAAAACACTCATTAAAAACTATATATTAAATCTATTACAAAGAAATCTATAATTTTAACCAAACATATAGATGCAAAGTTGCTTTTAAGTGATATTTTGTAAAATATTAACAATTGAATTCATTTAAAATATTAAAAATTAAATTTTTTATATATTTAAATTTGTTTAATATATATAACAGGTAATTATTTTGAACTAATTATCAAGTACTCTTAATTTATAAAAATAAAGAAAAATTTATTAAAAAAAAAATTAAACTTTTTATTTTTGTGTGTTTATATATATATATATATATATATATATATATATATATATATATATATATATATATATATATATATATATATATATATATATATATATATGTAAACACACAAAAATAAAAAGTTCTTCTTGTGAATTCCTTTTTTAAGGAATATCTATGGTTAATAACTTTAGTATATTCTTTTTAATGATTTTAAGCGTATATATATATATATATATATATATATATATATATATATATATATATATATATATATATATATATATATATATATATATATATATATATATATATATATATATATATATACATATATATATATATATTATCAAAATGATAAAGTTAGCATATGGAATATGAAATAGAAAAAAATATTTCGTAATTTCGTATTAAATAATTAATCACTGAAGAAAGATTGTGTAATAACTCTAAAATTTGTTCATAATTATAATTTATAATTTATGCACAAAAATTCTTCTCATAAATTTACTTTTCAACTTAATTAAAAATAAATTAAATTAATTCTCTACATCTGCTTTTCTCAACTTTTTACTATTTGCGCCCCAATTTTCAAACACAATCATGGTCGTGCTTTCTCCCCCTGTGTACAGTATAAAATGTATGCAATAATAATGTAATTCGAGTATTTTGGTGGGAAATCTACATTACAAGTTTAATTTTAAACCCTAAAAACTACTAAGAATACTGAACTTTTCATTGAAGTTATATAAGAGATTTTCATCATTGACAAAACAAAATTCCGGCTCCATTTTGCACTAGAATTTGATCTTGTGTCGACTTATATTGGACATTCTTATGGTTTAGAGGGAAATTCAGATTTGTCTCAAATATACTAGATTATTGAACGCATTTGTCTGAAGGATACGTGGATGTGAGAAAAATTTTCCTTATAGGGAGAAGGAAAACTTTGGATAACATCAGTTTCAACTTCTGGCAATTTAATTCGAATTGATCTTTTTATCACTATCGAATCTATTTGAATATGTATGCTATATATGTTTAGTGTTAATTGCAATTCACCGTATTAAATTGTCATGGTAGTAGATTTATACAAAAACACGGATAAATATATAAGCGCTAGTAAGAGAGCTTGAGATAATAGTTAAGAATTAACAAGTACACAGACTGAATTTTGTTACAAAAATTAATTTAAAAAAAATTATCTCAGGAACGATTAAATTTTGTTATTACAGTACTGAAACCAAAAGATAGTATAGAAATAAATTCCTCTTTGAATTTTGGACAGGAGAAGCGGATAAGTTTTCTGTACAAAAAAAGGGCATTTCACATTCTATTACTATTTTCACTATTCTACTTTTGTGAAGCTGGATTTCTTGCGAAGGTTTCTTTGAAGACAAATTATATATCTAAATATAGGAAAAAATTTAGGATTTCTACTTCTAATATTAAATCTTTCTTTGAGAAACTTAGCTATGCAACAAGTCAGACCCATATAATTATAAATATATTATAATTTAGTTTTAAATAATTTCTTAATAAAACTTACTAAATTAAGTAAAGTAAAAAAAGGTTTGATTTACAATAAATTAATTAAATTTAATAAGTTAATTATTAAAAATGTATTTTTTGCATGTATATGAGCCTTTCAGTCTGTAAATTAATTTATTAAACAGCATTTTCTGTTGGACATGTTCGCGCACCGTTTTTAGTATGCTCACGTTTTTCTAAGGAGTCGTGCCCCACAGGTTGAGAATCACTGCATTATAGTAAAAAATTGTTTATCCTTACACATTACATTGTCTATTTTCGCTTATGTTTTTTTTTTAATCAACATTGCAAAAAAACACATAAAATTGCTATAAAAATATTAACAAATAAAAAATAAATTTGATTGGGAAAATTTCCAATTGATTAGAAACATAATATTTTATCTCTAATGTTCTGAAATTAATGTTTCAAAACTCAATATTCGCATTCACAAGCAATTCTAAAATTAGAAGTATCAACTTCTGGTGCTTGATGAATAATTTTAACTAATCCTTAAGCAATAATTCTCAATTAGATATATTTAGGATGGAAAATTTCTTAAATAAACATATCAAGTAAATATATCATATTTCAAAACATGCTTCCACACGCCTTCTTTCCATTAAAAGGTTTCCATTGGCAATTCATCAAATATAAATTAAGTCAGCATTTCTCTCAAAAAGTTATATATTGGAAGAAATGAAGTCATAAATATGTCATGCACTTAAGAAATACCTTCACTCAGTCAAATACCTTGGGACTAAAGACGTTATATGTTAAGCTTGAAAGAGGAAGACTTTTGAAGATATTAAGTGCATGAACATTCGAGTATCTTGAGAAATTTTTAAAAAGATCTTAAATGTTTAAATATGTGACAGTATATCATATAAGACGTTGGCAAAAAAAATAATTATTTTTTAATAACGTCTAAAAATAATTTTGTACAAAAAATACTTTTTCCTCATTTAAAATTGAAATAGATTTCACATACTTAACTAATTTTTATTTTAAAAACATTTTATCACATTGCGAATGCTTAACAAATAGATATTACCAGTATACATTCATGTTACATTCAGAACAGTTCAATTTATAATTATAGATATTTTTTAAATTATTTCACTTGTTTTGCTTAAGTTTTGTTTTTGCCCCCAACCTTTTTGTTATGAAGTAAAATTATAATTTTCCTATTTCAAGTCATGATATTTGTTTCCGAAATTTTTTTATTTTAGTCTATTATTTTTCAGTTAAAATGGTTAATTTTATTTACCAAATATAAATTTTTCCTTTATTTCATTTTGTAGTTTATTCATTATGATTTTGTATTGAGACAGTATTTCTTTAAATTTCATAGTCGGTTTCTGGGATAAAAGGATTTGAATTTAATATTTCTGCTTTCTGACTGCACATCTATTATGGTGGGTGCTTGAGAGTTTTCCGGATTTTTCTTTTTGGATTACATATCTACATTTCATAATTAGGTTCTGGGATAGCATGATTTGAATTTTATATTTCTACTTTCTGCCTGTATCTATGTTATGGAGGTGCTGGGTTGTTTCCCGGGTTTTCTTTTAGAGTTACATATCTGCACGTCATAATTAGTTTCTGGGATAATAGAATTTGAACTTTGTATTTCTGTTTTCTAACTGCACATCTCTCATGGTGGGTGTTTGAGAGATTTCCGGTTTTCTTCTCTGAAGTTAATGAATATGGCACGAAAAGTGTTAATAGTAGAACATTTTCGCATAGATGTTTAAAAAACGTTACAGTAGTTTTCATATTTTAGGATGTCCCTTAATATTTGTATGATACTTTGACTCTGACATTTATGAGTATTTTTATTAATTCTTCTCATTTTGATAAGTGTTACTTTATTTTTTTCCACCTATAAATTTGAATTTAAAAATCTGCATTAATAATCAAGATAAATAATTTCAGAAGGATGAGATTTTAAAACAGTCATTTTATTACACAAAGAAATATTGTGATAAGAAATATATCAAGCAGAAGAAAATTGATTTGAAATTAACTATGTAATTAATAAAATAATTTTTTCTCTCATTAGCAATACTTAAATTTAAAAATTATACATATTCTCTGCTAATTTTCTATTTTCTATGTAACTATATGTATCATTAAAAACTAAACACTTTTTATTGATAATTCTGAAGCAATAATAAATACATAAGTTTTAAGAAGTAAATCTGTCTTTAGTGCAATAAATCAATAATTATTGAAAATTCCAATTTTTATAGTGAAATTTTTAAAATATTAGAAATGAATAAAAATAGCAAACAGGACACAAAAAGAACAAAAACGAGATTCTGAAAAATTAAGTAATAATTTCATATCAAAATTTTTATACTGCAATTGAAAGACAGCTACTCTTTTATATTTTATTTAACTTGCAAACTACAAAAACTGCCATTATAATTTATAAAAACTCTAATTTATTTCGGTTATGCAATTCAGGATTTTTCGTAAAAGTTATTTAAGGAAATCAAATTACCTTAAAAATAAGAAATACAAAAATGAATAGTTGATATAAAAATAAATTATAAAGTTAAATAACATCTTGAATAATGTATAAAAGACAAATTGATGCAAGCAATTAATAAAATAGCATGCACCAAAATATTAATTTAATATAAATAATAGAATTATGAAATTCATAGCTGTGAAAGTCATTTGTTTTTATTGATTTATAAATATTATTCCTTAAGCTGTTTATTAAAAATTTTACTTCGAATAATGATAAAAGATTTGAAAATTAAAAAAGCAGATGCTTTTTTATAAATTTTGCTATTACCATATATTTACAAAATTAATTAATAAAATTTACAAATATCGAATGTACCAGAAGAAACAGCTTTGCAAACTCCTGTCTTTGGAATATCCTCCCAAAGTCATACTCTCTCTTTGTAATTATTTATAATTTATATTACCTTATACAAATGAGGTATAAAATGTTTTCGTTTTAGTGCTTAAAAGAAGGGAAATATATGTTTGCTTGCAAAGTTTTGTAATAAGCATTCTATGAAGAGATAAATATCTTTTTATGATACTTTTCATAATTTATTATTTTTTAAAATATTTTTAATCAATGCGTTTGTGTAGACAAACAGTGTGAAATAGTGTATACAGTGGTAGCATAAATTGCATTAGGGAAAAACAAATATTGCAATATTATTGAAGATTAAAAAAAAAGACTTTTAAAAGAAACACAAATAAATTATTTAAAGTAATGAAATATATAAGGTTTCTAAAGTTAAAGGAGGGATAGTTCATTTACTAGAGGATTCGTTATTTCTTCTTAGTTTGGGGTTGAGAGAAAGGCATTACATGCTTCTCTTACCAACATATCTTTTTTGTAAGGATCATATCACACCAAATCTTTTAGTATGAAACATTTTTGTATTTAAATATTATGGGGCATTTACACAGCGTCATATCCTTATTATTATTTCAGTGCTTAGAAGAAGGATAAGTTAGTTTGTTGTTTGGGTATACTTTTGCTCCTTCTCCCTAAAATTCTGTTCTTATTTAATGACGTGTAATCCAAATATTCTGTACATGCAACCAGAAATTAAAGCGTGTTCTCAAGCAATAAACACGGGCGTATATATATATATATATATATATATATATATATATATATATATATATATATATATATATATATATATATATATATATATATATATATATATATATATATATATATATATATATATATATATATATATATATTCAAGAAAAGAAAGCGTGCAGTTGCTTCCACTGTTTCCAATTTTCATCTATATTTAACTTTTCCTAATCGTTTCGAAAAAGGTGGGAAATGTATTAGAATGGGGGATATTTTTAATTCAACAATTAATAACTTGCATAGCTAAAGAGGATGGAATACCTAATTTGTATATTTCAAGTGTTCAAATATTGTTTGATATTTATTTATAAATGATATCGCATTTCACGATGGTGCAAAAGAGTGTTTAGAATAAAAAAATAAATAGTGAATATCAGTAATAATTCATTATATATATATATTTATATATACAAATGTAAAATATTTGTGACAGTGTAATTCTAATAACTTAGGCTAATATATTGACCTCAGGCTAATGTTAAATCATAGGCTGCTTTTTATTTTTAAATTTTGATAACCACATTTGTAATTGATTTAATCTCTAGTTAAATCTAATTTGAGTTCTATGTAAGTATATTATCGCCATGGCACTTACTGCTTTAGAACTCTGCTCATTGTAAGAATGAAAAGGTAGGATTGTTCTCCCCTTTTTGAAAAATAATTCCTGCGTAAGAGTTGGGGCTACAGAATAATATTTGCAAGAAATCATACTTTTTACATTTCCATTGTAATTAATTCTTAAATTAAAATAATGGTATTATTTAATATTTGTTTCTTTTTTGAAAAAGGAAAGTTTTTATTTTCTATAAAATATTTATAATAATAAACCTAACTATAATATATAAAACTGCTAGTGAGATTTTCTCCGTATAATTAATTATACGGAAATAGATATAAAATAATTTCTTTCTTGCATACCATTAAATAATGAACTTTTTTTTAGAAAGTAAAATTATATCAACTGTATTTCTTAATTCATTTAAAATTACTTTTATTTTTTTATTTATTAGCAGAATATTAGTTGAAAATTAATTAAGTTTTTATTTATGATTTCAGGTCATAAATAAGGTGCTTGCCATTGCAACTTTCAACAAATATTGATATAAAAATATGTCACTTGGAAATAAATTTTCAATTTCTTAAAATTTTGGTCAACACTTTGGTAGAGCATTTGGAAGTCTTGAAAGTTCATAACAACTTCAATTATTCCCAGCTTTCTTGGTTTTCAAATAGCCCTATTTTTCGTAAATATTTCACTTACTTTACATTATTTTTAAATATTTTAAATTAATAGCTGATCACCAGGGCAAATAAGGAATTTAAAACTTTATTACATGAAAGTTTGTGAAATTGTCGTATTTTTATAATAAGTTGTTATTAGTAGGAGTTTGACGTCAAAAAAATTTATTTCTAAATTTTAGTAGCCCAGTATATATTGTAAAATTTAGAGGAAGAAATAATTAAAAATTGTAACAACATATTTACGAATTTACAAATACATTCCTGAATTGTTCCACATACTTTCCAAAAATAATAATCACATACCAAAATCTGCTATAAGCAAAAATTGTGAGGAAAAACATGATGATGAAACACAATTAAGTATTTTCCAATTTTCCAACACTGTAAAGAAATTATTCATTCATATTGAATTTTCATATGAATTCTGAAAGGATTAATCATAAATTTCTGGATTTGAATTAAAAATAATGAATTCTAAAAGAGAATTAGCCATAAAATTTAAGTTTCTCATTAGAATCGAGTTTTATAAAATCATAACTTACCAAAATATGAGTTTCATTTAAAACATTACTCAAAGCTGAATTTCAATCAATTGTTTCTTTAATCCTTAAAAAAATAAAAGATCAATATATATAATCCATAGCAAATATTTGATCTTGAATAAGCTGCATCTCATTGTTGATAAATATTGAACTCATTTAAATTTATTAACAATATTGTTACGTAAATGTTATTCATCATTATTAAATTTTCAATACACATTGATATTAATTCTGTATTCTATAGATAATTGGATTTAATGTTTAGTTACTTATAAAACAACATTAAATCTGTGTATTTCATAAGCTGTTGATAAAACTCAGAATTATCAAGAATAAATCCTCGAATATCTAAATTATATAGCTGTGAAGTGAATACTAGATTAATCAAATATTTTTACAACAATTGGCCTGAAAAATTGCTTGATTAAAAAAAAAAATAAAAAAAAAAAAAAAAAAAAAAAACCCATTGAGTTGTAAATCCTATTCAGAATAAATTTTCAACCAATATTGTTCATAAAGTTATTTAAATAACGTTTTTCTTTAAATAATTATTTTGTTAGAAATGAAACATTAGTTGAATTAATCGGATATGAAAAAAAAAATCAAATAGAATTATCAATTATCATATCAAGTTGTATTTTATTATTTTTTCTGTTGATTCCTTTTAAATTTTTTGTGTTTTTTTCTCTGTTTACTGTTTTTTCAATATTTTTTTCTAAAACCACTAAGTTGTGATAAATACAATCATCACAACCAATGTATTTTTCTATTTAAATCAAGCAGTTTTCATTTAAATTTTTTGATATAAATGTTAAGCAAATTTAGAATTCTCAAGTGTGTTTTTTTAAAAAAATTGCCAAATTTTTAAAATTTTATAAAGAAAATAATTACATTTAGATTAGGCTAAAAAAAATTACTAATTACATTTATAAATTGCTAAGTTTTATTATTTACTTTTACATTATTTACTCCAAGTGTTTTTCGGTATTAACATTTTTTATAATTTTTCCTATCGCAGTTGAGAAATAAATTCTATGTGATGAATTATAAAAAAATTAAAAAAATAAGTGATAAAAGCTATTTTGTGTAAGTTTTTTACATTCTGCATTCTTTATTTTTTATCTATTGACTTTCTCATCATAAAAGTAGTGAATTGATCTTACAAACTAACGGAAAATGTTTCAGAAATAAAATATAAAAGTTTAAAAGAGTATGAAGAGATAGAAATTGGATTTTCATTGCTAAATTTTATAATTATTGGTTTCTCATATCGTATAAAACCAAATATAGAATTTTGAGTAAAATAAAATATAAAAATTCTTTATAGAAACACTATATGAATTTTATTTACACGTATAAACATAATTTGAGTAAGAGAGAAAAATATGTAGATATTTACACGCAAAACGATCTATTTTTTAAATTTAAATATTATAAAATG
Organism: Latrodectus elegans; assembly: GCA_030067965.1. NCBI lineage: Eukaryota > Metazoa > Arthropoda > Arachnida > Araneae > Theridiidae > Latrodectus > Latrodectus elegans. Next base: position 35,053,546 of record CM057816.1, read on the forward strand.
TTTTTTTTAAAAAACTGTTATTTACTGTAATTATGTTTTTTAAAAAATGATAAAGATTTTTAAATTCTTAACATTATCTATTATACGCACACAGTTCACAAAAATTAAATATATTTAATTCATATAAAGCAATATATTTCCTTATGTATAGTTTTTAAATTACATTTATTTAATTTAGACATTTATTAATTTATTTAATAGTTGCAAAATTCTTGTATATTTTTGTATTCTTCATCTTCATTATTTTATGCAACAATTAATTCCCATACATTCCCCTACTTTAACATCGATATATTAAACTCTATTTTGATATTAATTGTATACAATTTTAAAAAAGTCATTATTTGCTATACAAAGTTTTTAGTTATTTGAAATTATAGAAAATTCTAGTTTATTTTGAATTATAATTGCACTTATGCATTTGAAGTATAAACTTCATACAAATGAAAATATTTTATGCATATAATATAAATTATATATCAAAAACAATTTACTTAAAAATTAATTTTAAAAACTGATTCATTGAAATATAAGTTTATCAGAACTTTTTGCTTGGTAGTAGTTGTATTTAGTAATATAGTTTTAAAATGTCAAGTAAAGAATTTTCTTTAATTGATATATTTTGTTAAGAAGTGAATTTTTCATTCAAAATTGATTTTTTTTGGAGAAAATGGTATTATGGTTTGAGTTTAAATATTTATTTATTGCCATTAATATTCCAATTATTTAATCTATGTATTAATCAATAGCTATTTCTGAAATGTGAATCAATACCATAAATCCAAGAGGTATCTTTTTGAAAAGAAGTTTCATTCCTGATTTTTTACATATGGCTTTAAAAACACTAGGTTATTTGTTTTATAACGAATCTCAACAAATATGATTTCATCAAGGAAAGAAAGTCAAATAAAAAGGAACTTTAATTCCCTGGTGTATAAATTTTTTGACAAATATTTTTATAAATCTTCTCTTGTAATAGTTTTCTCTAAAAGCTCTCATTCAATCTAAGAAGTTTTCTTTAAAATCATAGATAATTTATTTCTTTAATTTATTTTACTGACTCTTCAACAATGGAAATTTTGGACAAAAAAAATCTAGCTCTTTTTTTTAAATGGTTATAAATAAAAGAATCTTAATCCAATTTAAAATACAAAGTCCATTCACAATTTTTTCTTTGTGGTTCAAATTTTACCTTATTGCAATTTTTATATGAATTAATTATAATTATTCTTCCTCTTTTATCATTTATTAATTTTAACGATTTATTTTAAAAACACAATCAGGCAATTAAAATGTATTTTCAGAATGTTAATATTGCAAATTTTATTGATTATTATATATGAAACGGATGGGCTGTCGTGTTCGCTAAAGGTGGTTAGGGCACGTTAAACAGGTCATAGTCGCAATGTACTCCAAATGAAATGATACCTCTAGGGGTAGCAGTCTAAGTATTGAAGGTCTTTTCCTTGTACCTGCTTAAAAATCACGAAGATTATCCGGATGCTTATATCTAACTTATAGAACCTAAATTAGGCCTAGGTACAGGGAAGTATGCTGGTACAACAATAAAATATATAAATATTTTTTATAATCTTCGTGGTTTAAATTTCAAAACAATATTCTACTAAGTGATTCATAAAAATTAGAAATATATTTAACAATAATTAATCGAAAGTTATAGTTTATAGTTTTGACATGAATTAAATAATTTGTGAAATTATAAACATCATTCATTCTTGTTTATTTGTAATGTAAATTTGTGGTTTAAATTTCACAGTAAAATTTATTGATCATAATCAATATATGTTAATCATTACACTGAGAACTGACACAGTTTAATGTAAAATCAAAAAGTTAGATAAAAATGTTGATCCCTTTTTAATATGTTACAACCCAATACAGAGAGAGAGAGCAAGAGAGTGCAGTATTTTGCTTACCATCTTCACGTTTCATTTAAATTAAAATTCCATTTTAAAAATCATTATTAGCTTGTTAAATAGAAAAACAAAAGAATATTGATTAAATTACTTAGTAAAAAAAATTAACTATTATATAGCTACCAACATTTACATTGCAATATATAATTTACAAAAATTCCCTCATTTTATTGATACTCTAAAATCAATTGCTAACCTAATATTTCAAGTGTTTCTATCTTTTCTGAAAATTTTTTTAGCAATACCATCGCATTGGCTTAGAAATAGTGTGGCATCTTCTATATTTGTGTAGTTGGTAATATATATATATGTGGGCTGGTGGTTTGGCCCTCTAGTGTTCATTTTAACAGTTTGTGTGTTGGAATCCTATCTCAGTGTCGTATATTTGCGGTGGCTCGGATTTTACTTTAAACTGTAGTAATCGATCTGATGTGCTTTTATATACAAAAATGATTGTTTAGTAACAGAAAACATAGTCAAACCTTTGTACAAGTCATATTTAATAAGAAATTTAGTGTTTAAGACTTTTAACTGCAGTGAAATTCATATGTATTTTAAATAAGGATGATTTTACTTCTGCATTGATTAATATGTATTTTGAAAATAATATTTGCTCCTATATTATAGTGATTGTCTATTTATATTTTATATTGTATAAATTATAGATTCAAAGCAAATATAACATTCACGCACTTATATGAAGGAATTTATTTTAATTCAGATAAATTTTTATTTTAAATAACTATAAAAATGATAAAACTAAAATTGTATTACAGTATAAGGTTAAATTTTAAGATTTTTATGGAAAACTGTTAAATATTATATACATATTTTATTTCAGAAAACAAAAACGCAAAACATATAGAAAATTGACATTTTAAGTGTCTTAGTTTTTATGCTTTAAACCTTGGAAGCTTACAAAAATCTATTTACTGTTCAAAATACGTGAATGTAAATATATTTCTTATTGATTTTGTTTTGTGTTTTATGAGTTCACATATTAATTTGTGAACGTTAACAAATTATAACATAATATCAAGATTTTTATAAATTGATATTTAACTATTAAAATTAATTATGATTTTTAGCTTCGTACATTTTTATTAATTAAAAATATTTGTCCTGCTAAAATGGAATACAAAAGATGTTACCATGCTTATGAATTCAATGCTATGTATAAAAAAATTTCAATAAATACATGTAAAATAAATGTAGTAGAATTTGTACAACTGGAATTTAAACTTCAAACCTATAATTTTTTTAAACAAAAACTTTAAAAGAAAGTGCAGTAAAAAGAATAATTTACCTCAAATTTCTTATTTGTAAATTGTTATTTAGGGAGAAATGAGTGAAGAGATACCCCGTTTATTCTTACTGTTTTAATTTATTCAGCATTATTTAAAAAAAATTTGAACTTTGCAGTGTATTATTTCTTAATTGCTTTATTTCATGTTTGCGTTGAATATGGAGCTTAAATTAGTGTAAACATTGAATTCTAAAAAGGAGAGGTTTGTAAAAATAGTTACTTTGAAATTTAATATAGTATTGATTTTTGATGACTATCGAAATCGTGATATTCTATTTCCACTTTCATATCATTTATGAATTTATTTCTAATGCAGCAAAAGTAATTTCATACAAATTAAAAAAAACAATTGTTATATGTATTCATTTGGATAATGGTAGCAGTTAGCATATATTATTTACTGTTCCTGTTTAAAAGTATAAAGATAATTTAACTATAATTACAAATGGCTTTAATTTGATATTTAATATATATTCGTTAAAATTATATTTATTCAAATACAAGCAATTTTTTTTGTGCGTGATTGTTTCAAACTTCTACAATTTAAATTAATTTAATTAGTTTTAATTTAGCCATTGTTGTTGCAAATGTGATGAAACTTTTACGAGACGAAATCAAAATTTAAAGCTTAAAAAACATTTGAATTGAAATAATTAAAAAATTTTAATCAAAAAGGATTACAAATCTAAGTTAATTTTTATTTCGAAACAATATAATTTATGCAAATAATCAGATATTTAGAGAACAATTACGAGTTTCTCAAAAAATTTCCCGAGTAATAAATTATTTACTCAAAATATTAGCATTTATTAAAATGAATTTTCTTTACAATAATACATAAAGTCAAACATTATTTACAATTTATACAGGAGTTTTGAAATCAGTTTTAATTAACTGTGCTTTCTCGATGAAATACTAATTACCAAAAGAAAAGTCTGAAAGTATCGTATTTGGGTGTAAGAAACAGAAATTGAATTAAGGAAAATTCTTTTCGGGAATAGAGCTTCCCGAAAGTGCACAAATTCGTGACTAAAATCTCATAATATAGTTTACTAAAAGATAAAAGGAACAATATTGTTTGATTTAAAAAAGAGAATTTCTTTAAAAATTAAATTCTAAATTTACTTCTTTAGTTTCGAAGTTTGAGTAGTAAAAATTTCCTCCTTCTTGCGTTTTTTATGTGCATAATAATATTTCAAATAACCAGACAACATTATTTTCCAAAGTACGTGTAACAGCATAAATTATGAAAATATCGAAAGTGTTCCAGAATTTGGATTGATTTTAGTAATGTTTGAAGGTGAGTTATAAATATTTGCTCTTTTGTCAGTTCCTTTACCATGTTATTTATTCAAAAATAACGTGTTTTCCTTTCACAAACAGTTAAATAGAATATATACCTATGATATTTAACTGTATGGATTATGAATTTATTGCTTAAAACTGTCAATCTTAAAACTCTTCTATTTAACTTTTCGAAGAAAGAATTTAAATATTGTTACAGGTCAATTTATTTATTTCCATAATGGAATTGAGAAAAGTTAATTTAAGTAACACCATTTACTTTCCTCAATTACAGTATATTTATATAGTTAAAACCAAACTGTTTGTCTACCAAATTCTTGTCCGTGTTTGACTTGAGAACGACTGCATAGAAAAGAGATGAAACTTATATCAGGATATTTGTCGCTCGTTAATTTTGCATCCATGTTTTATTTTGACTTTTTAATTACAGCATTTGAAATTATTTAAAACCAAGGTTAATTCTGATTTTAATTTTCCTTAAAATTGCTCTTGCCTAAACCTAATTAATTGAAGTAATCTCCAGATATTTTCTCACTTCACCGGCCATCTTGCCTAGGGGTCAGCGTGCCTGACTACGGATAGGAAGGTTCTGGGTTCGAATCCCGGTTCAGGAATGGATGTACTTTCTCCCTCTCTAGCTTACCTTTGTCCTTTCCTTGTGTGTGTAAATGAAGTATGAATGATGCCTATACTATAAACGGGTCCCTATGGCATGTGTGAGGGTGCGATGGTGGCCAACCCCCTATGGTGCACCCGGGGTAACGCTTCTGTGGCTAAGAGGTCGCTGTTTCAGGCCGGTTCCTTGGGTATCAGAGAACAATAGATTAATAGACTCTGTTGCATTTGTAACTGTCTACAATCTGACATTGGAAAAAAAAAATTTTTCTCGCTTCAAGAAAAGAAAGCGTGTAGTTCTTTTCACCCTTTTTAATTTTTATGTATACTTAATCGTTTCGAAAAAATTTTCGGCCCTCAGTCGTCTTTCATTTTACAATTTTATGTAATTTTTTTAAAGAAAATTAATTTTTATTACTTTTTTATTTTTAAAGTTATTTTCGCCAATTAAAATTCATACGTTTGTACATTTCCAAATATTTAGTTGTAGGAAAATGTATTGGGATGACTATATTTTTAATTCAACAATTAATAACTTCATAACTAAAGAGATATTTCAAGTATTTAAATATAGTCTGATATTTATCTATGCACGATATCTCATTTCACGATGGTGCAAAAGAGTGCTTTGAATAAGATAATAAATAGTGAATATCAATAATAATTCATTATATATATATGTATGTATGTATGTATACACAAACATATATAAGCCAGCAAAAGCTGGTAGAGTCAGCTATAGATAGCTTAAAATTCCATTAAATTTCAATGGAAATTATTAAAATAAATTTTCTTATAAAATTTTTATAAGTAAATATAGTTTGAATAGAAGAAAACTCAATAAATTATGACTTGTAGAGGCTATATTTTAGAACTTAAATAAGCTTGTGCATTCGAAAGAGAAATTCTAATGGTTTTTACAGAGCTGAAGTAAAATATGAAGGTAGATTATTAAGAGAAAATTAATCTGATAATATAATCAATCAGTACAAGCGTCTAGTCAAATATAATGACTACTTTCTTTGAAAGTGATAGCTTTTTCTATCTGTCTACTTATCGAAGTTGAAGAAACTTTAAAACAATCTATTTTATCATCATCTTCATCTCTGATAAATTACTACATCATTCACATCCTAAACGAATGGGATGTACAATTCCTCAAAGTAATACTTATGGGATACTTCCTGCATTTACTAAAATAGAATATTTCCTCCTTCAGCTTATAGTCGCTCTTATATTCATTTAGAAAAGATAAAGAAGGTTAAAAAGAGGATCGTCTTATACTTGATTCGTTTTTAAAAGCATACAATTCAAAAACATTACCATTTTGAAATACTCAATGAATGTAATATAATTTTGCATTTTAAATATAATATTATTAATGATAGCTGAACAACATGTTTGAATGGATAGAATTTTTCCTAAATTCATTAGGTATCATCCTCTTTAAGATTTGACAGTATTAGATACTTTTGCTCAGATATTTACTTAATTAAAAAGGATTCTATTGAACACAACTTTATTAATTAAATTTATATATGGTTTGTATGCTAAATATAAGTCAACACATTCTAATTTGCACTGATGATCCTGTTCGTAAATCTTGACCACTTATTGGGAAGCAAAAAACTTTCAAAGTGATTAATGAACCTTAATTGAGAATAGAAATTGATAAGATATTCTTTGATATTAACAAAATTTAATTTCTGGACCAGATTTATTAATTTTTTCTGGATCAGTCAAAATTAACATCTAAGATTGCACAATACCCGGAATTTTAGTTAGTTAACATACCTTGACCTAATCAACATGGCGTGGAGGGTCAAGAAAAAAGATCAATGACCTCTTAGAGCATTTCTTCAATTCCAAATAGGCACTAGTTAATGCTGATCTTGAATAAGAACTCATGATAAAGGGAATTACACCTTTGAGAGTTAAAATAACCCAGTTTTGAACACAGTTTTCTGAACAAGAGTAGAGAAACATGTTATTTTTTCGAAGCATTCCTTTGGAGTTATATATTTGAAAATTTACTAGTTCCCTCTTTTTTAACATACACAAAGATACCAATTTATTGAGAAAACCCTCATGGACAGTAATATGCTTCAAATGCCTATAGAAAGCCTGTTTCAACTAATAATTGATACTGAAGTGTTAATTTTTTTAATATAATTTATCAAGTCATATCAGTTTGCAAAGCTTCATTGGTCTATCTAATTTTCTTTTAGTTCAAGCATATTTTTGAAATTAAAATTCTTTTCATACATTTTCAAACGGCACAGGTGCCGTATGATCCATGATTCCAAATTCTGAATTTTTTTGGTGATGAAGAAATGTTGCCAAGATGACGTATCATGATGTGCATGATGACATAAATACTAGGGTTACCAAAATAGAATTTTCTGCATAACTCTTATAGGTCTCCATGTATGACGTAATAAAAACGAGGTTGCCATATACATAAGAAAATCCGCCAAAAAATCACCAATCCCAGAATTTGGAATCATGGATTATACGGCACACGTGCCTTTTCAATCATATTCAAAGTTTAAAGTTTTTATTATGTAAATTTAACATTTTCAATGAATTTTTACAAAATGAATTACTTTATTTAAACATTTTTGTAACTAATTGCACTATTGCAAACTCTGAATAATAAACAGCGCATTGTTATTAGTTGCATGTCGTCACACAAATATTTACACTATTTTCTTTTTTTCTTTAAAATATGTATATTGGTACTGAATACGAATATGTATGAGCTGAAATCCTTTAGACTTCGGTTGTGATATAGGAAACTATTCGTGTTTCATATTCGAAAATTTATGAATGCCACAGAATATTATTCTGAACTTTACCACCATTTAGAATATTCAACTTTAATTTAAAGTTTCATAGAAATTGTGTTTTTTTATTTTCTTAGCTGCTTTCTTTTATTATATTTCTTTCATTTGTATGCTTTAAATTATTATAATGTTAGATAATACACCAAATCGTATCAGCAATCGTATCAGATATCTGTTTACTTGAATACCTGAAACATATGCTTATTTATCAGGAAATTTTTATGTTGATTTTGAAACTTGTTTTTAGATACTTTTAATTTTTCCCGAAATTCGATTATTAAGTTGGGAAATATTAGATATCTTTCCTCTTCAATTTCTAGGATCAGATAATAAACCTTTTTGATTTAGTTACTATTAAATTATAGAAGAAAAATGACATGTAGAATTCCTGTGTACACATGTCCCAAACGGTCTTTTAGAAAATTCCGGATTTATTCCTTTAAAGCAAAAGAGAATTCTACCCGTTATCTGATAATAAAAAAATAAAAAAAAATATTCTCAAAAGTAAATGCTTGATTATAATTCTCAGTAAAGTTTTATAGAAGCTTTTAACTTTGAGTTTATCCAACAAGTGGCATAAAAATATGATTTGAAAAATGATAAGTATTTATAAGCCAACAAGTAGCATAATAATATCCAACAAATAGCATAAAAATACCATTTGAATAATGGTAGGTATTTATATGCCAACAAGTAGCATAAAAATATCATTTGAATGATGATAGGTATTTATAAGTCAACCGATAGAGGGAAAAATAGCGTCCCTAACTTCGAAGCAGCAAGTCCTGGGTTTGGGAATGGATGCTTCTTCTTTCTCTGTGTTTTTCTTCTTTATTCCTCCACTTTCCAACCGAAGATAGTACACCCACTCGATAGTACCTGTACGAGATGCCCTCTTCCGCCCACTATAGAGCTGAATAAGTATATCCTAAGGGCTGCCGGGAATTAGGAAAAAGATGATAGGTATTTATTTAATTTCAACCATTACAAAAGTACTTGTATAGTAAGTAATAAAAATAAATAAATAATGTGAACATTTAGATTTAAAAATATTGCATTTTAATATTATGAATCAATAAAAATATTACATACAATATATAGCATACAATAAAAATATTTCCATGGATGAAAATTAGAAGTTAATTTCCAATAGCATTTGTTTTAAAAATCATACTATTTATAATCAAAGCTTTAAAACTCAAAATTAAAAATGTTTAAATTCTTTACACAAAACTAAATAAACTATATTATATTTGAACAATAAAAATTTAATTAAATATAATTATTAGATACACATTAGAGTTTTCAACATAAGTAAATAAAACTTATATTCTTAGAAAACTATTAAGCGTATCAGAGTATTAACTATACTATTCTCCAAGAACCGATTTTTTAAAAAAAATCTTATTCTATTTTTGTAAAACTATTCGCAGAAAAAAAGGAGTTAAACCGAGAAAAAACTACAAATAATCTTGTTACTGAAATTTTATAGAAAAAGACGAAACATTTTACTATTTAAATTAGAAAATGATTTCATTATCCCTTCGATTCAATTAATCGCTTCACTTAGCAGATATTAATAGCAAAGTAAAAGAATAGCCCAAAATTCATTGCTGTTCAGTTCTCATCCTCTCTTCATTTAAAATATTTTATAGTAAGTATTTATGTAAGCTATTGTTTTAAAATTACTTAATTTATATGAAAAAAATTTTCACAAAAAGAAATCGAGTTAGTCTTTAAAAATTCACTGTAAATTTGTGAAATATTCTCATAGATTTTAATAGTAAGATATTTCGTATAAATGACTAAATTTAGTAATTATGAATTTACATTTTATTCACATATTTGCCTAATTGCATTTTATTCTCATAATTGCATTATTGAGTATAAATGACAAATTTAGTAATAATGAATTGAAAATTAGTTTGATGAAGTTAGATGAATTTGAAAATGTTGTTTTCTTGTTTCTTTAAATGTTTAAAATTCTTAAAAAATAAAAGAAATTTTTTTTCTTCTTTCTTATAAGAAAATTTCTAGATGAAGCTTTTCAAAATAAAAGAAATTCTAAGAAGAAAATTTAAAAGATGTGACATTATTGTTTTATAATAGCAAAAAAAAAAAAAAAAAAATTATAAACCCAAAAAAAATTCTATTTATTGGATTGCTAATGAAAATTCTTAGCAAGAACAGTTATTAAAAACTATTAGCTTTTATTTCATTAAGTAGATAAAATACAATTATGACCTTTACGGAGGAGATTGCTTAAGGGAACACTTTCCTTAGGCTATCGTATGTAAGATCTATTATCGTTGCGTATTATTTTTAACTTAGAGCAAGATTGTTATTATTTCTCAGGTTCCCATTAAAACACATCATTGTTGTTTCTAGATATAGAACGTAAGGTTCAATGAACAGTTAGAATGAAATAAATTGACGAGGAAAATAAAAAAGTATTCTAAAACGGGAATTAAATATAAAATAAGAGCTGAGCTCTCACTTTGATCCCAATACAACTATCTGCAATTCATTTGTCAGTTGTGTAATTGCTTATGCTGTTTCTTCCAACTTAGAAACTTGCTTTATGATTTTAACAAGTTGTGGAATTTTACTTTATATGTCATCAAGTTGCCATACTACTTTAAATACCATCAAGATACGTCATAATAGTCAATGCTAAAAGCAAATTACTGCAATTAGTTTATCAAAAATAATTATTTCGAATTTAATGCTTCTTGGTTTTAAACAATTTAACAAGTAACAAATTTTTCTACCGGCGCGGGTATTAACATTTATTGCTTGGAAAATGATTTATCAACAATGTTTTTTTGAGCTCAATTCTTAATGATATTTTAATACTAAAATTTTTATACGCAAATTGACAAGAAATAATTTAAGCCACCATTAAAAAATCCCAAAGAAAATTAAAAGATTTTTTTACAAAATTTTGTAACAACATTATTAGAAAACAATACTGCTTATGAACCCTAAATAACATTTATTTCATGAATGTTTTAGTAATTCTAATTTATACATTTGTTTTTAAAGAAATTTTTTATCATATTTTTATATTTGTTTACTTTTGGGATTGACATTTTTTACTTTCTATTTTTACGAAGCAAGTTAAATTTCCTCAAAGCAATCTAGCACAAAGATCTACAAAATTATTTCTGCAATGAGCTTTTCTGTATATCAAGCAAAAATTAAATTTAAAAATCATAATCGTAATACTTTACTTTTTGTCTTTTATTCTTAATTTCATATCTTTTATTAAAAATTTTACTTTCGTCAAATTCCCCTTAACTTATTCACAAATGTTTCTCATGTTGTGTCCTTAGATGCTAATACAAACATAAGTTAATGTGTTTTACATTATAGTTTTATTTTACCAAAAAAATTCATAATTAAAATTATCTCGTATTTATACATTTTAATATTTTATTTTGATTAAAAAAAGAAAAATAAATAGCTTATGTTTCTTTATTTGGTTAGAGAGTGTTTCTTGTAGGATAAGCTCTCTCTCGAAACAGCAGTGTGCTCTAGTTATCTCTTTAACTTCTTGGAATTTGTTTATAAACTTTAATATTTACTAAGTCTTGCATTCCAAAACACATTTTTAAGAAATAAACTTGGGGAAGGACGCCACGAGCGATTGGCTACAAGCCAAACTGCAATTATTTTTGAAGTTCAACATCGTTCGAAAAAAATCTAGAGCAACGCGCGCGTATGTATTAAAAACAACATACTAAACTAGATGTTTGTGATTTTAATAGTTCTTTACGGAGAAATGACAGTGCATAATGTGTTGATAAAATGCATTAATCAAGTAGTAAAAGAATTGCAATAATTCCTGTAAGAAAAATACATTAAAGGACATTTATAATCAGTTGGTGTCATTTATTAGGTTGGGGCAGAAGCAAATAGAAACAAATTTTAAAACATTTTTCATTTCATGTATTTAAATATAAATAAAAGACAGTGATAGCCTCTTGGTTAAGGATTCGGCTTCCATCCGGAAATGGATTTGCCGCCAAATACCCACAGAGGACATGCGATACACGAGCTCGTTAAATATGTCGCATTGAAAGTCCTGTTATCACTCGTTAAGCAGTTAAAATGGCGTATGCAGAAGATTTCTTTCCCTCCAGATCAATGTCAAAATTAAGAGAGTAAATGTTCAGGTGGTGCCATCTATCGGAGGAATCTTAGAGCAAGGATGTACTTTCACCTTCGTAATGCTCTGTTTAACAAAAAACGCGCTTTTCTGACAACCTTCTGCAAGCCTGCAAGGCTTGTCAAAGTGTCATAAGTAACAACAACAAATTTAAATAATATACTTTAATTACTTTAAAATTATAATATACAAATGATGGATAGTAACTTTAGTTAAATTTTTACATCAAATCTAATTTCTTAAGTAATCTACCAATAAAAACTACTGTACATTGTAAAAAAGTAAGACAAGTATATCAAAAAATATGAAGAAACCTTTATTGTACTAATGAGTCCGAATCCTTTTTTTACGTAAAATTTTATATTATAACAGAAATGAGAAAATATATTCTATTATCCAAAGATATTGAGAGATTAACTTTCTTTTAAAGATAATTTAATTAGTTCTTTTTGGCCAAGCCCTTGGAATCTGTGACTTCTTGGATGTTGAAAGAAAGACGTTTTCATCAAAACAAATTTTTCTAAAATGTCTCCGAGCCTTAATTCTACGTCTCCTAGTTTATTGTATTGTAAGTTAAATAGGATATATTTAATTGCAAATTTCTTAGAATAACAGAAACTGAGCATTTACTAGAAATTACCATACTTCATAATAATATAATGATAGTAGTTATTTATAGTGATTTCATAGTATAGTAAATATATCACAGCTGCAAGTCTTGTCAAGGTAGAAATACTATAAATCATTTTATAGTATTCCTAGCATTTTAAGAAAATAATATGAAGAAAAATCGTTCTTAAAATAAATACATAGATAACTTTCTAAATTCAAAACTAATGTTATTTACTTTAATGTCCTTCTGTAGCACCACCATATTAATATTTAATAATTAGTACTGATATTTAATAGCTATACTATTTAATTCTTAATGCTAATTAATAATTAGTACTAATGTTATTTCGTAGAGATTCTTGCAATTATAAATCTTTGATTTAGATTTTATAATCATTTTTAGTGAGTTAATTCCATAGAATCTCTAATATTTGAGATAAGGACTGCGAAATCCTTGGTAAAATAATTAATATAGAAGTCACAGTCTAAAGAATATATAAACTAATGCAGCTTAGATTTAAAAAAAACATCCTGTGCAAATTATTTTTAAACTTTTATTGTACGTTTTATCATAACATAGCTGCAGTACAAACAAAAGTAAAGCTTCTTACATTTGAAGTCAGAAAGGTTGTACTTCGATACGGTTCTTTAGAAATTATTTTTTGATATACACGTGTCTGAAAGAAAAACAACTGCAAGTTAATAATTTTAACCAATTTAGATCTCCAAAGAGTAGTTCCATGTCGTAATTGTCAATGTCATCTAAACAAAGATAAAACTTTTGACAAATTAAAGGACTTTCGACCATAGTTTTGATGATGTTCTTAAGCATATGTTGACAAAATCTTTCGAGAATATTCTACGATTGAAAAATATTTTTATAAATAGCCAAAACAGAATACCTAAGTTTATAAATAAGCTTTACTTTAAATGACCTTGATATTAATCAATTCTTAAATTATTATCCTTTGATAGGCACAAATACTTACTTTTCTAATGTGCTAAATAAAAAAAAAAATGTTAAGAGATAAGTTTAATGCTTACGCTATGGGAAATATGCATTTCTACAACTTTTTTCTTAGCGTACAATAACATAGTTTATGGATGGCGGATATTTGGATTCATTAAATTGTTTTAGAAAAAAGGCTTTACATTTTTGGCATTACAGAAACTTTTTTCTTCTATCATGGTATAAAAATTTTTTTTCTTGACTATAATATATTTTTATTTCAGAATTTGGCAATTATTATGTGTTATCGGTTAGTTTTAGAAAAAAACTATTGGTCTAATTATACTCGTTCACATGTTGTGCTGTTTGGAAACAACGTCCCCAATATCTTTCATTTCTTTAAATTTCATTTAAATTTTAAAAAATGTTCCTCGATTTAAGTTTTTTAAATAAAATCATTAAAAAATTTTTTTCTAAATATTTTTTTTAAATAAATTTTCTTATAAAACTTGAATTACAACTATTTTATGAATTTTTTAACAATTAACTTCGATTTGAATTAAACCCATTTTTATTGTCTATTAGAGTAAGTTTGTTGCATTTTTTTAGATTAGAGCACTTTTAATTTAACAATTTAAATTAAAAAATTCTGACTACATAAGTGGTATATTTTTTTGAATAGTTTATTCACATAAAATGAAATTTTACAAAATGTTACAAAAGTTTTAATTGCGCCTAACCAGTGTATTGTTCAAAAAAATAACAAATCAAAATATTTTAAGTTTAAACATGTATGTAATTTAAAATTTGTCATTTCACATTTAGAATAACGTTATTCCATGTTTGCTCAATGTGACAGTGGATAATATAAATAATTATAAGCAATTTCTTAATACTCTTCCATATTTTCCTTTCTAAAATTTTAAAAGTCTTTTCTGACAAAGCTTCAAAGTTCAACTGGCTTTCTCGCCTTCCAGTCTTAGAAACACAGGAATAAAAGATTGATCTTGGAGATGTTTCAGTTGTATTTAATCTAAAATAAATACACCATCAGAATTTCAAATTATTTTTACGTATATTAAAATAATGATATGCAAATTGCAGTTGAATCTCAAAACTTAAAAAAATAATTGGAATGGATAAAATCTCTGCACTTTGATTAAAGTTTATTTATCATTAAAATTTGCTTGGTACTATTAAGAAAAGTATGGGATAACATTCACGTTTATGGTGACCCTACCAGACATACTTCAACTGTTCCTCTCAGGAACATCTCTGTGGCAACATACACTTTGAGGCAACAGATAGGTCTTGAGGGTGTAAAATTTTACAAAAAGTTGAACAATTAAGAATGTAATGGTAAAAAATTGTAATAGGTGTTTTATTTACTTCGGTTGTATCGTTTGAGGATTTAATCGCCTGTACCACAATGATATGAAATAGTTCCAAATGGTACACATTTATCTAACAATTGAACTATATTTAATTTCTTGAGCAAATAAATTCATGGATGAATCAAATGTATGAATCCAATTTATTCAACATGTTTGAAAAACATGAAATATCATGTAGTAACTTAAATGGAGAAATGAAGAAAATTTTGATGACCATATAAGAGAAAGAGCTCAACCTGTCCTATAACTTAAAAGTTGATTAGATAAAGAATTTAAGATCTTAGTCTGGCGAAATAACACGGGTTGGAATGTTTTCAGTTTGAGAGTTATAATTTTTCTTGAATTATACTTTGAAATTATAAAAAAATTTTAATAATAACACACACATTATTTCCACGAAAAATTAAAAGAAGTTGCAGTTTATTCCAATATTCCATAAAATAAAATGGAATCTTAATCCTTGTAATAGGTAAGACTGAAATACTTATAGAAGAGTATTCAAATAATAAAAGAAATCTTATTAGAGTCTAAATTGAATCTGGATTTCTAGCTATTAGATAGCGGAGTTCCATTGAATCATTTTCTTTATTTTATTGATGGTCTGTTTTGCAACTTGCAAACCACAACCATCAAAGCATTAATTTTACTTTTTGCAAAGTACCATGAATACTTGCATGTGTTAGAGCATTGATATGGAGTGACATTTGATCTGGTTTCTGTCAATCAAATTATAATTCGAGTTAATGATCTTCATCTATTAGTCATGGAATCACTTACGTTTCTTCTAAGACGTTCCTATCAAAAATTATTTTTCCATACCCCAGTTTTTAACTTCACTTGAGAAATGTAAGATAAGTTGAGAACTCATCAAGATGTATGCATAGTCCTTAAATTTAATCTTAATAAAGAGATTTTAAGATAGTTTAAAGTAGACACCTTAATTTCATTTGGTTGTTCTCAGAGAACGTTAGAATTTTAAGGAGAAAGCACTAAAACCTGATTTATTTTAAAGGTGTTAGAAGTTTTGAAATCATCGTTCTATTTCAGAATTTTTCAGCAATAAAACATTCTTATCTGAAATTTTAAGTACTCACAGAAATAAAATTCTTATTTAGTTTACCCATATAAATTTATGTCCGGAGTTGATTTGAGAATGGTTGCATGGAATGGAATGAAACTCATATCAGGATTTGAATACATGTGTAGCTAAAACCATAAACTTTGCCTCATTTCTAAATTTTTATAAGAGTATTTTTCAACAGTTTAAAATGTAAATAATGCTAATTTTTAAACTCACTGTAAAGTTTACGATGCTTACCATTAAAGAAAAATTGACAAGTAGCATGAGATTCTTACCCCCTTTTTAAATCGATATCTATATTTATTTGCCAAGAGTAAAAAATAAAATATGCACAAAATAGATTATCCATTTTTCCTAATTTTTAGAAGGATTTTCTTTAAAAAAAAAACAACTTAATATTTACTAATATTTTTTAATTTTTGGAAAAGTATTGTTTTTGTGAACTGTAATAACGTACTTGTGTTTTTCCTGGTATACCGTTGATGAGAAATTAATAAAGATGCTGATGATAAAAGGGTTCAATAATTTATGATAAAAAGACATTTTCAACATAACATACTTATTCAATTTATTTTTACTTAATTTATACGCTGGAGTTCATTTCATATAGCAAAACAGCTTCTTGAACAAATATCAATATCGCTTAAAATTAGTCACAATAACATTATTTTACAAAACGTAATATTTTTCAGAAATCTTGGTATACATTTTCCATTTCAAGAGAAAGAATAAGAAAGCTGATGGTCTTGGACCATTAATTTTCTCTTATATGGATAATATCAACACAAATAAGAAATTGCGATCAGTTTTACAATTTTTCATTGCTATTTTTATTCAGTGTTGAATATTATATATCTTTATAAAATATAATGCTGAAATAACAATTTTAATGAGTTTAAGTAAAATAGAAATGTTAATCTTAGTTTCTGAATTTTAAAATTTCGACTGAAGGAAATTATATTCAGATAATCGGGGTTATAATTTTAAGTTTAATTTTTATGCATCAATATTTCTGCTAACATTTGTTATGTTTCAAATGCATAAAAATTATCTAAATAATATTCATGAAATTCTTCTTTTTATTTAATTAAACTTTATTTGAATTTTTAAATGCATTAATATTGTGTTATGGGAAAATAGAAAAATATTTTAGACATCTAAATTAATGATAGTTCTCTAAAGTTTCATTTTGTAAATGCAAATTATGATTGTCATAAAACAAATATCAGTTTTATGAGAAATAAATTTTCAGCATATGAACAGTGACATTATTGTCAATTTATACAATTGAATGCAAAATAAATTTTAGTGACTTATAATAATTTATTATAACATTGTAGAAATATTTACTAATTTGCTTAGGAAATAATTTTTCAAACAAATGTATCCAAAAATATTTTAAAATGTACATTAGCTAACTTTTAATACCAATCATGGTAGAAGTCAATTTTGAAACAAAATTACTCCCGTTTTAATCTAGAACAAGTTTATGAAATATTTTTTAAATAATATTTATAGATTTTTAAATTTAAAACCTATGTTGTATGCTATTTTTATTCTTGATAACAAAATGACAAACTCGTAGCTGAATGATTAGGGAAAATTGGATTTGATTGCTCCCTCTGGCGGAGATTCTTTTTAAGGAATCGGAAACATCTTTGCATTGTTGGACAAGCCAATAAACCAGAAAACAAAACCAATGATAAAATTTAAATAGAACAAAATTATATCCCTTTATATTTAATAAATCCAAGAATTTTCTTTTAGTAATAGTAATTCTTCTTGTATTGCTATACATAATCATGACAGCAACATGAGTTTTTAAAAGCATCCAATACATCAGAAATATTCATGTGTCTGTATGTACTTAGAAATTTTAAACTTTATTATGAATTTACTTATGAAATTTAAAATATGTCTATATTTGGGCGACTAAAATCCAAGCGTATACATTTCTGGAATTGTTCAAAAATTGGTTCAGATAATTTGTTGCTGTTATGTAGAGCTCATTATTAATTTAGGCTATTTTTCTTTCAAAAGAACAATTTCCTTGCCTTTATCAATTAAAGATTAATTTGGTTTTTTCTATTAATTTTTAAAATAAATTTTTAAAAATCTTGCATGTAACGAATTTGGTTGCAAATACATTAATTTTAATTTTGTGTTAATTTACAATGATCATTTACCTTTTATTACAAATTTTAAAATTCTTGTAAGATAAATTGACGATTTATTTCTGCTCATTTCGGAAAAATTTACTGAAATTGCTAATGTTGATTATGTTTTGTGATATCCTATAGCGAACAGCTAATACACTACTGGACATCTAGATTACAAAAACATGAAAAACAAGAGATATCACAACAAAATATATTTTGTAAATAACACGTTGACCAAGTATCAAATTATTAAATTTATAGACTTCTGTGAAGCGTGGCTCCTAGAAAAATAAGTAGCCAGAATAGCTTCCATTGTCGGAGATCCTAGCTGTAACACTCCTCGGCATTGATTCAAAAAGACTTTGGTTGTGTTCTTGGGGTACAGCAGGCCAAGCAGCTTCCACAAGTTACCAAAGTTGATCTGGTGTGGCAATCGGGGATGTGATTTGGGTCAGACATTGAGCAACCATGGACTACATGTTCCCTATCGGCGAATGATCCGGAGAGAAAGCCGGATAGGGAAACAATTCAATCTGGCGATTGACAAATGGGTGCCAGGTGTGGTGTATTATTTAGTTGAAATATGACTATGGACAAGCTCTGAAGGTAAGGAAGGACAACTGGTTCCAAAACCTCGGAGATGTAACGATGGCTGTTTAAAATACCAGTAATGCGTACTAGAAGATGCGAGAGTGGTATCCAGTACCACCCCATACTATAATATGCGGAGTGGCAGCTCATAACGCAGCTGTTCAGTATCCTCTTTCCGCGGTTACTCCAGACTCGAATACGACAATCATGGCGTTGCAGACAGATGCGTGATTCGTCAGTAAAGACAATTTCATTCCATTCTGCCTTTCACATCCTTCTTTCTTCACACCATGGCGGTTGAGACGTCTGTGGTTCTGCGTCAAGGGCAGACGAAGCAATGGATGTCTTGAGGACAAACCACTCTTCTGTAAGCGGAGTCGAATGGTTCACGCAGACACTTGATGATGCGTTACAGACTGAATGTACTGTACTAACGTTCGTGATATGGCTGAGCGATCTGTCACTGCCATGTGCACAATTTGCTTGTCATCATATGAAGTGGTGCACTGAGGTAGATGCGATTGAACACGTCGGTCCGTGGTACCCTCTTGCACCCAACGATCGCATATCCTTATTATAGTTACTTGGCTTTGTCTAACAGGACTACCGATTTCCCTGAAATCCACAATCTTGGTAGGCCACTATCCATCCTTCATCGAACTAAGGTACTTGATCAAAAAATGATCACTGTTTTCTGCGAGGCATAATTGATCTTTTTTTTTTGTTTTAATCTACAAGAAAAACACTATTTTTAAACTTGAAATCGTCGAAATATTCAAGCCTTAAATAGCACTTTGAAGTTGTGTCCATGCTTTTGTCTGTTCTGAAATTCAAATCATATGCATACCTCACCTTCGCTAATGCATGTTGTAAATTTCATGTTATTTGCATTTTTCTTTCCGGGTGTTGTATTTACGGTGGCCAGCAGTGTAGATAAATGTTGTTCTATCAAATATTCTCGCGTTCTTAGATAACAAGCTAGAAAAACTTCCAAGCTTTCTATGCAATAGCAGAATTTAGAGACGAAACATTATCTCTCTTTGTTCAGTAATAGTTGCTACATAAAACAGAACACTCTACTTCAAAAAATGTAATCTTAGAACTAGACAACACAATGAGTCTTATAGTATAAATCAAAATTTGTTAATAATTTTATCACATTTATTGTAATATTTAAAATTTATTTTTAAATAATTTAAAATGAAATTTAATTAATTAAAATATTTTATTCAAAATCCTACTTATGATATCTTAAGTGCTTTATGATTAGTTCATAGTATTATTATGCCATGTCAGAGTATTAAAAATTGTGGTGTCAAAAATAACTGACAAAAAATAAATATATTGCCTAAAAAGAAAACTTTTATTATAATTAAGTTTTATTGATACAATTTTAATATTTATGCAAATTTTAATGTACAGAATGAGGAAGTGTTTTTTGCACAATTCAATGACATTGCTTATGAAAATAGAATCAATTTTTGCAATTATTATAAAGAGAAACCTTCAATAATATCATGATTGAATCTAGAAAAGAGTTTCTATGCAAAAAAATATTTCCGCTTAAGTAATTATCGATCAAGTAATCAAATTTATCGTGTCAATAAGGACAATGAGTTTGAAAAATATCTGAATTCAGTGAAATCACCTTGCTTAAAAGTTCTTAGTTGAATTATGCTAATTCGTACTAAATTTATAAGATAATATATATGTATGTGTATTGTGTGCGTGATTCTTTTGCAAAAATTGCAGCACTTTGAATAAAGATAATTTTTAAATGAATATATTTTTATAGTTCATAGCTACATTTCAAGAGAAAATTTCAAACTACGTCTCATAATAGGTGCAAAGCAATTCATGATGTAGGCATCTCACACAGCGATGCTATTTTCAATTCGTCAGTGATAAAAATATTTTATTTAACTTGTGATAAAATTTATTTAAAAGCTTCTGATACTTCTACCACGAATTTGTCGATTGCTCTAGAACTATAGTATTTTTCTTGGACCGAATGTATTGACCAAGATATATTCGATTCAAGATATGTATATGTTTCAGATATATTCCATTGGTGAAACATGATTTTGTTGGCCGGTGAAGAATATTAATCGCTCAGAGACAGCCTATAGATATACAAGTTATGCAAGAATTGTCCGTAATAGAAAACTGGTTCTAGAAAGATTTGCCGTAAAGGATAATATTGTATAAAAAGATATAACCCGTTGGATACTGGGCAAAAATGAATACACTATCTAAGATTAGTTTGCCATTTATTATATCATGACTATTATGTGCAACTTAGTTTTCCTTTACCATCACTTATAAGAAATTATACCAAATAATTTTTTACAACAATTATTGCAATCTAAATCTCAAGGTGTAGTCAGAATTAAACAAATTCATTGTTAAATTTCTTCCTCAATTATAAGGCACTTTGAATATTCGATTATGTTGGAAATAATTCTAGTGGCTATAAGATTTATAAGATTCAGTTATTATAAGATTATGTCAACGGCATAGTAATGACATTAAACGGATATTGCTTGAAATTTTCTTGAAAAATTTCTTGGTGACTTTATTATATTTTTAGGAAAATTTCCCGTATTTCTCTTTGCAAATAATAATATATATATGGACATATACAAGAGAAAATATGTGTAGATGTTTTAAAACAATAAAAAACAAATGAAATTCTTTTCAGTTTAAAATTAATAAGAGCACACAGAGAGAGAATGCGCTAGAAAACAGTAGAATTTTCTGTTGTATTGCTTTAATTTTTTTCCGAAGGTGAAAAAAAATAAAGAATTTTTTTCTTAATTTTAAATAGTTCCACAATCACACAGAAACTGGCATTAAAATTATCGTCATTATTGCTGGCAGTGAAAATTTATTTGTGACAGTCTGACAAATTTATTTATATTTGTGCATCAAATTAGTTTTGAACCAACAATAATTTAATAGAATCTTTATCTTTATCTTTATTATACTATAGTCGTTTTTTGTATAAAAATGGAATACTGATAACAGTTATTTTAAATTAGTCATTCGTAAAGTTTTCCCTTAAAGTAGCCATTACGCAATAATTTCCTTGAAATAAAATTCGGAAAATAATCGTGGCTGTTATAAAATCCCTATTTTTAAAAGAATTTATTCAAATTACATTTATGTCCCTTTATTGTTATGGATTTTGGGTACAAAATTCTGATAAACAGTTGTTATGTGACGTTCTTCTAATTTTTAATGACTTCTATACTGCTGGTCACCTAAATTGCAACACCAAGAAAGACGAGAAATATCACAACAAAATTTATTTTGTAGATGACATGTTGACTGAGTAACAAATGATTACATTTATAGACTTCTCTGAAGTGCAGTCCTTGCCAAAATCAATAACTGGAATTGTTGGAGATCACCGCTGCCAGACGCCTCAGCAAAGATTCAGACTTTGGATGTGTTTTTGGTGTGCAGCATACCAAGCAACTTCCAAACGATGCCAAAGCTGATCTGATTAGGCAGCTAAGAATGTAATCTGGATCAATCGTTGAGAAATTATGGACTTCATGTTTTCTATCGTTGAAAAATCAGGAGATCGAGCCGTTAAGGGAAGCATTTCAATCTGGCGACTAATGAAGAACCCTTGGACAATGCGTTCTACGTGTGGTCATGCATTATCCTGTTGAAATATGACTGTGGGCAAGCACTGAAGGTAAAGAATGACAACTGGATGCAACACCACGGAGATGTAGGGCTGGCTATTTAAAGTACCGGCAATGCGTGCTAGAGAATTCCGAGAGTGATATCCAATACCGCCCCATACCATTATACCCGGTACAGGACCAAAGTAGTGGTGCATAACGCAGCTATTCAGCATCTTCTTTCCACGATGTCTCCAGACTCGAATGTGATCATCGTGGATGAAGCGTGACTCGTCAGTAAAAACAATTTCATTCCATTCTGTCGTCCAAATCCTTCTTTCATCACACCATTGGTGGAGGAGACATTTGTGGATCAAGTGTAGACTCTGCGTCAAGAGTAGACGAAACAATGGACGTCTTGCAGACAGATCACTCTGCTGTAAATGGCGGAATGGTACGCACAGACACTGGATGATGCGTTACAGACTTATTGTGCAGTGCTATGGTTTATGATATACTTGAGCAATCCGTCACTGCTGTGCGCACAATTTGCCTGTCATCACGTGCAGTGGTACACTGGGGTGCATGCGATACAACAAGTCGATCCATCGTACCTGTCTGCATCCAACGATCACATATCCAAACCAAACGACTGTAATGCGGATGCATTACAGTTATTTGGTTTCGTCCAATATGACTGGCGATTTCCCTGAAAAATAATTCACTATCTGAGTAGGCCACTATCCTTTCTCTGACGAACTCGAATACTTGATCAAAATATTATCGTTGTTTTCACTGATTATCCCTGTTTTCACTTCATCCTTTTTTTCAGAAAAATTCACAAGAAAAACACAATTGCCGAACTTGAAATCGTTGAAATCTGGAAGCCTTAAATAGCGCTTTGAAGTGGCGCCGCTGGCGAACTTGAGGTGCGTCTGCTCTGAAATTCTATCATTTGCATATCTCATCTCCGCTAAAGTATGGCCGAGCTGGCAGCCGAATGGTTAGCGCTCTTGCCTTCGTTTCAACAGTTTGTGGGTTCGAATCCCACCTTGGGCATGGATGTTTGTAGTGGTTCGGAATCCACTTTAAGCTGTAGGTCTCGGTCTAATTAGCCCTTGTGTGCAAAAAGTGATCGTTGAGCGACAACAAACCAACCAACCAAACCGCTAATGTATGTTGTAAATTTCATGTTATTTGCATACTTTCTTATAGTGTGTTGCATTTGCGGTGGCCATCAGTGTACATCTGGATCCGATAATTTAGCAATTTAAAGGAGTATTCTCAAGTTGGGTTAAATTTTCAGATTCTTTTTTATTAAATAGCATTAAAAAAATTTTAAAAATGTATATAAATACGTGTCTATCTAAAACATGAAATTTTAAAAATACTAAATTAATTCATAAAAAATAATATTGATAAAAGCAAAATTTTAAGAATTTAAATTCATGATAGAAATTATAAGCAAGAATATTTCTATGCTTTAAATGCTTAAAATTTTAAAATAAAACATGCAGGCAAAAAAGAAAAGAAATAAAAATTTTCAAACATACACACAATTTCTTAGAATTTTGAAATAACTTAAATGACTTATCAGAATAAAAGCAATATTTAAATTAATATTTCTAAGAGATTAAAATTATTTGAAATTTAAATTTCGTAAATTCTAGGATTTCAAAATATATGACAGAGGCCAGAAAATGCGAATAATATGATGAAAATATTATTTTTTTTTATTTATTTAGTTATTAAATTAATTAAAAGGCTTCGATCTGATAGTAACTTTTTCTTTCTAATCTTACGTCATTAGTTTGATTTCTTACTGTTCTAATAAATTTTTAAGCATAATTTTTTAATTTACTTTTTTATCTTCTTATTTATATCGAGATAATAAATACTGAATTGTACCTTTCTTTTTGTAGACTAGGCAATTTAGAGTCATATATTTTTTCATAGTTTTTATTTATAAAAATCAGCTTAGTTATTTAAAATTATTATTTTATACATTAAGAGAAAGTATATAAATAGATGTTTATTTTTTGCTACCTTAGTAATCTATTTTTGTAAAATCTTTTGTTTATAAACTGTCACATAGTAAAAATTAACATTTAATAAACTAAATTATTACAAAACTGTGTAGTTATAATTAAATTTTTCATTTTCTGCACATAAAAATTCAGTTTTTTTAGAAAATAAAAAATATTTTAAAGGCTTTTTAAAATTATGTTCCATTTTACATCGGCATTTGGTTTACCTTTTAAATTAAATTACTCTTTTGTATGTTGTTTCTCATCGTATGAGATATTATTTTTAAACACTTATATTTCCTAATTAATTTTTTGACCTTAAAAATAACTTTGATATAATTAATTATTCATAATTAACATGTAATTTTCCATGTTTTAGGTTTATTCTAACTCTCATAACCTTCATTTGACGTTCAAAATTAGATTTGACTCGACATTTTATTTGTGATGGAGAGATCATAATTTTGTTATAAAAGAGCGTGACTTCAACAGGCATACTTGAATGTATACAAAATATCGTCTATTCAATACAGTAAAGAATGTTAATGTGAATGCTTTCTAGTTTTCATTTAATTTGAACAAAAAATTTGTTCAAAAGAAATAAGTTTCCCGTATAATTAAATTTGCGTAGTGTTCGCTCCAAACATTAAATTTTAACCAAGTTTGCCTTCCCTAATTATATTCCCATATTTTTCTCATTGCCTCATTTTTCAGCATGTAAATTAGCTTTTCTTTCAAAGACAGATATGTAATCCAATAATTTATTTAAATAGGGTGTTAATAGTCTGGATTAAAAAGGTTTTCACACAAAGAGGTCAACAGATTCATGAAACAGACTGGCAACTCCTTATGAATTGTGAATATTATCCAGTGAGAAATATTACCCCAAAAATAAATATTTTAATTGATGAATGTATTTATTTTATAAGAATTTTATATTTTATGTTACTTAGTTCTCTCTCTCAACATTATCAGTAGTAAAAAAACAACATTCAAAACATAAGTCAATTATAATAAATATTTTATTTGTCCTCCAATTTAAAACTCCTTATTTTTTTCTTGAAAATGATCATTCATAAAATCATGACACAATTAAGCTTATAGAATTCAATTTAATTCTTAAAATTGCTAACTTAAAATTCATTATTGTATATATATTTTAAAATTAATTATAAATTATAGATTAATGTACATGTAGAAAACCAATACATAGAAGACATTTATTAATCAAAATAATGCATGTAAATAAAAACATTTTCATTTACTTATTTGTCAAATTTTTATTTGAAAGTGTATTAAATTTTTCAATGAACTAAATTGAAAAAAATTTATTTATATGATCACAATATAACAATTTTAAGTTGTTTATATCAATATATTTAATTGCAACTTTTTATGCGTTGAATTTATTTCTAAACCTTTTATAGTTCTTTTAACTTTTATGATGGAGTTCCTCTGGATCCAATGCATCTCTTCAATTGCATCTTTGTTGCCTCGACCCTCCTCAGCATCGACCCCAACTGCTACCATGACACCTTCTCTACCAAAAAAGCTGAAGATGTGGCCATGGCAGTGCTCCATGCTTTTGGTCCCATATGACTTGTGCTTTTTTTTTCTTTTTTTCTCTCTTTGCACTTGTCATACGACAACAACAGCAAATTTTATGATTAGAAATGTAATTTATTTAAATTCATTTATATGAAAAATGGCTAAAAATTTGTAAAATAACTGTAATGAATGTTTATTTTTTATAACATAAGAGAGAATTACTTTTCAAAGTTTTAAGATGAAATAAAATAAGCTATATGATTTGATTTAATCTTGAATAATGATCCTTATTCCTCATAAAATGAACTGAACACTTATCAATATTTAGAAGTTTTATGTTGATACTGAAATAAAATAACCTGCTTTAAATGACGTTCATTTGCATGCAAGTTAAAGACAGTAAAATATTTCGTCACAAAGAGTTATTAGTTGATTCCACATACCTATAGTCGAATAATATCGCATACAGCCCTGATTTAAATCATTAGTGACCATATTTATATATTTATTACAAATGCCCAGAAATTTGGCTGTCACGTCATTATTTCTCATTAGAGACCATGTTAAAGAGAATGATTTCACAATCACACTTGCTCAGATTTAGAACAGATAACTGCAAATAATTAAGTGCCTTGTCCTTTTCGGAGAAAACACATTTTAAATAAACTCACATGCATAAGAGATTATTCTGTCGCGAAGAAATGCAATTGAATTTTGTCTAACTGTAACTGTTTAAAAAAATCGCGAATGTTCGAAACTTGAATTGCATAATATTTAAATAACCCAAATCGGACTACAACGTTGGAATGTACTAATCAAACCCAGTCAATGGAAAGAAGCGAAAAAAAAACAGTTATAAAATGTTTATCGCATCTAAAAATGGTATACATTGAGAATAAATAACACAATGTTAAAAATAATAACTCTGATAAGTGCCGATAAGTCCGAATTTCTTGCACACATGTACATTCATTGATAACAAGCAAGTTTAACAACACGTTTCACTTTTTTTCCTTTGCCCTATCACTGATAAGATTAGCGGGAGAATTCGGCGATTGATTATACTTAATGACGCTATCGTACTCATGAATGATTTTGATGGGCGTTGAGAACATCTATAGGCGTTAATTCAGTACTTTGCGTACGCCCTGTGCTCTGTGGCATGGGCTGGCACAGAAATAAACGCCTTTTTTGGCATAAATTACCAGCTAGATAAAATTGTTATGAATTTAATAGTTTTCGGATTATAAAACCTAATTATTTTCTTACTTGCACTCACACCTTTAATTTCATATTAAATGCAGCAACTTTAGATCTCTAATTTGGTATTTGAAAGAGTAAACTCATAATTTTCGCATTGATTTATCATAGTTTGTGAGAGTTTAAATTATGATATCGCCTGAAAATATTTTGTTTTAAATTTCAGTAATAACTATAAGTTATTATTTCAGTATACGTCTTGAAAAAGCTCAAT
This sequence comes from Latrodectus elegans, assembly GCA_030067965.1. Lineage (NCBI taxonomy): Eukaryota > Metazoa > Arthropoda > Arachnida > Araneae > Theridiidae > Latrodectus > Latrodectus elegans. The sequence goes on from CM057816.1 coordinate 35,081,196, forward strand.
ATGATTTTGACAAAGGACCATTTTTCAAAGTGGAATATTTTGATTTTAACTTGTTATATCCTTGAACAACGGTAAATGGATTTTTGTATTCCATTTTAGGCATACATCTCTTTCGCAACGAGTGCTTAGAGAGTTGCTTGAATTTCAATACTTACAACACGTAAATACCACTAGCTACCAACGACATTTCACCCCAAAATTCAACACACACTGGATATTCGATTGTTTTACTATGATCTTTGGTTGACAGGAAATCAGATGCTAAAAGTTATATAAAGTTATTTCTTCTGTTGATAATGATAGCATTAATGAAAAGTTATCTCGAAAAACAGCACTTGTTAGTTATTCCAATATCCAACTTTTTTCTCAAACTGTCAATTACGCGATATTAAGTTTGAAAATAAAATAGAAATAAGGCAAAGAATTAAAATTTAATATGATGATTTATTAACTTAATTTGCATAATTGGTGATTTATTAATTGTGTAGATGGATTAATGTTGATAGAGCTGGTTTTTGCTCGGTTGAATTACTCACGATTAATTAATCTCAGGTAAATTCGTATAATATAATATCAATTTTCCTACATTAATTTGAATAACTGTAATAATGTCCCTAATTCGTATAACGTTCCCGGGGCAATATTCTTGAAAAAAAAAAGTCGGAAAATAGTAGATAAAAAATGGCAAGAAGGTATTGGTGAAGATAATTTTTATTATTTATGGTAATTATTTTACACATAAAGACAGTATTTTATAAAATATCTTCACAACAGCAAACATGTCATTACATCATTTTATAAATTTGCTAAACATTCATTGTGTTTTTTCGTAAATATTTTTTTTCTTATACAACATGGATTAATTTATTTTTTATCTATTCAAAGATAATCCGTGATACACTAATTAAATATTATGGAAGAGAGAATGTATAGATAAAATACGATTATAGTTATATTCTTGGCTAAGCTTACTCGATATTGCTTAATTAAGTGAAATATACATTCTTCTAACAACATTTAACATTAGCTCCAAAATATTTTCAAATGTTTTTTTTCCCCAATGATTTGAAATATAGTTTTGTTTTAAAACTTCGAAATAAAGTTTTGTTTTGTTTCACACCATGATAAGATGAAGAATTTTAAAAATTATTTAACATACATTAGAATTATTTGATTTTAATAAAAAAATAGGTAATCATTTTGTAATTTAAAATATAAAAAAAGTAACAAATAAGAATGACTTAATTAAAAATAGAATAGTTTCGCAACAAAATGTAGTAGTTTTATGAATTTGTAAAGTTTTTATGAGTTAAATTAGATTTTCTGTTTTCGTAGTGAAAATAATTTAAAGTGTAAAAGTCATGTTTAATGTGATACACAAGCATTTTACATTAAAAAAACTCTAAAAATCTTTTAGAGAAGAATAAAATATTCAGAACTTTTCTTAACTAATTAACTTTTCAGAGAGAAATCTGGAAAATAATAAATAATAAATTAATACAAAAGAAAACTAAGGAACAAATTTGTATGTAACAAAATTAACTTTTGTGTAAACATACAATAAAACAAACGCTTGTAAATTAATGTATTGTATAGGGAAATACTAAATATTTCAAATTATAATTAAAGGAAAGTACAAATATTTAATATAATGTATAATAAGATTTATTAAATACTGAAACTTTGGTTATATTATTTTAATTAAATTGCCATTATTAATATATCAGCACAAAGAAGCAACAATTAAATATGAATTCTATGATAGAATAGCGAAGTTCATTGCGAATAATTAAAGTACTTACAAGTGCTTCTATATTTAAGTATGTAATAATTAAGGATAAACTAATCAAATATCTAATCTGATTAATATTATTTAATTACATTGTGACAGCAGTTAATTTATAATAAATGTTAACACTAATTAATAAATTAATATACTTAACATTAAACTGCAATTAACATATACTCAACATTATACTGCAATTAACATTTACTTAACATTATTGGCATATCATAATTGAAATCGGTCAAAATATTGTATGCACAAATTGTTAAAAGTTAAAAAATAAAATTTTTACGAAATTTCAATAAAATAGTTTTTTGTTACAAATTATCACTCATTTTAATACTAAGTGTATTAGTAATAAACTGATAATCTTCACATATTTTTGACAATTTGCAACAAACAGGAAGATAACAAATTGAATGACCTATTTATCTCAAAAGGCCAAGTTCTTAGTGATTTGCTGACGGTACAGTCTTATCATTTCATCATCCGTTTTTGCATTTTTTACTTATGATCCTTCTACTTCTTGTGATCCTTTTTTGTTACAACATAATCCTAGACTTTGAATCATATACGCGTACTTCACTGACGGAGGCTTGACCTGATCGTCTTCATTTGGACTTTTCAAAGTTCACTGACTGAAGATCGAGAAAGGGTCGTGTGTCGGCAGATGGCGCAAAATTTGTTTCTATCCATTTACTTTGAAAGAAAGCTTTTTTCACTCAAAAATATGCTTTCTTTTTTAGAGGATTTGATTATATATATATATATGTATGTATGTATATATATATAATATATAATATATATATATATATATATATATATATATATATGTATGTATGTATATATATATAATATATAATATATATATATATATAAGCTAGTGGCGTTTCTATCAAAAAGTTTTATTGAAACGAAAAATATATAATTATATCAATAAGTTAATCATTTATAGTATATCCGCCGTTGCTGTTTACAACCTCTTCCCACCTCTCGACCAATTTGTTGATGCCGTTCCGCCAAAGATCGACTGGTCTAGTGTCAAAGGAGTTGTTGAGGCAGTTTTAAGGACCTCTTTGTTGTCGAAGGTAACGTCCTTCATATGGTTTGAAAAGGAAAAGATGGTAATCGGTCAATGCAAGGTCTGGAGAATACGGTGGATGGTGGAAAACCTCCCATTCCAGCTCTTGGAGTGCGGTTTGGACGACTTGTACAACATAGACATATACATGCGCAATGGAGCATCTGTTCTGTACGTTAGGTTATCAGGAATAGCTCCACCACGTAATACGTCTGGTGTGATAGAATTGTCACGAAATTTGAAAACAAAATTGAATTTTAATAGGTTTCTAACATTTGAAATTAAGAATTTGACAGAAATATAACATCAACAACAAAACATTTACAAAATTTCTACTATGGGAGATGACATGAGATAAGTACTGCATAAAAATTGTGAAAATAGATTATCCTAACACTACATGTAACCTTGGTAATAAAAGTACAAATTAGTTATCTTGGTTATGATCATAACAGACGATATAAGTAGCTTATAACACATAAGGAAGCAATATATACAAGTTTAAGTAGATTAGTAAAAAAAGAGCAAATAACTGGGACAAACTTTCAATCAGTACTAGTAACTCCCTCATGCATTTACTGTGTCCTTTAATGTAACATTGCATTTTTCGCAATACCAAAGGACTGCATTGTCTAGACGCAGATAGTTAAGATTAAATATGCATGTGAAGGGTATCCTGAATATTTAACATTTGCTGTAGTTGATAAACTGTAGAATATTTAAAGTATTACAGACTACAGTGTGCTGATTCATCTAATATTTTGCAGCAGCTCAGTCTGTGCACTGTAGTTACCATGATTAAGAAAATTATTCGACAAAAATGTAATTACAATACAACAAATAGTAAAACTGCTTAAAAAAAGTGAATAAAATGTATAGCAAAATGTATATTACAGACACTCTAACGTTACTAGAAATAATGTTTTGAGTCCTGACTTTGAACTCCAGATGATTGTTGTATATGCTTCATTTTCTTTGAAATAAACTTCTGTATATTAGACATTGTATGGAAAGGGCTGCATGGCTGGTAGAGAAACTTTTTCCTCGTTTATTAGATTCTCTGCAATTAATGCAGCATAACGTTTTTGTCTTGCAGCCTAGTTCACTGTGATGTTCTCCGCATTTTACGCACATACAATAAGATCTACGGAATATCATGAAGGAATAGGGTTTGATCATGTCGATCGTATTTTTTCAGTCGAATAGCCTCATTCACGTGGTGTAGCTGGGCAATGCAGAGCTCCTTGTTGACTGTGGCATTCTTTTCCAGCATTTCCCAGTGCCCCAAGAGGTCCTTAAAAACTGGCTCAACAACTTCTTTGACACCAGAACAGACGATTTTTGGCGGAACGGCATCGACTATTTTTCGAGAAGTGGGAAGAGGTTGTAAATAGCACCGGCGAATATATAATTGATTAACTTATTGATATTATTGTTAAATAAAAGTCTTTGGTAAAAACACTGCAAACTTATATTCCCCAACATAATATATATATATATATATATATATATATATATATATATATATATATATATATATATATATATATATATATATATATATATATATATATATATATATATACCGGGTGAGCCAAAAGTTCGTTAAAATTTTAAAAATTCATAAAAAAAAGAAGAAAGTGAGATAAAGAAGTGCGGTTTGCAAGAAAGGGCTCACAAAGTAGTCGGATTTTTTTTAGCAGCAAAAAAAGTTTTAGTTAAAAAAGTCACCTATAGATGGCGCTGACATTGAGAGATTCAGCAGAATTATGCAAATTAATCTTGCGATAAAAGGCCGTGATACTCGAAAATTTCTCATTCGCTTTCAGAATGTTATCATTACACGATCGAGCGTTGTTGGTGAAGTTGTTCTACTTGAACGGAGAGTCAGCAACTATTGCGTTGCGAAAATTTCGCACGACGAAAGGACTGAAGACGAAGAAAGGCCCCATATCGTGTCCTGGAATAGTCAAGCTTGTCAAGAGGTTCGAGGAAACTGGCTCTTTGGAGGATCGGCCACGCAGTGGAAGACCCTCGTTGGCGGAGAGCCGAATTACTGCGGTGGAAACCACAATGAATGATTTAGCGGCGGAATCGTCCATTGGGAGTAGCAGCGCTCGCGAAGCTGGAAGAATATTGGATGTGCCTCAATCATATATTTGACGTATCCGCCACGGGATATTGCATCTCTATCCCTACAAACTGCAGTCACTGCAGGAGTTACAACCGGGAGACACAGCTATGCGGGAATCATTTGCCGAGTGGGCTATGGCAAGAATCGAAAACGACCCTCAGTGGTTGTTCAACGTTTTCTAGACGGATGAGGCGCACTTCACACTACACGGGGACGTCAACACCCATAACACTCGTATATGGGCAACATCTAATCCTCGTGAATACACGACGAAATCTCTGCATCCAGCCAAGTTGACAGTCTGGTGTGGCTTCACCTCATCTTTCATTGTCGGACCTTTCTTCTTTAAAGAACCGTGTCACAGATTGGGCTGGAAAACGTGCACAGTAACCGCTAAGCGTTACCTCACTCTTTTGCGTGACAAAGTCGTGCCCGCATTAAATCAAAGAGGTGTGTTATGTAATAAACTTTATGCAGGATGGCGCACCACCACATTATGCCAATCCAGTAAAACGACTCCTTTTGAGTACCTTTGGTGAAGAGAGACTGATCAGTCGAGGTTGCAAGATCGCATGGCCTCCACGAACACAAGACCTCACTCCGGTCGACTTCTGGTTGTGGGGCTATTTGAAATCACGTGTGTACCGTTCATCTCCTTCAACATTGGCCGAACTCAAAGATTCCATCTGTCGTGAGGTTTCTGCAATTCATTCCGACATATTGCATTCAGCTGTAACAGGCGTTGCGAGTCGATTTAGTTGTGTCGTACAATGTACTGGAGGTCATATTGAACGACTGTTATTATCAGAATAAATGAATGGAGCGTACTGTTGTCCTTTTCATTGTATTTCGGACAGTCAGCGCCATCTATAGACGACTTTTTTAACTAAAACTTTTTTTGCTGAAAAAAAAATTCAACTATCTTGTGAGCCCTTTCTTGCAAACCGCACTTCTTTATCTTACTTTCTTCTTTTTTTTATGTATTTTTAAAATTGTAACGAACTTTTGGCTCACCCGGTATATATATATATATATATATATATATATATATATATATATATATATATATATATATATATATATAATCTTTGACACAATAATAGCAAAATTGCAATTAAACCCTAACACTTATACTAAAATTATGTAATTTACTTGAAAAAAAGATAACAACAGAAAAGAATTCACGATAGGTTACGGTAAATAATTGCTAACTTAAGGTAATAATAAAGCTTTATGTCCAGTGATGTGTAAACAAACTCGTAAATATATTAATAAAAGCTCAAAACACAAGTATTTATTTTAATTTATTCAGCATGAAACATTTATACTTAACCTAAAATATTTTCGGATTTCAACAAAACTCTGAGGACTTTGAGGGTTTAAAATAATGATCATGCTGGTTAAGTGCTATTGATTTACTTTTCTATAATACTCTGATTCTGAAATGAGCAATTTTTAACACATTTACGCAACCATACCTTTCAAACATAGGATTGAGTTTCATTGGCACTTCAAATTCAGCCATATTAAAGTATTAGCAGGTTATATCAGCTTCTCTAATTATTTTGCATTTGATTTTTTGTTGAATTATTTTGCATTTGATTTTTTGTTGAATTATTTTGCATTTGATTTTTTGTTGAATTATTTTGCATTTGTTTTAATAAATTTATAGTTATCAACTTTTTATTGCATTCTTCATTTATACACTGTCCGACACTTAAAATTCAAAACCAAGAAGGATTCGCCAGAAAGTAATGAAACTAGGAAACACAGAGAGAGAGAGAGAGAGAGAGCAATTAACAATATGTAATTTGAATTTTGAAATGATATGCATATTGCAAAGCGAGAACAAAGTCAGGTTAGTAGGTTGTAGGACCACCATGGACGGCGATGCATGAAGCAACACGTATAGGCACAGATACAATGAGAGTCAAGTTCCAACAACAGTCAATCAATAATGCAAGCCAAAATTTGTTTAAGTCAACAATTTGCCTTCTGAAGGAGGCAGTGGCAGGGTCTGCAAATAGCGTCCAATCATATCTCAAACGTTTGCGACTGGTGAGAGATCTTGCGAGGACATTTACCAGGGAAACAGCTGTACACCGTCCAAATCATGTTGACTGATACTAATAGTGTGTGGTCAGGCATTATCCTGTTGATAAAAATCACTGCGCACCTCTTGAAGATTAGGAAGTGTCAGTTGTGTAATGTTGGGCTGTCATAGTTCCGTTAATTTGAACTAGAATCTACTTGGAATCGTATTAAAGGGCAGCTCAAACCATAATTTTGCTTTGTCTCACAGTGGGTGCAGGATTGAACGTGTCTCCACATCGATGCCACTCTGGTACCCGGTGGCTATCACTGAAGAAACAGAAGTGGGACTCATCTGAGAGGACTTTCCTGTGCCACTTTCACATCCACAACGCTCTAATTCAACACCATTCCAGACATTGGGATCTATGTTGTTGAGTTAATTTCAGTCTTCTTAACGGAAGCCATGAGAGCTGGCCACTAGCAATCAATTGAAATTAAATGGTTCCGCTTGATATGGGAGCATCCAGGGTGTCTTGCACATGCTGCAGAATTTCGATAGACGTGCTTTACAGGGCTGCCCCAACCTCCTGTCGGACGCGTTAATCCATGTGTGCTGACTTAACTCTTGCTGCACCGGCACTCTGCAATCGTTCCAGTTTCTTGTTCCAACCATCTTCGCCACAGTCAATGCACTGTGGACGCGCTGCTATCACTGGTATTTGTCAGCTGCGACTTGCCTTAAGGAACAACCTATCCTTATAAGTCCGATCACCGTCCCCCTCGAAACTCGTCTGTCTTCTGGAACTGACTCCGTCAGTGATGGCCTGGCTTTCTCTTCAGTTACAGGTTTCCTTTTGGACAAGAACATAATTTCAACAATTATTTTCCAAGTAGCGATAACGGCGCGATATTGCACACTCTGCTTGTTCCTCATATTATACCTTATCCTACATGTTCTGTAGAGTTGGACATTTCACATCATTTGCATAACTCGGTAAGTTGCGTCTCTACTGAAATTTGCATCATTTTCTGGCCACTCCTTCTTTTTGTTGTATTTTCAATGTCGAGCAGTATATTTCACCTGGTGAAAACAAGCACTTAGATGTTAGGGATCCCGCCTTTGTGGGAAATTGCACCTTCTTTCAAAAATAATTTTCCGAAATTAAATAACTTAAAATTCTTATTTAAAAAAACTGAAATATAGATTTTTTAATATAATTTTGCTTGTTTCGTAACATATCAAAATAAAAAATTGTTCCAACAATTAAAACAAGACACTTCTGACCACAGTCATGATTTAACCGTGAAGCAGTTTAACAGGTAAAATGTAAAAAGTGTTAGCTGTAATCTTGATTTAAATTAAAAATTCTAACTTAATGCCATGAAAACAGAAGCAGAATTCTGTTTTCTTTATGGTATACAGATTAAAAAAAATTGTAACCGTAAAAAACCGTATATTTTAATTTATTTATAAAAACATGAATTTTTCTACACTTTAATACATAAAAATTGAGAGAGAGAGAGAGAGAGATTTACAAAATATATTTTAATTATCCTTGACTCGAAATGATAATTATACCTCAAGATAAAATTTCGCCAATATATTAGCTAAAATTATGTTAAATGAAATGTAGAATTTTTTAAAATTTCTTTTAATTAAGAAATTAGATACTGAATTTGTGTCTCTTTTCATCCACAATGTATTTCTGATTGGCAAATATTAGAAAAAACGAAATCTCGTTCTCTAAAAAGCCCAAGAATAATACTTCTTAAAAAATCTAAGAATTAATACTTCTTTCTTTTCTTTTTTTCAAAGGATTTTGAAAAATGTCTTATTGTGGGAGTGTAAAAAAAGGGGATCCGATGAAGTAAATATTTGTTTGCTACTTCTAGCGGTTACGGATACAAGACAGTTTTAATAAAACGAAACGAGATACCTTTCTTTCTTGTGGAGAAAGCTCCAGAGCGAAGTGTGACGTCAAATCGCTTAAATAACATCGTGGCAAAAACAATTTTACAAGGAGTTCAAATTTGCGTTAAATATGTTTTTGAATTAATTTCAACTATTATAACTAAGATTTCTAAATGATTTATAGTTTTATTTTTTAATTAGATAGAAAATAATATCCTGGTGGCAAATCTTATTTCTTTTCGGGAAGTCATTCACAATTCAACCAGAACAAATAGATTAAACATTTCATTTATAAGGGTATAGTGGAGTTTGCTTAACACATTCTGAAATATATTTATGTTATACATTTTTTTATCTTGTGCGAGCTAGGCTTATAATTATGGGGTGCGCTGCTCCACTTTTCCATACTGAACCATATTTGGTGTGGAGTCCGACTGCTTCAGTACACACATGTCATAGGGACCCGTTTATAGGGTAGCAACCATTCACACCACATTCATACACAGAAAGGACAAAAACAGGATAGATAGAGAGAGAAAGTACATCCATGCCCGAACTGGGATTCGAACCCAGGACCTCCCTATCCACCGTCAGGCATGTTATACATTTAAATGCATTGAATGAAAAGTTATATAATACTAAGACTTAAAAATAGATTGATTTTATTTTATGTACTCAATCAAAGAAATAAGTTCACTGAGTAAATTCGAATAATGAGTAGATTTTATTTAATATGCGGTTTATTTTTAACATTTTAAATGAACAGTTAAGTTTGTTTTGTAGTAATAAAAAGTATGGTTTAATTTCTTTTTAACTTACTCAAACATTTTTAGCTTTTTTTTAAAACATTTCATTAGTTGTATTCAAAAGAATTTGCATGTAAGAAAACTTTTATTAAATAAATTAAAATACATAAAAGGATTAATGTATTTTTTAAATTTATAATAATTTTCTTATTTTTTCAAATTAAGTTAAAAATTTATGAAATTCCGAAAGATAAAATATTGTATAAAAAGTTTGTAGCAATGATAAAATAACTCATTATTTCAAGAAACCTTTTGAAGTTTCGTTACTTTTCTTAAAGAGTAATAGTTGTAATTTAAAATGCAAGTTGTACATAAAACACACAAAAATATTAAAATAAAAAAAATGAAAATATAGATTCTATTTCATTTTAAAAATTATATAACTTTAAGAAGGGGCTCTAACAAGAAGGAAAAATATTATATTTAATAAATTTCTTGTCAGATTTACAATGCGGTGATCTATAAAAGGTAAAATTTATTAGGCTGTTTGAGTTTTATAATCAAGAATTTATTATTTCTTTAAATTTATACTATAATTTCCTTAATATTTTGACGCGAAAAATACTTATGATTGTCATTTATATAAATTATGAATAATTCTTTCTTATATTTCATATATTGCTTCTTATATTTCTAAAATTTATACACAAATTAAAATGAAATAGTTTTCGCAAATCCAAAATGATGATAATATATAGTGAAAATTTAAACTTCTTTACATTATATGGTTTTGGAATTTAAAAATTAATCAAAACATGCTTAGTTTAAAATATACTTAAATTTTAAAAAATGGAAGAACTTTTGATAAATTTAAAAAATTCATAATAAATTATATGAAATACTAAAGCTTGAAATGTTACCTATTAATGTCTCATTTTTTACGAAATTAATATAAATTATAGCTTAAATTATAAAAAATGTTTACAGGGTGAAATGTGTTATTTTTAGTTTTATTAAAAATAAAATCTTCGAAGGAAACATGAAGTTTATCATAAATCTCGTAAATTTCTTTTGATTTTAATTTTTCTTTACTGAAAAATTTTAATTCAAGCGATTTATAGTGTGCGTAATATATAATGCATGATAAAATTATCTAGCCCTTATTGAGGAATTTTAAACGTCACATATATATGAATGCTAATACTAATTTTACTTCTCTTAATTATTTCAAAAAAAAAAAATTCATCATGTGTTATTACTGTATTTCTTCCCCAAATATTTTAAAATAAAATTTTCATTACTTAGAAAATGAGAACCACAGTTAATAACCTTCTCAATTAATTACTACACTTATTCCAAATCTTTTATTTAAGTAATATTACATTTATTTTTACTTAAGTAATGCGAAAATTTTTATTTAAGTAATATTATATTTTAGTATTGAATTGGAATATTGAAAATTAATAATATTAAAAAAGAATATCAAAATAAAATTAAAGCAAAATTTCAAGTTAAAATTAAAATAAACTTGAAATCTATTTTAATTTTATTTTGATAATCTTTTTAAATACTGAAGATCTGCAATTTATCTTAATATTATGTGGAGTCTCATTTTTATGTGTGATTCGTTTATTTAAACCAGTGCAACAATCTATATCTTAATTTAAAAACAGCAGGGGTTAGCAATTTATTGTAACTTATTTTTTTTTCGAATTCTTGTATGAATGTTTTATATCCTAAGGAACAAATATTTTACAGTTACGCGTATACTTGCTGGATTCCGAAATTTATTTAATAAAAATTTGTATCCTTATTTTTGTAAAGTGAAAATCCATATTTTATCTATATTTTTTGAAATTTTTTCCATATTTTTGAACCAACATTTCAATGCAATCAGCTGTTACACATACACACAAGTAAAAAAATGAATAAAATATATAAAATATTTATATATGAAATAAAAATTTAATTCCTTGGCAAAGGAAAGAACTTTAATGGCTTTAACATCTACAACATTAACTATTTTCGAGATTGCTCAAAAGCCAAATATAAAATATTGGTGTTCCCCCCAATTCATGACCGGTATGGTAGCAAGCAACCAGCAGGTGATGTCACTTTTAAGATATTGGTGTTCCCCCCCTACTCATGACTGGTATGGTAGCAAGCAACCAGCAGGTGATGTCACTTTTAAGATATTGGTGTTCCCCCCGTACTCATGACTGGTATGGAAGCAAGTAACCAGCAGGTGATGTCACTTTTAAGATATTAGTGTTCCCCCCCCCTACTCATGACTGGTATGGTAGCAAGCAACCAGCAGGTGATGTCACTTTTAAGATATTGGTGTTCCCCCTACTCATGACTGGTATGGTAGCAAGCAACCAGCAGGTGATGTCACTTTTAAGATATTGGTGTTCCCCTCTACTTATGACTATATGGTAGCAGGCAATCAGTAGGTGATGTCACTTTTAAAAGTAGTCGCGTTCAGCTGACAGCCTTATGAAGAACCATGGGAAGACACCTGAAATAACTTAGAATTGACCAGGGAAAAAAGATTTTTCCATGTGTAGCAAATGCAACATAACGCATTTTATCCCTAGCCATCTACAGTCCTACTTAGGGCTTGAAAAAGAGAATTTATTCCTCTTCTTCATTCGGACTCTTTGTCTAGTGAAGTCTATTGTCTTTAGTCTTTTTTGAAGTCTATAGTCTTTGTCTACAGAAGTATATTGACTCCTGAATCTAGTTTAGCCTATTGGCTAACCAGGTAGGATAAAAACAACAATATTATTATACTCACAATCAAAGATTCTTTGAGAGGGTTGTTTTGAAATTGTTGAAATATATAGCACCTCGGTTTAAACGATATATTTAGGAAATTTTGAAGAGAGGCAAATCCTGTCTCCTTCCATCGAGACTCTTACCTCAGTGAATTTTTTTCAGAGATTAAATTAATTAAAACATTCATTTCTTAGAACCAATAAAAATGACTTTTACAATTTCATAAATCTCTACTTTAGAATAAAAACAGCATCCATGTGCAAATTCCTTTTCTGATTATAAATAGCTAATTTAGATAAATAATTTATTTTGTTTATTACTTTTAATTTTAAAATAATTTATTTTGTTAAATCAGTTTTGTTAAAAAAAAAAAGAAAAAAAAATCGTATCAATCTCAATATTTATGAAAGAAAGCATGCAATATCATTGTGAAACATGATTTTTCAAATTTCCCCTTTTGAAAAAATTTTTGAAGATATTTAGTAGCATATGTTTGGTTGTGACAGTCTTTTCTCTTTCCAGTTTGATGTGTTCAGAAATCTTATTTTCTGAAGAAAACAGCATCTATTGCATATTTTCCATGGCACGCGATAAAATCCTGGAAAACCCAAAGTTAAACTGTTATATATATATATATATATATATATATATATATATGCAGAATCTTTTTTTCAATATTGTTCGGGCATGGATGTTACTTTCGCTCTGTGTTTCTTTGTCGATTTTTGTCTGATGATGTACGAATGTGGCCCGCCTTATAAATTAGTTTGTGGCGGTAAGACGCGGGTAATACTACTCGCCTCCATGACTTGGTTCCAAGTGCTCGCTGGGTAAAAAGACAAATGAGTAGCTGTTTCCGGTCTTGTTGTGGAGAAAGGTTGGTTATCCAAGTGCCCTTTTTCTAGTGCAAGATTTTTCTTTGTTATATAAACCATTGTAGTTAAATATATGTATAGAAATTGAATTTAATTAAGAAAAATACTAAATTCAAAAGAAATTTAAAATTTCGTGTGAAAAATACGTATTTAAAAATTTATAATCTAGAGGAAAGTACATACTAATTAAAATTTTAATAATATAAATAATACAATCAAGTAATTAAAGTTATTTATTATAGTAAAATTGGATTAAATTTTTCCTTTAAATTATAAAGTTTATTAAAAGTTTAGAAGCATTCTGTTTGATTGTTTGAGAATTATGCAGACATGTTTCTTTAACTGCAACCCAGTGAAAAGTAAATTTATGTTGTAAATACAAAGATAAAATTGTTTAGTCTACAATACACGTTTCTTAAAAATTTCCTTTGCCAAGAATTAAAATTTAAATAACTAAAGCAGCACAAAGTTTGTAAAATATAAAATAATTAATTATGTGATGAAAATATTTCAAAAAAATAATTCAAAAAAAACTAATTTTAAATTTCAGAGTATAAAATTTAATAAAAAATACTGGATTTGCTCATCATTGTTAATTAATAATTTAATCCTACGAGATAAATCACTGAAATGTTTTTAATAAATACCCGTATTATTGATTAAAATAATTCGCATTTAAATACTTAAAAATTTTATTCAAGCTCTTTATTGGAAATTAATTTAAAGTAATTTTATTATAGTTTACTATGGAATAAATCGAAAAAATTCCGTTTCTTTTAACAATTACAGAGTTTTAAGTTTTCTGTAATTTTTTTGATTAGTCTTAGATTAAAATCATTTATTTCAAGCTACTAAAAAGGAAAATAATTTGAAAGCGCCAATATAATTATACCTATCCGTTACTCGTAGATTTTTCGTTAGCTATTTGAATTAAATGTATAAAATTTGAAACAAATCATTCATAAATTGTCTCTATTTCCTATATAAACAATTCAATGATTAAATTTTAAAATTCATTTAGCAATTTATTTTTATTGAGAGATAATATTTAAATATGCATTGACACATTTCAATTACAAATTTATTTACATTGATAATTTAATTTCAAAATGTTTTAAAACTCTGGCATGTGCTGTTATTTTTCTATAAACAAAATAAAATTTTTGCAATTAAAAAAAAATATATCTATTTAACAATGTAATTAGAAGAAAACTTTTTTGCATGGGATTAGTTTATTTCAACTTTCAGCTGTAGATATTATCAAGCATTTTATCATTAAAATAGAAATTTTTAATGTTATATTCATGTGATGTATATACGAAGTGAGTTAAATGTAGTCAAAACTTTTAAAACTCATAAAAAACGAAGGATATTGATAAAAAAAAAGTGTGGTTTTTCAAGAAAGGAGGTCACAAAAAAGCTGAATCTTGTCTCAAACCTTTCAATACATCCGAATTTATCTCATCTGTCATTGTGGGACAAATTTTCTTTGAGGATTGGCCCTCAAATTTGGATTGGAAAATGTGAACAGTAACCGGTGAGTATTAATTCACTCTTTTGTTCAATAAATTCGTATTTGTGTCAAATCAAATAAGCATGGTATCTGCAAATAGCTTTATGAAGGATGGGACACCATCACATTATGGTAAAAGTCCTGTTGTAGTTATACCAGTCCTGTATGAAATGATTATTGTCGTGTTATTGATCAAGAAAGAGAGAGTAATCGAATTTACAAAATCGCATGGCCTGCATGATTTCCGGACCTCAAACCGGTTGATTTATGGGAGGAATTTATTTGAAGCACTTGTATACATTCTTCCCCTTCAACACTGATTGAGTTCAAACATTCTATCTGCAACTTATAACGACCAGCTGTACGCTTTTGTGAAAGGTATTGTGAGTCACTTAAATAATATCAGAATGCATTTGCGATCATTTTAAACCCTTGTTATAGCAAGAATAAAATAACGGAATGAACGATTGGCTTGTTTTTATTATGGTATCCCTCCTCTCTCTCCTTTTAAACTAACTCTCGTTGATTTTTAAGCTAACCTTTTCCAGGCTTCTTTCAAATTTCACGTCTTTATTACTATTCCTTTCTTTTTTAAACATACTTAAATTTTGATGATTTTCAGACCCACCAGATATATTTTGCAGAACTATATAAATAATGCAAAAATTATTTACAAATGTGTCACAGGCAACAATATTATGTAAATTAATGCTTCAATTTAAATATTTTTCTGTGTGATGGGTATTACCTCATTATTCTTTTCATAAATCAGAATTAAAATGTGCCTTATTTTCAATAACGGTTGGAAAATAAACAAAATTTTAGGAAATAAAGAAAAATTTATTCAACAGATATATATTTTCATATAGTTACTTTTTTTACATGACAAATAATAGTCTTTTATCGAAGAACATACAGAATAAAAATGAGATATTAAAATAATTTCCTTTTCATTGTTCACCTCTTCAAAACGAAGCGGAAGTAATCTTCATTCATATGATATAAGTTAGTCGACATCAGTATCTCCACTTTGCGGATGTGTGTGACTTTTAAATAAGGAAAGGCAAAGATGATAAATTTAGAAGATCATTTGTTTTCATATGAGTAATGATAACTGCTGATATAATAGGAAAATATCTGATGTTTCCGGAGCAATTTCCGGATGTTAGTATCATCTTCTTTTTTCTGTGATTATAAACATTGAATGCTATTTCTTAAGTATTTAAAAAAATTCAAGTTTGCATTTTAGAAAAGCCAAAAAAATACAATAGTATCCTCTATGGCAAACAAGCATGAGAAAAATCTGTCTGTGCAAATCAAACCATTGTTTAGCATGGCTAGTACTATAGCTGGAAACTTATACTCTGACGAAAGATGAAATTTCTGCAAAAACTCTTCTATTATAGCATTGTTTTCAAGTGTAAAAGAATAATTTCCTGATTGTTTAGTTTCTTTGTCCCAGTTTATGGCTTTTTTATTATGTGAGTCTTAGCTGGCATTATGGGTTTCATTTTACTTTAAAATTAACTTTATTCAATGCAAAAGCATTTGATGTGGCTCCTTTCCCTTTTGGGATGTATTATAATTATGCGGTAGAAAGATGTTACTCCAATCAAGTGCCCATCAGAGCTCTGAAATTTGCTGTGAATATAATAATTTATGAGTATCATAAACCTGTAAAAGTTATAAGTAAGATAATTAAATGAACAGAAATTTTTGTTAAACTATGTTAATCAGAAAGTACTTCATCTGTGGATACATTTAACAAATTTACCACAAAAAGAAATATTTTTTATTAAAAGGTTACAAAAGTGGTGACAAATATTATGCAATTGACTACTCACAGTATAGTACATAATTGTTAGTTGAGATTTTATAAATTTTTGATAAATTCAAGTTCGTTTTTGGTTGGTCACAACTTAATCCATGAATTAAGTCCTTCCTGTGTCTTTTTATGAAAAAAGTATGATCTGTAATTTTTAAGAAAATAAAATTGCCACAATATCACTTAAAAATGATTATTTAATGTATTAATCTTAAGTTGAAAAAATGGATATTATATATGTAGTTAGACTTCAAATTAGGCAATTCATATATATATTGAAAATATAAATCTTATTTAAATGATCCACTTTAATTAGATAGTAATTCTATAAACATACTTAAAATTATTAAAATGGTTAGATTTTACCTCGTTTCCAAAAAGTAGACAACCATCTACTGAAAACGAAACACCAAAAGAGACAAAAAATACAAATACTATATTTCTTTCAGAGGTTTTACGTAATGAAAATGATATTTGGTATTGAAATTCAATATCTTTGAAGTGACAAAGACGAGGAACTCAATAATAAGAGTTTTCCACACGTAACTAATAATATAATCGTTGCTATATTCTGCTATTAGATTTGAAGATTTTCTATTAAGGAATAATAGTTACATGTTGTCAAAGTTCATTTGCATATTTGCGGATCCGACATGTCAAAACAAGCATAATTGAATCATTAATTTGAAAACGCTCAGTGATTGATATATCTGACGATTAGATAAAATTAATAATACAATGTGATGCATTGAAAAGTAAACATTAAATGTAGTTTATGATCTCGCATTTTCCTATAGAAACAGGGACACAGGCAAGACCTAAAAGTAAGGAAGGATGACAAAGTATCAAACTTATATTCAGTGCAGTTTGGTAAGAAAACGGTAATGAGTACTAGTGAAGTGTGGGAGAGAAATTAAAAAAAATCCCCTTTAAATAAAACCTAGTTCAGTATTAGTATGTTAATAAGACGACACACAATTGATGCATCTCTCTATTATACTTTCAAACTTTAATCTAACTATTGGTACTAGAAGCAGACACGTGATTCAATCGAAAACACATTATAATAATGTATTTCGAAATACCTTCTCCGCCATTTAGAGTACCAGCACAAATATAAATACGTCTGGTTTATAGTCAAAAGTAAGCAATGTGATGGACATGTTATAGATAATCCATTACCTTGCAAAGGACAACGTATTGTTTCTGTAGCCACCGTTTGTTCTGTTCCAGATTGTGATCTATGTGATATTATTGTGATTGTGATTCTCATTCCATTTTTAACATGACCACAATGTGTCTACTTTATGGACTAAAACTTCGATGAAGCGATTGTAAATATTCTTATCGGAAAGATTAAGTGATATCTTATTTCATATTATTTAAGATCCACTGATTCCATATTATCATAATTATGATCTGAATATGTCAGACACATGAAGGATAATTCCTCAGAAAGATGATAAGCACTCTGTGTGCTGCTCTTTTACCGCTTTGTTGTTTAAAACTTTACTAGAATGATGTTTGTTTTTTTCGATGAGGCATACTGAAGATAAACACTCGAAAAAAGTTCATTAATAGCACAGTTTATATTCCTTAAAATAGTCAACTTTATATAATAAATAAGAAAGTTCTTTCCTTTTTTATGTTAACACTGAATGAAGCAAGAACAAGTGAGTAACTTAAAGTATGATGGGGTTGAAACACCAGTCAGTCTAGAGTAGAAATATCAATCGTCATAAAAGCCCGTTCACCGCTCACATTCATCAATCTTAACTCGTACAGAAGCAAAGGGAAATGGTCGTGTCAAAGGATATTATTTGCTTCCCAGTATCATTTGCTTCACAAGTTTAAAGTGGATTTATCAGCTGCTACATCAATTCACCGAATATGTCAAGCATTTTGGGATAATAATGGGAATGAATATGTGGCAAGGCATTGGTTTCACAAACTCAGGTCGGGAGATTTGCCCCTCTGTGATAAAACTCTCAGCGGATGACCACAGGCCTTGGATGATGTAGAACTTCCGGGTCATTGGGGAAGACTGCTGTCAAAATTGTGGTAAACTTGCCTTTCAGTTATGCTATTGGAACGTGTACAATAGGTATTGCAACATAAGGAACCAACGCTGGTTAATTGCAAGAGTGTACTGTTCTTGGCCGATAATGCCAGGCCTCACGTCATGCAAGTGGCTATAAATAACATACAGCGACTTGTTTGGGAGACTATGTGCTAACTTCCTAACTCACCTGACCTTGCACCATCAGATTACTACCTCTTCCATTCCATGGACATTCATCTTCGTTTAAAAAGCCATTGAAGCAGATTTGCGCCAAGCACTCAAAATCTTCTTTCCGTTCAAAATCCCCGAGTTATACGGCAAGAAGCTGGCACAGCTGGAGGCATGTAGGCAGAAGATGCTAAATGCTGATTGTGGTTACTTCGAGGACTAACAATAAGTAACGCTTTCTGTAAATCATGTTCTTATGAATAATTAAAAACGGCAATATTTTCTTGTTTACCTTGTAATATAGCAGTTTATAAGTGGCTACAGAAGTCCATGATGTGCACATGCATCGAAAGAATAATGTTCCCATTTCATCACGCTACACCTAAATGTAAAAATTTCTTATCATTCAGAATATAATACAATGGTGTTAGTGTAGTTTCAGATCTTTCTAAGAAATATTTAAAAATTTTTAACAGAAAATCATTCTTTAATTTTGAATTAATTTCTTTAATTTTAAGCGGAATGGCTAAGTTAACGTCTCACATATTGAAATGATTTTTAAGAAACTGTGTGACTTTTAATGTGTATTATATAAATAAGTTTATACTACATCAAATTAGTTTAAAATAAAATGAATTCATTTGTCTCTTTCGAATTGAATTTATTTCAATATATATTGCGAATATTTATAAAATGTATATTATTAGGATATTTCATGAACAGTTAAAAAAATCTTATTAAATTATAAAGTTGAAAGACATTTAAAAATATATCGACATTATTTCTATAACATAATTAATTGACATATAGTAGGAATTTATGTTATTTTAATTAGACTGTCAAATTAATTTCTTAGACATATAAAATATTCAAGTTTAGTTTCGTAATCAAATTTTATTAATAAGATTTAAACTCCACAGCCGGGCATTAGGAAAAAAAGATACATCTTAATAAAGAAATTATTTAAGTTTAATATGATAATATAAATTAATTAAATGGAAATATATACTAAATGGTCATATATATATATAAAATAATTTTCTTTGACATTTATTATGTGATAATAGCTTATCCATAATATTCATCTAAAATAATCAATAATTTCTTATAAAAAGATAAGATTTCTATTTATCAAAATTTTTTTACAAGATTGTGTGTCTTTAGCTAAAATACTCTTAAATATTGTGTACTTTAATCTTTGTAACGTAAGAGATATGACAAATGCTATAATTGAATAAAATATATTCTGATAAAAATAATTTCTCTAATACATGCAATCCTTAGATAATATCAAAACTTTGCGCAATGATTAAACAAGTTTCAGTTTTGAGGAATTCATATTTATCTCCGATATTTAATATCTGTCTGTATGAAAAGACATTGAACATTCTCTCTCTCTCTATTTTCTTTTTTTAAATAATATTTGGACTTTGCCTCAAGCATCGTTACCATGGCATTCTAAAATTAATTTGAAACACTATTTCTTATTGATAAATACATATTCCCAATAGCGAATCCCGAAGAATCTTCCTGAAACTTATTAGAAATTCTGACTATCTTCATGAATTTAATCAAGTTTCCAAACAATCAAATTATTTACAAAATGTTATTCTATGAACTTTAACTATATGATAAAGTTATTTATTGCTATATTTTTATCTACAGTATTTAAAATATAAAGCTCTTTGAGAATTATAGGTTGATTGTGTGTGTTCTAAATGTTTAATAACAAAATAATAATCGCGAACTTTCCCTTTTTAAACTATAAACTTTTGTTTGTGTTGCTATTTTCAATAGCTAATATTAATTATTATCGTGTTGTTACGTATTACTTATTAGTGCCCGAAATCTTCAAAGAATGACTTTTAGTAATATATTTAGTAGCAATCAAATCATTAATATTTGAAACAAAATGTATTTTGGTGCTTGAAAATAAATTAAACTGTATATACATAATTTTGATTTAATACCATAAGATTTTAACAATATTAATGCACTCTTACATGTTATTATATTATTTATTGACATAATATTTTAATATTATTTCACTTATTATTATTGTTATTATTTTTTGGTATTATATATTATTCCTTGCTATTATATATTATTTAATGACATTATATTTTTTATAGTTTATCACTTATTAACACTAATGCTTGAAAAATTGAAAAACACAATTAGTAATGTTTAATTAATCAGCTATTGCTATATTATCTTTTATGTCACATGTTAAATGCAACACTATGATGAAAAATAAAATAATTCTATTAAAAAAATTGTCATTCTCGTAATTTAAATGCAACAATTTCTGCATCTGTCCAAGGAGAGCATCTTATTAAAGGAGCCTGCATACATTAAAAGCTTCCCAAGCTCAGTATCCTTTCAGTGGTATTAAGAGGAGAAAGCCAGCTCAGGTGTTGACCATGTCATTTGGATAGGATTGAAAATTAAGAAATAGTTGGAATTGCTTAGCGGCTTCAGTCGGCAAGAAAGAACAATTTGAAACGTATAGCAATAAACTTTATTTGCAGAGATATAGTTAAGTACAAAGAAAAGAAAGAGAGTATGTTATAATATTTTTTGATTATATTATAAAAGAACAATCATCCTGATCGATAAAAACATACTGTAAAATTATTTTAATTTAAAAAAATGATTGAAATTAAAATAAAAAATTCAAGTTTAATTAGAATTTTATAATTTTCAAAGATATATTTATTAATAATAATAACATTATTTTTAAGAAATTGTGGCATTTATTTAATACTTATATATATATATATATATATATATATATATATATATATATATATATATATATATATATATATATATATATATATATATATATTACAAAAGTATTATATACAATATCACCTCGCTTTTAATTATAAGAATAAAAATGTAGGTTTTCACTTTTAAAACTACGAAAAATAATTTCCGTTTTTCTTGTCGGCCTAATTAGCTTACTATCATCTGTCACGTGTTCAAATTACTTCATGCCAAGATTCGCGATTCTTTAATGGGTAGGACATGCACGTGACATGGCAAAACAAATCGGAGTCAAAAACATCAACCTTTCGAAAGAATTCGAAATTTTTCTTTATTCGAAGTCACTCACACTCTCCAGTTATGTCACCGATTAGATAATTGTTTTTTCTTAACGGCAAGGAAATTTTTGAAATAGCAAACAATTCGTTTTTTTTTTTTTATTTTATTTTTTATTTTTTTCCGAAAAAAATTTGGTGTTTCTTGAAAAATTGTTCTAAATACCATGCTAGTCTTTCATTTTAAATTTTAATTTCCACAAGTTGTGCATAAATATTATTTAAATATTTGATTATTTCAAGATAGGTTTTATTGATATAAAAAAGTTCTCGAAAATTAATTACTTTATTTGCTTAAAGAATTTTAATTTTAAATTTATAATGCGAATATTGGCATCGCTGCAGCCTACTGGAAAACGAATCGTTCTCCAATTTCGAAGTCAATGGTTTGATGTCTAGAACAACCGGAGATCCTTGTGCTTTCATTTTTAATATGTATGTATGTCTAGAAATAGATGCAAGAGCTTAAGTTTCACATACAGCAATTATTTAAAGTTCCTCTTCCCAGTTTAATAACTTGAGATAGGTTATCTGAAACGTAATGCAATGAAACAAAAATGAAATTATTTAAGCAATAAGAATATTTCTATACTTTTGAAATGTTTCTTAAAGTTTCTAATGGTAAAAGTTTACAATCAGGTATTCCTCGATTTTTTGGTGATTTTTTGACGCCAAGCTAGAAGCCAAAATGTGACTAACAAGATGGCCGTTACACAAAAGCTAAACTAAGGTAAATTAAACTCCATTGTGAAATTTTTCGTCAAACCAAAGGGTTTCAAAATTTTACACCAAAACCTTTCTAATATTTCTTGTTAGTATGGTGGGTGTTGTTGTTGCAGAAGCATCCCTGCTTCTCTGTACCTAGGACCTGAGTTCGGCTCTACCAGTCAGATAGAAGTCGGGTAGCATCTTCATAATTTTGATGCAAGTACCAAGCAGAAGACACCCAATACCTGGCCTGCCAACCCCAGAGGTATCATTTCACTCGGAAAACGTTATTACCACGCCCAGTACTAACATGTCCCAGCCATCATCAGTGAACACGACAGTTCTTCGGTTAAGCCGGGATTCAAATTCACTATCTTCTGATATCTAGAACGACGCTCTAACTAACCTGGTTACCGCAGCCAGTAGTATAGTGAGTGTGAAATGAATGATCTACTTGATGTATAAATGTTTGACCATTGATCATATCACATGTTCATTTTAATGTATATATCAATTTCGATTGGCATCACTAAGCATCTGTGATGCTCTATAACCCATCAGTTTAAATTCATATATTAATTCATCAGTTAAAATTCAAAAAAGGAAGGATATTGAGATTTAAATAATATATTCTCCTAGTTAAAATTTACTTAGAGAATTTTGATTTCTATATTAACTAAGATCGTCATTTCCATCGAATTTTATTTGGTTAGTCTGAAATACCATTAATCATAAATTACCAAAGTGTTTTAAATTTAATAAGTATTTAAATTTATGAATGCACAATTGTTTGATATTTATGAATGTATTATTCGTATCTAATCTTTTTAACATCAATATGAATGATTACTCAGAAAAATCTGTCTTATAACACCAGCATAAATTGGTATATGTTTTTGTTATATTACTAAGTTTGAATCGTACCGAATAATTTTATGCTAAAATTATTTGTGATTGTGAATAATGTATTTCATGTTAAATATTCACCAAAAAATTAGTGCACAGAAATTTCGGAAAATAGCAAACTACCTATTTCTTGCTCGATCTTCATTGTAAATTAATACTTCCACAATCAGTACTTTAGGCAAAACAAACTTCTTTTTATAAACATTTTTTACATCCAAGCAATAAAATTGTTTTGAAGTCAACAGTTTAGTTTTCAAAAAAATTTATTAAATTTTCATTTTTTATACAGAAATTTAATCACCGATAAGTTGTATGTACTAGATTAATGAAGTTGTATGTACTAGATTAATGAAGTTGTATGTACTAGATTAATGAAGTTGTATGTACTAGATTAATTAACATCAAATATTCTATGATTATATGATATGTAGAACATTCGATAAAAATTTATTATGAATAAAGATTTATTTATTTATTTTTTAGAAAACTGCTATATTTCTCCGGAAAAAAAAGTTTCCAAAATTCCATTATTTTATTTTTCTATAAAAGAGAATTTCTATTTCCTGCATCTTAAGCTAAAAAATCCAGGAGACAGGAAATTTACACCAGGACATATTTTGAGATGTCTTATTTACCGTTATAATTTAGAGCATCTTTCAATAAAATCTTTTTAACAGTGCATTGTCTAATTAATGAAGTACTTTGTTACTTTTATTCATGACGAATGATACATTATATTTTCTAGGTATAAAGAGGTTTTTCCCTTCAAATTCAGTCCTAAAATATTGTTAACAAAAAAGCAAACATGTTCTATAGCTTTATTAACAGTGAAATTCTTGTTACGATTGTTCTTCAAACTAATGGAAATCTCTGCAAATTTTTCATTATATTTATCTTTTTATTACCTGTAATTTTGATTAACTATGCTATTAGATTATTATAGTATATTTCTTATAACATAATATCATGTTAGATTATCACAATTTTAATTTTCATATACTATTTCCGTTATATTGATCAAATCATGAATTATTTTATTTCAAGCATTGGAGCAGAAAATCACTTTTCAAAATAATATTTTTACTATATTTTTATTGTACTATATTTGCTATATTATTATAAAAATATTGGACTATATTTACTATATTAATATTTAAAAAATTGGAAGTCATAATTCCAATTTTTTTCCATGGTTTGTTTTTAAAAATTCTGTTATAATGCATACATAATTTACAATAATTTTCTACAATTTTAAATTTAAATTATTTGTGATTAATTGTGTTTAAAGAGTCTAAGGCCTTTTCACGCTACATGACTTTTATCGTATGATAAAAAATCGTCCGATATTTTATGTGAGAAATTATTAAAAAACCACACAATAGACTGGTCACACAATATCGTTTCACATTCAGTGTGAATGAGAGCAGTTTATTGAGTGGTTTTTTTAATAACTTTTCATGGTAAAATATTGGACGACTTTTTATAGTGCAATAAAAGTCGTCTAGTGTGAAAGAGGCCTAAGGATAATTTAAGGCGCTTCACTACATTTCGATAATTTTGTATTTACTTTTATTTTCTTAATGCTTTACTTAGACAAAAATGTTTTAACATTTATAAAAAAGGACATTTTCTAATTTTTATTAAGTTTTGTCAGTTTTTTTATTACTTACATGTATTTCCTTCTTTTTAACATCTTTGCAAATTTTTTTTTTTATTTAAGTTTATTACTAAGTTATTTAAGTCACTTTCCTGCTATAATTCTAGAGGACATTCCATTTAAAATTTTTTTACACATTTCGTCATATTATTTTATATTTTAATTTTCTCAATTTCTTAATCTATATAATAAATATACACTAAAGTTAATTTTTTTTATTTTTGTGAATAAATTCGTTGATATAAAATTAAATCTAAGAAATCCCCATTTATAAAATTTTATGTTATTACATATATTTCCTATGTAATTGCAGTTATGTATTAAAATATTCTTTTCAACATTTTGTATCTACTATTTAAAAAGTTTAGTTTTCTTTATCCCAATGAAATATTATATAAACACAAGAATGAAATTTTAAGATGACAATATAAAATGTATTGAAAACTTTTATAAAATATATATTAAATAAACTGATTTTAAATATTCTTGCATTAAAAATGTATAAATCATGATTTTTAAAATGTGCTTATGTAATAATTTGCTTATGAATAAGATTATGCAAATGATAAACGTCACATATAGCGGATGCTGCATATTTGGAATAAAATATACAAGATAAAATCCAATTTAAATATTTAAAATATCTGATATGTGTCGTGGTTTAGTCATTACAAAACTCCACTGTAACATCAGTTTTGGCATATTTAATGAGCTAAAAATTAAATGAAATATCATGTTTGAATTATCTCCCTATTATTTTAACTATAGACGCGTTATCAAATTGGGTGTTTCTCGAAATAAGTTATATTATGTCTCAACTGAATAAACACTTGATTAAATAAAGAAAATATTTAAATTACCCGAAATCAAAATATATATTTTAGGTATTATTCTATATGGTTTTTTGCAACTGTATTTAACTAAACAATTTGAATAAATGTATGAGTGACTATTTAAAAATTTAATTTCCTCAACAAATGTATACATATTTATAAGGGAATACTATACAAAAACTAATATTTTGATTGATGCATTTGCAAGATTTTCTCGTAAATTTCCTTTACCAATCAATTAAAATGTTTCAACTTACATAATCACACCTATAAAATGCATGAATTGTTACAAATTTATGAACATTTGTATTTTCGTTAAATTATCTCAGACAGATTAGAAATACTCAGATTTTGGACAAAAATTGTGCAATTTGGACGTATTCCACGCTAAAAATGTTATTTCTAATGATTTGGCGACCTTTTGACTAGATTCTTGATGACTTGGCAAGAAATAGATACATCATTAAAAATCCATCACCGACGCTCTAGTACCAATATTAAGCAAGATAGCCTAGATACTTCGCGAAACTCTTAGATTTTTTTTAGCCAAGTCAGCTTTAAATACTACCGCCTGGTTTAGAAGAGTCAGTGAACACGTTTAATCTTGAATGCTTGTTTAGTGCGCTGTCTGTTTAAAGTATTAGAAATTTCTTTATTATTGGAAGCTGCTTCCTGTTATATCAGTTGAATTAGAACTGTGTAATTGTGGTTTCTACAGCTGGAGTTTTTTTGTATTTAGTTGAATTTGCTAAGAATAAAAGTTATGTGACCTTTAAGAGATTGTTTTATTGTCTCTCAACCAACAAGAACCCAGAAGCTCGGTACAGTATATTTCGCGTTGCATCTATTGAAATGTAAAACTTCTCTCTATCTCTCTCACGCACACACACATAATATACTTCAAAATAAGCATCATAAGCAGAAAATATGCAGAATAAATTCGTTATAACATACAAAATTTAAAAGAAATTTTATAATCTTTTTGATTATTTCCATTAAAAATATCCATTTACAGTACATATAAATACAGTAAATGATAAAAAATAATAAACAGAATAATGAGGAACTTTGTCCTGAAAAAATTCAAATTTAATGATTTTTTTTCAATAAATTCTAAAATAGGTTAAAATTTGATTAAAAAATATTCACCCAATACCAACTGAATCAGAAACCAATCAATAAACGTATAATCTGCACCCTTTTGTTTAATTCATCAATTCATGGGATTTTCATTCCCATCTCAAGTTTTATGTTTGCGGTTAATTAAAAATTGCTGTAAGTAGTGCGTCTAAGAAGAAATAACATTAGTATGCAAAGAGTTATAAGAAAATGACAAGTTAAAACTAATAATTGTATTGTCATTTGATGTGATTTGCAATATCTTATTATTTATAAGTAAATATTTATATTTATATAGTGCACATATAGCTGCATGTTCAATAATGTGCATTAACTGCAAATTAGTTTTACAAAAAACCAACTGCAAATGGCATAATTTGCTTTATTATAAAAAAATAAGTTTTTATTACAAGGGTTATTCTAATCTAAATAAGAGGACTGAAAAAAATTTGTCTTTAAAATACAAAAATAATTTGCTTTTGACTCCCATTATTGAAAATAAACAATTTTGTAAATATGAATTATTTTTGCATTAAATCAAATTTAAATTATATTTAAAATTAAGTTATTTTAATAAAATATATTTAATTTATTATAATGTTATCTCAAATTGATTATGAAAAGAAATTCTTTATTAATTTTTTTATTATTAAACTGCAGTAATTTAATTTTTTAATAAGAATAGAAGGAAATTATTTCGACGAGACGTTGATGAGAAAAAGCGTAACAATAATATTCATGTGAAAATTCAAATAAAAATTAGAAACAAATAATAATCAGCTGTCACAAATAACTAAAACTGCACCAATCATTCTGATATCAGAAACTCTTTAGGTGCAATGCTTATATTCTGTTACCTATGTGGGTCATTACAAATACCTGATTCTGTTTTTGATTAATCATTAATGTTACTAAAGATAACATTAATAACCAAAGCTATTAAATATAAAACATAAAAACCATTAAACTAAAATTTAATAACAATTAATTTTGTCACTATAACAGTAAGTAAATTTTTGTTGAATAGAAGAAAGCATAGCGGTCGGTATATATATATATATAATATGTATATATACATGTATATATATATATGTATGGATATATATATATATGTATATGTATATATATGTATATATATATTGTATGAGCATGAGAAATATGGACAAATAAATAAAATGTTTCGCAGTTCCATGAGAGATATTTCAGAATCGTTGAATTACTTCAAAATTTGAGAATTTCCGTGTTCCAGTGAACCAGTATTGCAGAAATAACTAAAGGATTTAAATATACTATATTCTGTTTGAAAGAGGGAAAATTCAAGTGCAAAATGTTAGTATCAGCGAACTTTTGACGTTCTGATTCTGAAATTATTTGCTTTCACGTAAGTGCTTTGTAAATGAGAGGAATAGTTCTATGCTTTATAAATGAATAAAAAATAAAGCACTTTTTTTGTTGAAAGGATTCTAAAATATTTTACAGCAAAAACGGTTCAATCATTAGAAGCATTTTAATCTCACGCTTAAAATCATTTTATTTATTCTTTACTTTTTCCGTCGATCTGGAAATATTATTGTAAAAAGGATAAAATGCGGACGTGTATTCCGTTTTTATATTAGCAATAAAAAAAAGTAATAAATTACTATTATTTATTTCATAATACTAAACTTTGTGGAATAAAACAAAATGCTTTTCAAATTACATTTTGATTTAAACTTTTGTTGTATAATGTAGAGAAAAACCATGTAAAAATTTTGAATTGGAAGTTGATTTCATTCAAAAATTTTAAGCAATGAGAAATATGAGTTATTCATGCCATTATGCAATGTAAATAACTTGCAATAAATGCAATATTTCTAAAAAAAAATGTTAGAAAGCTCATTTAAAGGCTCCAAAATGAGGTTGGTAATCTCTCTGATCCATATCATTAGCATTAATGTAATCAAAGAAAGAAGCAAACATATCAAAAGTTCCGTCCTCCTCACGTTTGTATTAGAATTTGCAGTGAGTGGATACTAATTCTTTTGATGGTACATCTGTTATTCTCTTCGCAAAACCTGTATGCCTTCTAGTCATAGCAGAAGCGCCATTTTTACACTAACTAATGGCATTTTTCCAGTCAATGGAGATACTTTCAATGTAATTGTTAAATACCTTAAATATTTCAATGGTATTTCGATGCAGCTCATCAATTTTTCTTTACTATCATTGATTGCATAGTCAATATAATGAACAAAACATAATAATATGACACAATTTGAGATGTTAATTGAACTTAACCATTTGGACAGCAAATTATTCGATTACAAATATCTTGCAGTAGTTACTTTCTGTGTGGCATGATAACTCACATTTTCCTCATCCAACAGTATCATTGGGCAGAGGCAAAGTTTTCATTTTATCTGCAGCCGATTGACCCAAAATTTCGAAACACACCTGTCACAAACAAGGTTTGACAAGTTCTTCAGCAACTGAATATGATTTCTTAGGTTTGGTAATATGCAGAACAACTAAATACGATGATTTTTAAATGCGATTCATCAATCAAAAGCATTTTTAAAAGCATCCTTTTGAATTTTCATGCTTAAACTTTTTCTCTGGAAAAAGTCCAGGGATTTGCTTTCCAGTTCTAGGTGCTTCGTTTCTAAATGCCGTGAAATCTTGGAATGTTTCTTGCTTTCTTTGAAAAGAACATCTCTATAAACAACACATTCAGGTTTGGGGCGATTTTCTTCTGATTGTGGCCAAAGAACAAAACCATATTTCATATAGTCTGTGATATAGTGCTTTACAAAGCTTTTTCTTTTTTTGACAGATTGTGAATTATATTCACCATCATCTATATTTAAAGAAGTGAATGACGCACTTGGTTATAGAGTATGTTTCTTTGCACTAAATTTTAAAATGTGGTTTCATTTCTTTCTAATTCATATTGGTTATTGATTTTTAATCTACCTAAAGTTAAAGAAATAGCACTGTATTAAATTCAGAAATTATTAAAAACTTAGATAAATCGCTTTCAGTTGTTCAAACCTGCAGAAGAATATAATCAAGATAAAAAGCGAAACCTAACATAAGACGCTTTAAACAATACGATAGATATTTAGTGTTTAAGTAATCAGAGATACTCAGGGCAAACAGGAGCGCACAAATGGTACATATACGCACAAAGGCGATTAGGTACATATTTGCCAGTTTGTTATATTTTTCATCATCGATCATATTATTTTCTAAACCAGTAAATTATTATTGTTATGTAGGTGATGTTTTAATATCGGTTATAGGCCGATAAAACTTTGGATTTTTGATAGATAGCTGGAAATTTTAGGGTCCGGCAAATATTTCTTGCTGAACGGTGCCTTCCGCGCACCGGTAGTTGGAAAACACTTCGTTTTAGATTTCATTATAACCTTATAGTATATACTCAGGCTTGCCAGATTTCCAAAATGCTGAACTTGGACATCGGAATTCTCTCCTTCTCCATCGAAGTGGGCATTCAAGGGTACACACCATTGGCAAGTTTTTAGAGTGTTTTAGATTGTATTTTATGTGCTATGAATAAATAGTTACTGATTTGGAACCTAAATAAGTGGTAATAATAAACAACAAGCATATAAATTTAAATATTTTATTTCCGACACGCAATTATTCTTAAGTAAAAAAAAATAAAAATAAAAAAAAATAGTTTGAATAAGGAATTAAAATTTTAGTATTCTTGGCATATATTACTTACTGTTGCCGAGAACTTTTTTCAAAAACTTTTTATGTTTTTCATCTCTTTTTAAAAATCTTTAGACGTTAATCCCTTTACTATAGCTTTCTTCATTAAACATTTGTCATCATTCCATGCGTTGTTCAAAAAAAAAAAAAAAAAAATTCTCTACTTATGTTGATGCGCCAGGTAAAAAGAGGACAGACTCAACAATCTTGATCCTATTGGGACTGCTATGTGATCATCCTTAAACTGATCAAACAGCCTGAGCCATTTTTCTTCACTTGAAATAATCATATATTTTGACAGTCTTTTCTTTCTTCCACTGTTCCCAATTAGACTGGCTACGGTTGGCGAGACGAAACGATGCGGTGTCAATATTACTTTAGCAGAGTATCAATTTTCTATGGTTTTCATTTTTCATGCACTATAGAAATAACTGAAAAATTACTCTAAGTAATCCCTCTGTGTTAATTATTTTTACCCTTGTTTGGTCATTAATAAAATCAAATTTAATTTTTACCAAGACGTGAAGTCGTGAAACCGGTCAGGATACCAGGATTTCTGACAAGCATTCTTCACTCTTCGGAGGGTGAAATCCCATGTTCGATTAAAGTCCTGCTAAACGAGCAATAAAGGGATGCTACTTTTTTTTCTTTTTAAAAACATGTTTTTTCTAAGAAATATTAGATAATTTACCGGATAAATACTCTTGAGACACATGTAAATTATCTTATTTACCTATGAAGAGTCAATATGGAAGACAAATGCTGGTTTCCCAAGAGAAGTTCCTTTCATCAGCTTTTAAATATTCTGAAAAAATATCAAAATATGCAAATTTAAATTTTTGTACTATTTAATTTTATAACTAGATTCATATTTGCATATGGTAAAAATATACTTTAACGATATTTTATGAATAGTCTTTAAATTGTTTTAGAATATAATCACTCTTTTTATTATAAATAATTTTTCATTTAAAACTTTTAACTTATGAATAGCTTAAAAATAAATGTATGAACTATAAATTCCATGGTACAACTATCATATTCCACAAATAAAATATTTGAATGATATAATATTGAAAATTTGAGGCAATTTAGACCTCTCACCTATTACAAGCATCTAAATAAAACAATGTGATTTATAATTAGTGAATAAAGTACAAAAAGCCAATTATTTTACAAATTTCAACCTTCAAATATTAATTAGGAATTATATATTACTAGTTAAATGTATGAATTCCCAAAATATATATATTAAGTCATTTTATATTGATTCATTTTATTCTTCAGTTACATATTAGTTTAAATGTAGTTTATTTGCTTAAAAGTATGATATAACTAATGTTTTTTTCACAGATTCAAAATTCTAAGCACATTTAATACACTGTAATTTTAAATTACTTGAGCCAGAGTTTATTTTTTTTACTACATGATAAAACAAATATCATGTTCTACAGTTTCAAGAGTCTTAGTTTCTTTCATAAAATTAGAAATGAACCCACCCTCATCGATCATGAAGCAGACTACAAAAGACTACTGCTCTTAATTAAATTATATTGTTTATAGTCATACTTTCAATTTCGGGGTGCTCTGGTTAAACGAAAGACGTACCCTACTGATAGGACACGGCCACAATGTCCTTTATGAGAAATGATACCTCTAGGGGTGGTAAGCCAAGTATTGGGAGTCTTCTGCTTGTTATCTGCTTTAAAATCACGGCTACTTCTATCTAATTAGTAGATCCCAACTCAGGGCTAGGTACAAGGAGCCTTATTGACTTAAATTCGCAAAGCCAAAGGCATAGTGAGATTGGTTTGTCCAAGTGTCATAATTAACACCAACATACTGCTACGCTTAATACTGCCATGCGATATTAAGATTTTTGATTGGGTCCAGCCTGTTTGTTTCTTTAATTTTTCGTACTTATTCGATGTTTGTTTTATTTTTAAGTCTGTTTCAGTGCTAATAATACAGATAAAAATTTGATATTCTTCATATCAAAAGATATACTTCAAAAGACAAATATTGAATGCAACGTTTTGTATTTTAAAGGTGATTTGATTTTTATGGCTCTTTATAAGCTCTATTGATACATTTTATTTCTTAAATATGTCGTCCATCCTTTTAGATAGAGCTTAAATATTTACATACCACTATTGGCTTATGTTTTAAAAAAATGCAGCCTTTTTACAATATTTACATTTTAGAGAAACACTTAAAGATATCTTTAAAACTCTACTTCGACAAAAACATATAGCTTTTGAAAGTCCGGAAATAAAGTAGCTTTTTCCAATAAATATTTTAAAATTGTTTCCAGAAATCGTTAAAATGCTTATATGTCATTCAATGAAAAATTAATTTATAGGATTCCTTTTTCTTTTGGCGTAAAAATTTCTTGAAAAATTTATTAACTTAAAACTTAGTAATAATTTATTAATAACATTTTTATTAAAATTCTTGGAAATGTCAAAAGTAAATTTAAGAAAACAAACCTTAAAAGTAAATTATTTATTATAGCTCTTAAAAGAGAATTTTGAGATTCAAGTATTTTTAATATTCAAAATATTACTTGTTATTTCTAAAAGTTTTTAAAATAACCAAATGCAGAAAAATCTTATTATTGAATTTTTATTCCCATAAATTGTAGTTTAGTATAAGATTTCTGAATTTATTAAAATTACTTTTATATTTGCACATTTTTTTAGTAAAACAGTGTAATAATTATACATTTAGAGAAAAATAATTTTATTCTATTTTCAAAATTTGAGATTTATTTTTACATATGTTAAAGATTTGTAAACTGAATTATATACACTCTCTATATAAAATATATCTAATTTTACTAAAGAAAATATATATTTATTATTTCCAAAAGAGTCAAGTGTGTATAATAATATCATCTATATAAATATGATCCTTTTTTCTGTATATCCACCGAATTTATTTTCAGGTTTGAATTGAGAATGGCTGACGTAATGAAATGAATTTCATATCTAAGATTGTTTGTGACTAATTTAAAACATATTCAACATTTCATTTCAAAGCATTGATTATAGCATTTGTCATTAACTTAATCAACTCTAATTTGAGTTCAAAACTTCTTTACACTGTGTTGCACATCTCATATTACTCATTTCATGCCAAGAACGAGGATATGTAGTTCGTTCCCATGCTTCAAATTTGAAATTTGCTTATAACTGCTAGGCGTAGAGAAAAAACATGTACAACATCAGATCTCACTTTATTTTTAAAGTCAAACAGTGTAATTCTTTATAAAAAATAACAATATTTTAATATTTTTCTCGATTTTTTTTTTAAAGAACTAATGCTTTTGTACATTTCTGAGAGAATGTGTTTTCGATTTTCCCAATATGCTGCAAAATGCCTTGAAAAACGAATGAAAGAAGCGTCTTCAATATTTAATAGCGTTCGATGTTATACAAGAAATTCTCGCGTGTTTTACATTTTTCACATTCGATTTGATTTTAGTTGATTCATACGGGAGAGCTCTTTCAAGGGGTTAAAAATAGCATTTTGAACAAATATAATAGTAAATATATCGATAAAAAGTAAACATCATTATTTTTATAAATCGCAATTTTTCCCGAAAGTTAGGTAACTTGTTATGACTGAAAATCGCAGACCACAAAAAATAGTGAGCACCGCTCATTAGTATGCATATTTTTAAAAAAATGCAAAAATCAAGAAAGTGAGTGTGTAAAACATGCAGTACTAATATAATATCACATAATATTAAATTGTGTTTTTTAAAATTTCTCTAGAAATGAAAATTTTGATTTTTATTTTTATTTGACTTTTTGTTTATTTTGAAATATATAAGGATTTATTGAAAAATTGGTTTCATTATAACTTATCAAAATTCTTAATGAGAAAACGAATTTGTTTTCTCATTAAGAAAGCTGTATGTATAATTGACTGTCCTTGGTACTTTCGCTTTCAGGAGAAAAATACTGGTATCAATTTATACAAATTTATACATAACGGAAATAAATATGCATAAAATTTATTTTATGATGAGGTTAGTAAGTGCATGATTAAAATTACTGACCATTTCAAAGGTAATCAAAAATATTTTGATTCAGTCACACCTCATCGAACTAAAATGACATCAATTTTTTAGAAGAATGTACACCAGGAATTCTCATTAAGGCTCTATGTAGACAACTTTGGGATGAGTGGAAATTTAAAAAGAGTCTGTATCGTGTTACAGAGATCTATTGTCGGTTGATATATTAAATTTACCGAACAGTATAAATATTATGTTACACATTATAAAATGATCAAATAACAACGATTATCTAATAAACTTAATTTTCTAATTTTTTCTTATATTCTTAGTTTTAATAAAAGCAAAATAAAGAAAATATTTTAAATTGAACTGATATTTTCAAGTTCTTATATGTAATTATTTGATAATTATGATGTATGCTTTATATGATTGAGAAAAATATAATATGAGGACTATGTGAAAAATCATTCTATTTAAAGTAATGTTTAGAGGAAAAAATCGTAAATTTCTGATCTACAACTATGTCTTCTTAAACGAATATATATATATACATACATACATACATACATACATTATATATATATATATATATATATATATATATATATATATATATATATACATATATATACACACATATATATGTATGAATATATATATATATATCTGATGTTTTATTCACATAGTTTAAAGCATTTTTATGTTCACAGCGTAATTGAATATTCTCACATTCATATATTCTTAATAGTCCGCTCATACTGTAGTGCTCTGTAAGCGTAGCATTTTGGTATATCTATCAAAAATATGAAATCTTATGCTTAATATTTTTCCTTTAATGAGAGTCATCATTAAATATTACAGGAATTTTCTGTGCGCGTGAATTTCACATTACATTGCTAGTAGATTATTGTAGTGTAAACTAATCAAGTAAAGTATTTATTCTAATCTAAATGAAAGTCAATATTTATATTTTTATACTCAAAAACAAAAGTGCTTTTATGCATCCGCCGAAGTGGTGTTGTAATAATTCTGTAAGGAACCATTTTATTTAATTGTAGAGCCGATATTGCTTATGATACTATCCTCATGTGTATTTTAAAATATATTCTATGTAGTTTTAAATGATGTCATTTGTATCATTTAGCAAAACTAACAGTACTTTACAGGCAGAATACCTAAAATTAGGCTGACTATTGCTTAAATTTAAGTATTCTGCCTTCATAGTGGAATAATCCAGGCTCAATTTCCGACGCTGTTTAACAATAGAAAATGGGTGTGGTCCTTCTACCATCTGCATGTATATCTATTTTTGAAGAATCTTATGAGATTTTTTTTAGTTTTCTGTCTAACTCACCGAAGTTTAACTATCTTATATGATATGCAGCTGATGTTTAAATATCTCCTGTTGTCTTATACACACTTACAGTTTTGTCTAGGGTTTGGTGTAGAATCGGGTACCTTTTTGTTTGGCGAAAAATTTGGTGCTTTGAAATATAATTTCATTGGTTGCTTTGAAGTATAATTTTTCAAATTCTTTGCTTTGAGAATCAAAACGAAATGAGTTCATTTTATTACTATTCATTTTATGACCCATTACCACAAATATAAGTACTTAAATTCTATAAAGATCTTTCCTTATTACAGAGTAAGTCATTCAGTTTAAAAACTGATAAAGACGAATATTTGAAATTAAAACGAAAACCATGTGACGGTCTGTGAACGATTAAATGTGTAAGTAATAAAATGGAAACATAACAATGATATTCATTAATTGATTCGCTTGAAATTTAATGAATATTATATTACAATGCTATGTATACTATTTAAAGAAAAGGAATCTTCATTCTTTACAATTTTTTTTGGAAGTTTGCTTCCATATATACACAATGTATAATATACATACATACATACATATATATATAGTTGGATACATACATTTATATACACATGCTTATATTTAGAAACTTTTGTGGATATTTCAGGGTTTATATTGCTTACTTTCTGCACTTATAGAAAGGTGGAGAAATTTTCAAAACCATTTAAATATACTCTTAAGACACGTAATGTGATACTAGTATTGATGCATATGACTTTATTGGAAAATTCGATCTAAAATACAAATCAGCTTAAGTATCACAGAAGAACAGATATAATAAAAAAACAATTTTATAGTTTAAATAATAACTAAAACAAAATGACATATAAGGAAAGTAAAAATTTAATAACAAAATAATTAAATAAAATTATAATAATTAATAATAATTAAATAAATAAATAAAAATAATTTAATAAAAAAAATAAAAGGAAAGTAACACAAAGGTACAGTCCTTCAAAAAAGCACATGAAATTTCTGGTACTCCAGTACAATTTGAAATTTAATGATTAATTTAAAATTAATTTAATAATTAATTTTAACTTATATATATATATCTCATTACGTTTTTGAGAATATTTAATTTTGGGCATGCAAGATTTTTATATTCATAGTGCTCGAATTACAAAGTTGGCATAAACTAGATAAAAGGATGTTTTTTTTTTATTTAGGGGTTGTGTCAAGCAATCAAGTCCTGTTGACTGTGATGCATATTTCGTTTAATAAGAATGCAGGCTTTGTTTGAAAAGATCAGCTCAAGTCTGAATGTGCTTAAGTGTCGCCGAGCTTGCCGAGAAATTATTCTTATCCAATAAATGATTCGTCCAAAAATCGTCTTGTTCTACAGCTACAATATGTTCTAAGTGCTATCATTTAGTGTGGGTGAAGTGCCGCTAAATTTTCTGTGCAATCCTAATTAAATAATCCAGTTTTACGAATAACGTGCCAAAGAAATTAAATGTGCTTCATCCTGAATAAGTGCCATTGAAAGTGAAAGTGAAAGAAAATTCTCACCTTCTCATGGTATTCCTACCCGGAAGTTCAGGGAAAAATCCTTCTTGTTTTCCTTTGTTTTG
The DNA here is from genome assembly GCA_030067965.1 of Latrodectus elegans. Taxonomy (NCBI): domain Eukaryota; kingdom Metazoa; phylum Arthropoda; class Arachnida; order Araneae; family Theridiidae; genus Latrodectus; species Latrodectus elegans. The sequence goes on from CM057816.1 coordinate 35,119,133, forward strand.
ATGTTCATCCCAGTGTTTGAAAATATGATCTTTTATTTTGTGTTTATTATATTTGATATTTATATTTATAAATAGTATTCAAAAGCAAAGGGAAGACTTTTAGATAACTTATGAATGTTTAAATAAATATGCTTCAATTTCTACAAATTATAAGATAAATCAAAGTGATATTATATGTTTATATACATATTATGTGGAATAGATGTCATTTATATGTATATTTTATGGTTTTGTTTAAACGCATACATAAATATTATTACCACCTGCTACATATTAGAATCTTATTCTATTATATTTTTAAAGTATACCTTGATACAAAAATTTTATAAATTAAGAGATTAATTTGTTGATTACCTAATTATATTCGATATTAATTTTATTATATACAAACAATTTTAACGAATTTATTCTTCCATTTTTCCGATAAAAACGCAGGTATGTATTTATGCATATTTGTTTTATGGTGTTTCCCATTTGCTGCATCCAATTCATTTAAAACATTGTTGTATTTTACATTATTTTTTAAAGTTTTGTTATCCTACTCTATGTGGTATTATATATGGTATTAATAAGATTTTACTAGCGATTATTCAAAAATATTTAAATAAGAGTTTCCTAAGTATTATTTCCCAAGTATTCCAAAGTGTTTACAAGTATTTGATATATAATTTTTCTTCTCATTTTAAGATTGTATGTTTAATAGGTGAGATAAGTGCAAGTTTCAATTATTTTAAATTTATTTACTTACTCATATTTTATGTTGCGTTCATTTGTGATATACATAGTAAATGTTTTCAAACTTTATATTTTATAAAATATCATATTTGCGTACTGATTGCATAAATAGATTATCAAGATACATAACTTGGTAAGTTATTGCAGCTATTTCGAAACTATCTTAACTCACATGTTTAAGAATTTTAACTGAGAGTAAGCATTGTGGTGAATTTTATGATAATGTTTTGTTTATTTTAAAAAGAAAATTTTATTATTTAATTAGATACTTTACTTAATTTTTATAAAGTTTTTATGAATATTTATTCTATATTGTTTTCATTTACCTCAAAGGGGAAGGTAGTTGGTTAGTTGGTAATTCAATTACAAGTTTTGAATTCCATAAAACTTCTTTTGAATATAATATAGGGTAAACTCGGCTTTTTTATCTAAAGATAAGAAAATGGATCTCTATAATTTAGCATTAGAATTACGCATAGATGTTACTTCTGATGATAAAATTATTGATTTACGTGACAAAATCATTAAATATTCTTTCTTTAAAGATAACGAACAGTTTATTAAAGATGCATTAAATAATATTATCAAAGATCGGAAACAATTTGTGAAGATAAGGAAGTAAAGAAATTGGAAAGAGAAAATCAGCGTTTTGCTGAGGAAAGAGCATTCGAACTTGAAAAGCTTAAGCTCAAGCATCAAATTCAACAAAAGCTTACATCCCAGTCACAATGTTCCTACTCCCACGCGGATTGATTTAAAAACTGTCTTGCCAACATTTAATCCTGATTCACATGATATGACACAATATTTCTAACAATGTTTGAAAAGCAGATGAAGCTTTTAAATATATATACTGATTATTGGGTATCACTTTTAGTAGGTGTACTGCCAAGTGATATTGGTAAACTAATTGCAAGAGAACCTGAAGAAATGTTCAAAAATTATAACCGTATTCGTACTATATTAATGCAAAGATTTAAGCTGACAGCAGACGGGCTAAGAATTCTTTTTAGTCGCCATCAAAAACGCGAAAATTACACTTGTTGAAAGATTTCTTTTTTGAGTTCAGGACATACTTTGAAGGTTGACATCATCAATTAGAGATTACTTCATTTGACAAATTAAAAGAACTTATTCTTGCAGATCAAATTAAGAAAAAATGTCCCCCCCCCAGATTGTAAAAATCACTATTTAGATAGTTGGGAAAAGCTCAATGATCCTCCCTTGTTAGCTGATAAGTTCGATTTGTATGAAAATATAAAATCTCCTTATCAGAAACTAGTAAAACATTCAAAATTGCAAGAATTATATAAACCTAAATATCCTAAAAAGGCAGTCAATCAAGAATAAAATAAATACAAATTCCCTAAATTTGAAAGGACTGAAGCTTTTAGTACCCACAAAAATACACTATCTAACCCAAATTATAGGCCATCAAGAAATTTTGAAAACTCCGTTTATTGTTATGGATGTGGCTATCCAGGATTTATAAAAGCAAACTGTCCAAAGTTTTCTCAAATAAAAGACAATGCTCATGTCAATTTCATACAGATGTTTACATGTCTCACCTCTCCTATAGCTTTACTTGACATTAAAGTTTATGAAACTACTGGGACAGTTTGTGCTGATCTAGGAGACAGCCAATCAGTTGGTGGAGAGTTAATGTTTAACTTTTTAAAGCTTCGAGGACAAAAATTTGTAGAAGTTGATCTTACAGTGTGTTTGGCTGATGATCAACAATCCACATCAATTGTAAAAAAAACTACAGTTCCAATTACAGTTCATGTCCAAACTTTCCGAATAGACTTGATTTTTCTCCCACATGCAAAGGCTAATCGTACTCTCTTAGGTGTTGATTTTTTGAGAAAATCTGGAATTGTGATGAACATGCTACACAATTGCTGGTACTTTGGTGATAAATCTAATCACAGAATACAGTTCGCAAAAGATTTATCCCTACCCCGAAAAGACATTCCTGTCGAAGTCAGTAGTAGTCTTTGTCATACGAATTTAATTACAAATGATGGTCCAATACAAAGAAATCCTGCAGTTATACTCGAAGCGAACAATCTTTGCTTAAGAAAAGAAGAAGGACAGAATCTGGATACAGAAAACAAAAATCAATTAATTGCTCTGATTAATGAAAATGAAGATATTTTCCAGCTAGGGGAAGGACCGACTCCTTATGTTAAACATTATATCAATACAGGTGACCATCCACCAGTTGCAACTACACCTTATAGACTGTCTCCTAAAAACAAAGAACTTTTAAGAAAAGAAATTGATGAACTTTTGGCTAATAATATTATAGAAGAAAGCGAATCGCCGATTGCATCACCGGTTGTTTTAGTTCCTAAACCTAATGGAACTATTAGATTGTGTATAGATTATCTTAAGCTAAATGCGATAACTGTTCCTAATAAGTATCCACTGCCTCTCATAGATTCTCTCTTGCACGATGCGAAATCCACAATTTTTATGTCTACTCTTGATCTAAAAACTGGATATCATCAAATTGAAGTTAATCCTCAGGATAAAGACAAGACTGCATTTGTGTGCCCGTTTGGTGCATTTAGGCATAAAAGAATGCCATATGGTTTAAGAAACACCTGTGCAAATTTCCAACGTCTTATGGATCGATTCCGAAAGGGACTACCATCAGTGAATATCTGAGCCTATTTAGATGATATTATTGTTTTGTCTGAAACCTTTGAACATCATGTTCAAGATTTAAAAATTGTGTGTTGAGAGACTTCGAAAATTTAAATTATCTGCAAATAGAGACAAATGTAAATTTGTGTGCCCTCGTGTAAAATAACTAGGATTGTGGATCACTCCTAATGGGATAGAGATGGATCAAGATAAACTAGCAGCAATACAAAATATTCCTTGTCCAAGAAATGTTAAATTGTTGCAGTCATTTTGCAAATTGTTGCAATCATTTTTGCAAACTTTTTCATGGTATAGAAAATTCATCCAGAGTTTTTCAAATATTGCTAGATCCCTTAGCAATTTGACCAAAAAGAGCATTGTTTGGAAATGGAATGAACCAGAACAACAAGCATTTCAAACTCTAAAACGATGTTTAATAAATCCACCAGTTTTGAAAGTAGTTGATCCTACAAAGCCATTTATCATTTGAACAGATGCAAGTGGTTATGCCCTAGGCGCAGTCCTGGAATGTGAAAGTCTTGCCGATGAACAGCCAATCGAATATGCAAGTAGACTTTTAAGCTCTGCTGAAAAAAAACTATTCTACAACAGAAAGAGAAGCATTGGCAGTCATATGGGCCTTAAAATATTTCGAGGTTATATTGAAGGCTTAGATATTTCCGTAGCATCAGACCACCAACTATTAAAGTGGTAAATGATTTTAACGTTACCCACTGGAAGATTAGCCAAATGGGCCTTTGAGATTCAAATTTATAATTTGAAATTTGATTATTTTCCAGGAAAATGTAACGTTGTGGCTGACATGCTGTCCAGATATGTGGAAAGCATTGAAGAGAACAATGAAAAATCTTGCGACTTAAGAACTATCGCTATTGATGTCCCATCAAGAACAGTTGGTCAACTCCGAAAGGAACAATTGAAAGATCCTGAAAGAAGATCGTAGACTCTTTGGAAGATATTAACAAAAGTGTTGACTTTGTGAATTGGACGGAAAGAGGATACCTCTTGAATAAAGATGTACTTTACCGTTATTCTCCACACGCTGAAACTGAGGAAGCGCAGTTAGTTGTCACTTCGCCTCAAAGAGAAGTCCTAAAACTTCACTATGACGCTCCCACAGCATCACATTACGGAGCTGTAGATACCTTTTTCCGAATATCATCTAGATATTATTGGACTGGAATGAGAAAGTACATTTCCGATTATGTAAAAGAGTTGTGCAGAATGCACACATCAGATACAAAGCAACAAACCAAAAACCTGCCGGTTTATTACAAACACCTGTACCTGCTCAACGTTTTGAAAGCATCGTCATTGATCTTTTTGGACCCTCGCCAGAAACGAGTGAAGGCATGAAGAGGATTTTTATTGTTGAAGACTGTACAACGAAATGGGTTGAGTTATTCCCGTTAAACCAAGCTACTGCTAAAGAATGCGCTTTAACATTATTAAATGAGGAATTTTTATGGTATGGATTACCTCGTCGCCTAATAAGGGATAATGGGTCTCAATTTGTCAGTGAAGTAATGCAACAGTTATGTTTTGTTTGGAACATCAATCAAAATCTAATACCTGTTTACCATTCACAGGCCAATGTCGAACGCAAAAACAGCGATTTGAAACCTCGTTTGGCAATGTTGGTAGGCAACAACCATACATTATGGACTGAACAACTGCCAGCTATAAGATTTGCAATGAATACTGCAAAATATGAAACTACTAGTTGTACGGCAGCATATCTTAACTTTGCTAGAGAATTACGAACTATAGACGATGTAAGTACTGATCTGCGCAATGTAATTCGTAATGATAATTTTGTGCCAGAATTCAGTCCGTATTAAAAACTTTTGAAAGATATATGTCACAAATCAAAGAAAATATCGAAAAGAGTCAGGATCGTCGAAAAACATATGCTGATAAATTACGTAGTTAAAATCTTGTTTATAAACCCCATGATTTGGTTTGGGTGACACTTCATCCTGTAAGTAAAGCTAGCCAAAGTAAGACTGCAAAATTTATGCCTAGAAAAGATGGAGCTTACATAATAGTTTCTCAAAATTCACCCGCTACCTTTGAAATAGCCAGTTGTGACAAGCCTGAGAAACCTTTAGGTACATATCATGCTTCGTCACTAACATCTTATCAGAATGTTTCTCCAAACCATTCTCCTGTGGTACCTTAAAGGAAAAGAGGTAGACCTCTTAAGCAACCTTTAGCCCCATATGAAATTGCTGGACGAAGTAAAACGTCTATTAATAATACATCACCTCGCTGAGACGGCTTTCGGAGATGTAGGAGGAGGGTGTAGCGGGTATAATTACAGCTACCTTCCCTGTTAAAGTGCGTATATGGCGCTAAGCGTAACTAGTGAATTCCCAGAAAGATATTTGAAATCACTTAAAGATATTGAAGTGGTTTTGTCCGTTGCTTCTTTCTTTGTGTAGCTGTTTTGTGAAGTTATATGTAATATGCCGTTATTGCTATATATCGTGATGTGGAACTTTAATAATATTATAAACACATGTTCCTAAAAGCTTTGTTATTCCTATTTACAGAGAGAGAGAGAGTTATATTTGGAATCATGTGTTTATACTTTTAATATTGTAAAATTAGCACTTTTCACAAATATAGCAACATCTAAAAAAAGATACTGATTTCATGTTCAATGTGAACTTGTCATTGAAGCCTGCATTTGTATTTTTTAAATATTAATTCTAAATAATTTAAGATATTCATTTCCTATGATTCAATCTATAACCGACCGATTATAATTCTTTATAATTCAGAACTATTTGTCAAAACATTTTTCATTTATAAATTCTTTACAGTTTAATTTTAATTTTATCCTCCGCTTGGGAAAAAAATTAAATTTAAATTTAATTCCAATTCAGTGGTTATATAATATATGACTTCAAATTTTCACCTCCATATTTGAGAAATCAAATTTTGTCGAACAGGAAACAAATTTTCCATGTTATATTTGTTGAGATACAACATACATACATAAATAGCGGTGTAGATAAGCCCCGGACTGTACCTTTAGATTAACAAGTTTAGAATTCTCACCAATCGCCAAGCGCCTCGTAAGTTTGAATCACGGTCAGATGATGAAGTCGCACCTGAGCTGTCACCCTCGCCCCAGCAGCAGAAGGACTTTAGATATCACAGATTAACGTGGACCCGCCTCTAACCCACGCAGCTTCAACAATCAAATGAGGGAGAATGTATGGTTATCCGTCCACTCACTGCCATACAGAATGGTATAAGTGAACTGCTTTAGCATTGATAGATGAGGCACAGATTCTTCCTTAAGGTTAGCGAGTTTGGAATACTCATCCGTCAACAAGTGCCTCTAAATTTTGAACCACGGTCAGTTGACGAGTTCACATTTGAGCTGGCACCCTCCTCTCCACATCCACGCCACACCAGCGAAAGGACTTTGGACGTCACATTTTAACGTGGACATGTCCCCAATCCACAGAGAATCAACAACCTAGTGACGAGGAGTGCGTGGTCACCCTCCCATTCACTGCCCGTGGCAAATGATGCTTCACTTTGTTGATTTTAACGAGAAGCGCCGTGAAGCTACTGAACCACTATAGCTCTGATATAAAATGCAATAATACTGCGGGGGAATTACACAAAAATTTTAACTTCACAAATTTTATAAAATGTTTCTAATTTTTATTATAAAAAATAATTATGGAATTTAAATTTTAATTATTAATTTTATTTATTCTGATAAATCAAATGTGTCGCATTTTTATTATAACTAAATTTAATTATTTGAAATCTTTTATTTTAGAATATATTAGTTCCGTTGGAAAGAAGTATATTCCTGTGTCAAATGGTAACAAATAAAGGAAAAAAAATGGTTAAAGGAGAATATAATATTACCATCACTATATCTTAAGCACTCTTAAAATTACATAGCTTGCTGAAGCAGCTAAATCGCGTGAAATTTATCTACATATATTTATGTCACATATTTCAAAAAGTAAAAATCTTCTCTAAATTGCTTTATCAAACTATTCAAACCTGAATAACTAAAGTTTATGTCAAGAAACTAGAATACTTAACTTTTAATTACCGATTTAATCTAAAACTAAAAAGCAGATTTAAGGCAAAATACTTCAGAGAACTAAAAAGAAAGTACTTAACTTTTGTAAAAAAAAAAAAAAAATTTTTTTTCGGAATTGAAAACAAAGAATGATTGATTTGTTTAAATTTAAGCGGATAATTCTGTTTACTGCTTAATTTTAAAGATCTCATTTTATAAAAGCTTAATTTATAATTTATTTGTGTGGACTGAAATTAGTATTTTTTGATGAAATATATTTATTATTTTAGATAAATTAATTAAAATATATATTTTTATCAAAATTCTTACATTATTTCGAATAACTTTTTGTACAAATCGATTTACAATTTGCATTAGTTGAAGATTATTGTGTTGGAACGACTTATCTAAATTATCAAACACATAACTAAAACCCTTTATTTATTTGGCAGGAACGTTCGCACAAAAGAATTTAAACTCAGTTTCATCTAGTCCCTTTTATTATTTGAAAGCCCTATTGTCTCGAATGTTGTCTAAAGAATTCATAAATTTCGAACACATCAATTCTGTAAAAAATGATTATTTTTCAATTTCTAATGTCAATAGACATATTTTTTTACTCAAATTAGTGGGTAGACTAAATTATTCCAGAGTATAATAAAACACAATGGAGCTCGTTTAATGCCTATGCGTATAAATAATTTGAGTTGTCTCTGATAATATGCTGTGCATAGCAAAAATTAGTCAAAAGCCATTTCTTTTAATTAAATGATCTGTGTTATTAACATTATTGGAATATATAATTTAAAATCTCTGCTTTAGATAGTTAATAACTGTGCTAATTGTATAACTTTAGTAAGAATCCGTGTAATGCAAAAATATGTAATTCAACTATGGAAATGTAAAAAGAAATGTAAGTATAAATTTATATGTAAGAGGGGTGTAATGTAATAATTTTGAATAAAATGTAAAATTTTGAGTATAAATTTATATGTAAGAGGGGTGTAATGTAATAATTTTGAATAAAATGTAAAATTTTGAGTATAAATTTATATGTAAGAGGGGTGTAATGTAATAATTTTGAATAAAATGCAAAATTTTGAGTATAAATTTATATGTAGGAGGCGTGTAATGTAATAGACTTCCTTGTAATGAAACCTGTGAGCAAATTTCTCCCTTCTATTTTGAAATAGTAATCATTTTCCGAAGGTCTTGGAGGAATAATCCCAAACAAAATTGCAAACGCTAATTTTAATTAATTTTTCTAAGCAACATTAAACATAGCACATGCAGGATCAAATATGACTTGAGAAGCCAATAGATATATTTATAAGAAACTGGAATCTCAAGCATTTCATTAATATTATATAAGGCTTGCTTAAGAAGACCCAAACAAGTAACTAATCATTAATTTCGAGACTGATATCGATAATAAAAAAACACATATTCATGAGACGGCTCAAGAAGTGTAAATAATTAGTAAGTTATTGATATTTTGAGACTGACTTCTACAAAAACGTAATAATCCCATAACTTTCGGCTTTGGAAGCCAAAAAAAAATTGCTGTTAAGAAATACTCTCTATACACACCCACGCCGAAAGCTTCGGCCATATATGCACTATCCTTTTTCTTCAGTCGTAACGTGGAATGGAGGAAGGAGCGGCCGGATGTTTATCTTAATGCACTTTCGATTTTTACACTGGGTAAGCTAAATCAGTAACGGCTTAATCTATTTCTACATTTAGGATTATAGACTACTCATTATAATAAAGCTGAAGCTATTTATATGGCAATGAAATAGCTGATTATTCTCGTATAATTTTTCCATAAAATGTCATTCCTTCTGATTCTATTTATGCATTAGCCAGTTCAAAAGTAAATCCGTATTTCAGAATACTGTAACCATTCCACATTATTATCAGTCACTTTCTAGTAGATTTCAATTCAGTGTGGTATCTCCAGGAATACAGCTGATTTCTTGGTTAAGAAGAGAAGAAGGATCCTCCACAGAGGCCTTTTAAAATATTTCATTTTATTCAGTTAAATTTCAGATCAAAAGGTAATCGTTCAGGACAAAAGATAATCAAAAAGTATTGCTAGTTTTTTCAACAAGTGACAGGTTTTCTTGATGGAAGGATTTAGACGTTTGGATCATTCAAACCTCACTTTGCGAGCAATTTCCAAAATTCCATCCTTCGCGTGGTAAACAAAACTTCACTTGCTTTAAGCGAGAAAACATTCTGACGTGACATTGAAATACACTACTGGCCATTATAGAAAAATAGAAAACGTCTGGTCAATGGTTACCGAGCGACTGGCTCGTCACCAAACGCCAGTCACTACGGTTGATGAACTGTAGCATCGTGTTGAAGCTGCATGGGCATCTGTACCTGTACATGCAATCCAATCTCTGTTTGGCTCAATGCCCAAGCGTATAAACTGCTGTTATTACTGCCAGAGGTGGTTGTTCTGGGTACTGATTTCTCAGGATCTATCCAGCTAAATTTTTTGAAAATTTAATCACATTGTTATTTCTAGTATAATATATTTGTCCAATAAATACCATTTTGTTATCTGTATTTCTTCCTGGTGTAGCAATTTTAATGGCCAGTAGTGTATTTGTGTTAAGAGCTTATTTTTAGCGGTCTTCAATTAGGCGCTTATTATTCCTTGTGAAAGTTACATTTAGAGAAATCTTGCTTTCAATGTAATTTATTTAGCATTTGAGAAAATGAACGAGAAAGCAAATTTTGAGAACAGGATTGGGTCAGCATGCTCTTGAAATTGGTCTATATCAGTGATCTCCAAACCGTTACTAGTAACAATTGTGGACATTTTCGATAGATAGAGTTAACTTTCCAATTGTGTGGTTAAGTTCTATTCCTCAATATTTTGAAAATATTTCAGCAGTATTTGTGCAACAGAAAACAATACATTGTAATTATTTTTGATTTGAGATGTGAATGATTTTGAAGAGTTCTTTATATGTGTAATAGAGAATTTTGATTTTAAAAAAGATATGCTGTAATAACGTTGGAACTTTTTGATTTTTAAAATGATTTACAAATTAAAATCACTATTTTCAATATTCTAAAAATATTTGAACTTTCTCCAAGTTTATCCTAAAATGTAAGCAATATTTATCTCAATACATGAGACTAATTTTGAAGTTTAAAGTTTCTTTTTCTAGTTTTGAAGTTTAAAAAAATGATTACAAAAACAAACTCATTGTATGATGAACGACTGAACAAAGACAGCCCACACCTACTCATCCAACATTAAGAAATCTGTTGGCAACACACAAGAAAGTTATCCTTCTCATCAAAATGACTAAATTTGATAAGAAAAAATTCCTTATTTCATTGATATATTTATTAAAACTATATACTTCAATTTCTTACTTATGTGTGCTTGAATTTCATTTTCTTTTTGTTACACACAGTTTAATCAAAAAACGAATTTCACATATTTATTATAAATGTAACTTCAGAAACAATAAATGAATTTAAGATTTTCACACACTTAAAAATTAGAAAAGTAAGTTTTAGACAATAAACATCCAAGATTTCTTAAAAATTGGCATTTTTCTACTAATTAACTAAGAGGCTAAAACAAATCATGTTTGTTAAATGTGTTTGCCAGAATTTATATTTATTATATTGGGGGAAAAAGATATCTCATTTAAAACATGCATTTAGCTAATAATCACAATTATTCAAACATATTCAGATCAAGTATAATCATTCTGTTATATACTTGAATGACTAAAGGGGCAGTGATTTAAAGTTACTAATTTTGATTTGTCAAAGATATGTTTACTTGAAATTTTAAAACGCATGAGTAACTTTATCAAGATTCAATAATACTTATTTCGGCTATGCTATAGTGACTTTTGGTGTTATAGTGACAGATCAAGAAAATTAACCCGAAAGGTGTAATTTGTTAAAATCACGATGTATAATAATATCATTGTTATTATATCAAACAATCATTTATAAGATGAACAGTAAGCAGTGTACTTGAATTTTTCGATACTAATAATATAAATTTATAAGACAATAAAATTTAAAAAAAAAGGGATTTGTCTAAGAAACATAAATTAAATTAATCGTAAGTGACATAAAATATAACTTTTCTGATAACACGGAAATAAAAATCTAAAGGCTGTGAAAACGAAGCACATTTTCAGTGTTTCCTGAAAAACAGTAAAGTATTAAATAAGTAAATTAGCATTTTTTCTCTGATATGGATTATATATATATATATATACCTGATATTGTTGTTCTCGTGTGCAAGCTAGGCTGGCAAATTGGGGTGCACTGCTCCTTTTCCAACTGAACCGTATTTGGTATGAAGTTTGACTTCTTCAGTACACACACATGCCATAGGGACTCGTTTATAGGGTAAGCAACCATTCACACACAAGGAAAGGACAAATACAGGATAGAGAGAAAGGAAGTACACCCATGCTTGAACCGGAATTAAAACCCAGGACCTCCCTATTCGTAGTCAGGCACGCTGACCACTAGACAAGTTGGCCGGCACCTGATATTGTTAAAATTATAAAATGCAACAGACTACGATGGCTCGGGATGCATTTGCAGTAATCGGGCAATGCAATCCTAATAAAAGAGCTCACTTTAACAAATTCCATGGGAAACAGAAGACGAGGAAGACCACCATTGAGATGGGTTGACTCAGTAGAAAAGGACTTCAATCTGATAAATAAGGGAAATTGGAGGAGACTTGCAATGGTTAGGGCCAAATGGTAACCATTATTATGGATGGCCTTGACTGGTAACATGCTGCAGTGCCTTGGAAGATGTATCGCTAATAATTTATGTGGAATTTTACTTATTTTAAATGCTATATTGAATTTTTTGTTTCTACCCAACCTTTCTAATTGACTGCACACTCTGAAAGTAAATTGTTTGTTGAAAAGGTTTATTCACAAGACGCCATGGAGGAGCAGAATTTTTATGTAAAACCTTTCTTCCATCATTTGAAGCATGTCTTGATATCGAAGTTTCAACTCAGCATGTTTGATTAAGCCTTCTGAAAGTTTAGTTGTATAAATGGCAAGAAACATAACCGATTCTCATTCTCCCGATTTTCTGAATTCCAGGAACAGTTCAAGTGGAAGGCGATTTAAAACCTATTTTTAAAGACTGATACCAAACAACCATCTTTGAAAATCGAACAAAATTGAATATCGAAAATTATCTTGAGAATCAGCTTTCTCCTATGAAACAAGAATTTATACAAGTCTTGAAAATATTAACCCTTTCAAGAAAGTCTGATATTGAATAATGGAATGGGAATGCTCGTTTGCCATGTAATAGTATATTTTATAGTATTTTTCAAACCAAAGTTATTTTATAGCGCAGAGTATAGTTATTTGTAAAATTAGATATTTATATAAAACTAAGCAATAATATTAAAATGTCAATGTTTTTGGGGAATTTTTAGGTAATTCCCCACAAATATATATTTTTTTCTGAATAAAAATTTCTCAGCCTTTTTTAAATTTTTTGTTTTCTGTAACACCAAGTAGTAAAAATAAAAGGAGCAATTTCAAATAAAAATTAAGACAGATTTTTATTTTTCTGAAATTAGAAGTTGACTTCATTTATCTTTTCGAAATTCTAATGCAAGACAACAATCTTATTGCAAACAATTCTCAAATTTTTTACTTCAAGTTCTTAGGCAATATCTTACACATTTGCTTTTTTCACATATTATTAAATGCATTCTTTAAAATTTTAGAACTGTCAAATACAATTTTTTAAGTCACAAATGCTAGATTTATTTTTGTTTAAATGTTTCTTTTATGAAGAAAAGAAATGTAAATTTCTGAATAAAACAATTTGTGTTCCATTGTACAGAAATTTCCAACATTCATTAAATACGTTGGCAAAAAGAATAGTTTTTATTACCATATAGCTTTATTCATGAGACATTCTTTTTAATGGAAATACAGTAAACCACATAAAAATAGTTAAAGGTAAATTTAACAAGTGATACAAATTGAATAGTATAAATGATATTTCATCCAAAGAAAATTCATTGAGGATATTTCTTGCATAAAAAAATTTATCAAGTTTTCTCTGATTTACATTTTATATAACATGTCCCCAATAATGAATATTTCTAATTAGTAATATTCTGCTATTTATGAATTCTTCTACACAAAATTTTTAAATGCTTTTAACCAAATGCTTAAGAACTGAGAACTAAACTGTGACAAAAGTGGCTTATTATAAAAGCAGTAAAATTAAGATTGCAGAGATCTGAATAGATAAAAACTTCTAATATCCCCTTTATATTTTTGAAAAGTAAATAAGAGCTGTAAATGAGAAAATTAAAAAAAAATATTTTATGGTTTATTTCCAAGAAAATTTTACCAATGAAATCTTATTTTTTAAATTTATTAAAAATGACAAACTTATTTGTGTGTGTGATCTTTAAAAAAAAAATAATCAAAACTATATGCAATATAAAAGAATCATATGTCATGAATTTACGTTTCAGAATGTGAAATTCAGTTATTTGAATTATATTTTTATTTACTAGATGTAAATTAGTATGAAATAGTGCTTACAATGCCTGATAAATGCTATTTTAAACAGATGCAAATGATTAGATATATATATTTTTATATACTTATAGAAAATAGAAAAGTACTTGGAAAATCTTAAGCTTTCAATTTAGTATACTATTATCATTACAAAAATCACTAAGCAATTACATTCATTTGACATACTATAGATATTTAAAATTTTCTGCTTAGATTTACAAATAAAGGTAGAAATGCTACAAAACTTATAACTAGCATGAATATATGATTCTACAATTATGTTTTATTCTTAATTCTCTAATAGAAGTGAGATAACAAAAAATAATGTATATAATCAAAGAAATCTCTGAAATTTGTCAATATCGGTACAACTAAAATACAGTACAAGCTCATTTTCGCAGCCTAGTTAGGAACTATTAAAACAATTTGTAAAACACAAAAAAAAAAAAAAAAAAAAATTCTATTAGGGAAAAATATTTAACATATAATATCTAGACATGAAAAAAATATTGGAAACCAAGTATTACTTTCATTTTATACATAAACATTAGATGAAGTATTCACAATTACTTTTCAATTTTCTACATTTTTAAAAACACATTTTCCCTTTATTCTACTTAAAAAAAAAAAATCTGCTTTTGTTTTACTTAAAAATACTTAGTTTTGTTGCCATTCACCTACATCTTTTGTGGATGCTCTCAGAATTATCATTTTTTCTTCTTGTTTGATATATGAATGTTTTTTTTTATTCTCATCGATTAACGTTCTCAATTATTTAATTACCTGATACTTAGTACATGCAACAGTGGCAACAACTTCAACATAAGTTCTTTGTAGAAGTTCATGGATAAGTAATTATTATCACTTAACTTGACAGGAATGTCTTACATTTTCTTCAGTTATGGTATTAAAAAACCTACAAGTGTCAAAACGACATAGATATCGTTTCTTTACACAGCATCATTTCAAGTACAGATTAATAAGTGCATTGAATCTCAAACATAAATTTTATAAGGCAATTTTGAGCAAAGATCAGTTTTTGCAAAGCTACATTATAATGTTTGCACTTGACACAATTAGTGATACTCTGATCACTGATTGCAATATAGTTAAGATGGCAGAGGTTCCAAAAAAATTCCTTCAAAAAATCAGATTTCAAAATCACCAATGCAGTTAGTTATTCGGAATTTGAAGGATTTATGATTCGCCAACGAAATTGTCAATCCAACTTTTTAAATTATAAAATAAAAAAGAGTAAAAAGAAAATGCAAAATAACCATGAAAATGAATTCACAATAAAAAATTTTTATTTATTTTTTTTAAAATTTTAGTTTGCAAATAACATTAAAATCATAATTTATACATGGGACTTTGTTAGGACCCGTAACTAATTCATAAAATCGTGAGTTTATAAAAG
The DNA here is from genome assembly GCA_030067965.1 of Latrodectus elegans. Taxonomy (NCBI): domain Eukaryota; kingdom Metazoa; phylum Arthropoda; class Arachnida; order Araneae; family Theridiidae; genus Latrodectus; species Latrodectus elegans. Next base: position 35,134,596 of record CM057816.1, read on the forward strand.
CGAGCGTCTAGTGTATCGCTCCTAATAACATTTCCATAATGAATCCATACAACTAATACATATAATACTTTTATTAACAAATTTAAAAACAAAATATTTAGCAGCATATGAAACAAACATTACAAGGTATGATTGTAAACAATACACAAAGAAATATATATGCATATATTTATATAGATATATATATATATACAAGCCAAGTCTAATTACTAAACATATACATAAATAGATATATATAAGTTTTTAAAGACTTGAAAATAATTTACAATGTATTTTGCATGCCACTATATTAAGCAAACACACACAACACTTCAAAACTAAAAACACATCTCACATTCAATCTGTTTTAATACAAAATATTAGTAAAAATATTAACATTTCTTTACTTTCACACTTAAATTCACATATCCTAACATAATCATCTTCCTTGCGAATAGTGTCTTCAAGCATTCTTGAACAAAAATAACACAAATAAAATTACAATAATTTAAGCATATTCTAGAATACAGAACAATTTATCTATTTAGAATTTCTATTAAATAAAAATGAATAATTGAAAAAAGCAGCACTTCATTTTGTGCAGGAATGACTTTCTTTGCATTTTAAACATTTTGAATTTTAGGAACAAACCATAATATAGAAGATGGCAAATAGGCAGATATCAAAACATTTTAATGATGCTTAACATTGCAATGAATACATGAATGTGATATTAAAATAACCAATGAAGATATGAAAATATCAACCCAAACATATTTGGTTGTACATAAAATAACAATTTTGAGCAATGATAAGCAGCTTTAACATTTCATAAATAACATTGAGCGATCATTTAGTTACCTCTTCTGATGTGCGTAAAGCCACACAACGAAATACACAGCACAACCAGTAACCTAGTTAAGACATGATACAGTATATTTCAATGCACAAATTTTAAATTACTTATCGCTTTCAGAGAAAGCTTTTAGCAATAAATAATGACAATAAATCACATCTAAAAAATATAAGTTATTTATTTATTTAAAAAAAATTAAAAGATTAAGAGACATTTAACGACATATATTAGTACAAATACTCTTCAAATAATGCAAATCATTAACTTAAATAACTGTAACTGCACAAATTGCACGGATGATTTGATATTTATTGTACAAAACGTATCTAAAAAATTATAAAATATTACTCAAACACTACTCCAACTTGAGAAAAAATTTCAAATATTGTACTGTTTGAAAAGCAATTTTTATAAATAAACATGCCTTTTTTTTCTTAACACAACAAAACTATTTTTTGATAAACATTTATTACTATACTCTCATTACAACATAACAGTACTTTAAAATCTGTAATGATTGTAGTCTTAAGAATGTGATGGACTTATTTGAGAAATTCAAAAGTAAATTTGATAAGAGGGGAAAAAAAAATAAATAAAAAATAAAAAAAAAAAAAAAAAAAAAAAAAAGAAAGCAAAAATAAGAGATTTTATTAAAAATCTACATAAATAATATAGTCACAAATTGTGAAAAAGATGCATTGTGCTAGCATTTAATTAAATATAATATTTCAATACAAATAATAAATTTTTGTGAGACATAAATGCATAAAATAAGCCAGGATACAAATCACAGGTACATTGTAATCAAATTTTTATATTAATATTTCAAAACTTTAAAAAACTTTTATACTTCCATGTAGCAAAATTGTGAAAAAACTTAGACAAGAATCAATTCCTAACAAGATACATTTAAAATATATAAAAAAATGCAAAACAAAAAATACTTGTTGAAAAAAGAGAGAGAGAACAAAATTTATTTATTAGAGTATTGCACAGAGAAAATGCCTGTAAAAATATTATGTTTATATAAATATAGTTTTCATACAAACACACAAAAAAAATTACAAAAACATCCCAATAATTTAATAAAATCATTCAACAATATGTGAAGATTTTTCTCACCTGTAGCTTCAACATTTTTGACATACAGAAAGGCAGACTCAATCCAAAGTGCATTGAATATACATAAAATATTATAAGGAACAAAATTTTTTCAGATAATATGCTAGCAATCCAGTGTAATGTAATTTTTAATAAATAATTGAAAATGATTAACAGAACAAAAATAAAAATTTAAAGATATTCAAATAGATATATGAAATTTCATAAAATAATTTTACATTTTTATAATACATAATCCTGTACATTGACTGTTTTTATTTAAAATGTTTCACATTTTTGGTAATTTTCAGAAATTCAAAAAATTCAATGAAAATATAGTGTGAAAATAATAATTCATTTTAAATTTTAACAAAAAGAAAAAAAAAACTTGAAATATAAGGTGACATTATATAACTTAAGTACTTTTAAACTAAAATGCGCTTAACAATTCTAAACTGAACTTAACTCATTGAATGTCACATAAACAAAGGACAGACAAAAATGTCATTCACTAATTTCAATTGAAGGTGAATTAATATGAGAACATAACTTTTCACTATTTTGCGAGACAATATATTAGCATATTCTTAATGCTACTAATTAAAAAAAATAATGCATTTGTGTAAAATAAACACATACACTTATTCAAATTACATACATTTTCTGATAAATGATACTTTTTACATATATACTTAAAAAAAAATATTTTTTTACCATATCTTCAGTAAAGATATTAATCTTCACCTAGATAATATTTAAAAATGGCAAATATTTTTTGAATATATTTAACGAATATTAACAAAATAATTTAACTTGGTCACAAATATTTATGAATCAATTTTTTAGGAATGCTTCTCAAGCTTTGCAATTTTAGGGAGTAAAAAAATTATTTTGTGAATGAAATCCTGCAAGTATAGGCCATGATTAAATTTGCACTCAAACAATAACACATTATTGTAAAGCACATGATGACAAAAAATTATAATCTTAACTTAATCAAAAGCTACTAATTAATTGAAAAATTTACATTGCAACAACTGCAAAGTTAATCTACAGAGATATTTAAGAAAAGTAAAACATATAAAATCTTTATAACAACCACATTCTCTTAAAGGGGGAAATTAAATACTTAATAAGTACCCCCATCACAGATAAAAGTTATCACTGATATAATTCATACAACATTCTTAAATATGTTTTCATTATTTTTAAGATAAGGAAGAGAATCGAAGAGTCAACACATGTCAAAATAAGCAGATTAAAAGTTCACCAGATTATACTTTTGATAGTAGGTACTCGATACACTGAATTTGAAGAGATTCAATTAAACTCACGATTGAAATTTTTTCAATTTTTATATGTTAAAAAAAAAAAAAAAAAAAGACTGAATTTGAAGTGAAACAAAAATTTTTTCTTAAATCATTGAAGCAAGAAGAGAAATTTAATGAAAGAGCATATTTAATGAACATCCACTGAGGAAGACGTTGTAAGAACCGAATAAGCTCATCACGACAAACAATCACTATCCAGTTCAATTTGTCCATAGAAAAAGGGAATATAGACCCTTTATGTCACATAGTGCATGTTTTAAAGTTTAGTTTAGGGTCAGTTTTAAATTAAATGAGCATCTGTTTGAGACAATCACTTGTTACAGTGACTAGTAAAATTTGCTGCTTAACAGCTTCCCAGAACATTATCTGTACAGCCTAGCGAATTCTCTCACAGCTGACTGCACATTTTTCATATGTTCAGCACTGAAAATAAAAAAAAAGTGTAAAAACATAATCAACACATAAGACTATTTAGTCAGATGAATTAAATCAATTACTAAACTGGTTTGTTTAGTCGTTATTCACTAGATTTCTTAATTAATATTCACAAGCTTACAGATTTGAAAAAGTATTGCATTCTACTAAATTACAAGCATTATACATAAATCATTATGATTGATAAACTACAAAACAGTCCCAAGACTTCTTAAAATAAGTCTAATCAAATTAATATTATCATTACAAGTACACAGAAAATTTACATGACTAACAATTCTTTAGATTACACCCACTAATTGTTGAAAATCAAAAGTGCTTAGTTTCTTTTTTTACTTTTGAATTTCTTTCAGCTACATTGTGTTTTTTTAATGATAAATAAGAGAAAATATTTATTTTTCTTTAGCATATTTTCAGTCAAGGGTGTAAACACAACATTCCAATCAATATTTTTTATTAACAATATAACTTTTTTTAATGCTAATTTTATTTTACTGCAATTTTCAAAGGGTTTGAAGACATAAAATAATAGTGATTCAGTTAAGAATTTTTCAAAATATGCTAAATTTTAACATGAAACTCATTGACAGCTTAACTTTTCGAAAATGTATAATTATTTTATTTGAGGTTAACAATTATGGGTTTCTATAATGGATTAAGTGCAATTTAATAAACCAAATGTCATAAAAACTTCTTGTTTAAATTTAATACCACATAGGACAATTGGAATAATGCATGAAAAATGTAGAAAAATTAAAAACCAACTTTCTATGCAATGAGTTTTATGTCAAATTGTTATATCTTTTTTAAATTTACAAATCTGTTATTTAAAAAATATCATTGATAACATTACAGTAAATTAATAATAATAACAATGAAAAAAAAGCTTAGAATTAATACTAATAACAAAATGGTATTTATTAGATCTTATATAGTGATTGCTGAAGTAAAATCTGAATGGAGGAACATTTATATGTGAAAAAATATATGTAATACTAAAAGTACAGCATGTACCATCTGCAGATGATACATTCTCATAAAGATTACCTATCCATCATCCACAGCTAACAAAAGAAATATGGACTGAGAGAATTGAACAATAAATGAATATAAAATAAAGCCCACAAACGATCTAAATTGTGCAATATACCTCTTGATTTATTTATGCCTGAAATGCCAAGTCCATTTGCATTCAAATTGCTCAAAATATTTCCATAAATAACATAAACAGCAACAACACAAACAAAAGTTCAATTAAATAATTCCTTAATTTATTTTTAAAATGGTATGTATACATACTATTTCTTAAATTATTTTTCAGGACAAAACATTTGCATCTCAATGGATTTAGACTTATTTTAATGAAAACAATGTCCCTTTTTTATTAAATTGCTGTTGCTTGCTCATATTAGGTAAAGTTTATTAAGATGTCAAAGTTATCTCATTGCAAAGAATTTTAAACTTACATTAAATTGTAAGGGTTATTACATGTTCTAAAATTACTTTTTGTTTACAAAAAGCAATTTTAACTGTGACCTATGGTTAAAAAGTAATTTCTCAACATTACAATATCTAATTTCAAAGTGGAAATCGAACTCACAAGCTGATGAATTAAGACCAGACAATGGGTTATTCAGCACCCAACTCATTTCAAATCATTATAGATGATAAAATTTAAATCAACTTAGATTAGGATAAACAGCATTCTATGCAAATTCAATGTAACAAAATTGTAATGTATACCAAATACTATGTTGAAAAACGTTCACAATTTCACAGCAATTTTTAGAATTTCTAATCAAATTTTGCTTTTAACAAATTGAGAATAAAATTGGATGAGAAAATTTTCTGTTTTCCTCAAAACGTCATTTTATTGAAAAGAATATTCTGATTGCATTATTATTTTAACAGAAAAATAAAACTCATATTTGTTTAAAATATTAAACTCACACAGAAAATATACATATAATTACTTTATGATACCTAATTTTGTTTATTTATGCTCAATAATATGGCAAATCTAACAAAACAACAATTATTTATGTTTTACGTAATGGTATGAATGCTGTTATGTAAAGCTTTTTAAGAGCACATAATAATAAACTTTTATTTGACAGAACACTAAAAACATGTATAAAAACAGCTTAAATTTATACTATAACACAGTATTAAGAGATTAAAAATCTACAATAATGCATTTTAATGAAACATTTCAAAACAATAAATCAACATTGATTAAAACAGTAACATATTTTTTTTTTTTTAAATATTTATCAGTCTTTAACAGTGAAATCTCATTGCTATAAAATCTTACTACTCATATAATATTTATTTTTTAATTTTAGTACAATTATGAATTATATATTTTGTATGCATCACAAAAAGAATAGAACAGTTATACATATTAATAATTACATTTGACAGTCAACTAAATGAATTCATGCATTCTGCTGCAGTGAAGAAATATTTTGAATGTAATGCTAAAAATAATGTTTAGAAATATCTAATTTTTATAATAATTAAACTGGAGATTTCATTTAAAATAAGAAAATAAAATATATATATATACATTCATTAAAAAGAAAAAAAGCTTTTTAGAAATAATTATAATAATTATTATTTTTTTTTTGCTGTGTATGATTTGAGTGGTTTTTAATTAATTTTTAAATTTGTAAACACTTCCAATCAAATTCAAATAACCTAGAAAATTATTAGGTAAATGCTTAATTTATTCACATTGATAGACTAAGTATGTGTTAAGTCTAATCATATACATTACAGTGATCCATGAATATTTTGTGAATAGTCTTTAACATGCATATTTGGAAAGTACAAGTTTAAGATGGATTTTCTCCCAGATGATGGTTTAAAAGCAATGCCATGGACAACTGTTCTACCCCTACGAATAATTATTGCTTACATTTTTCAGTGTTCAGTGCAACAGGGCCCTATCATTAGGGCACAGTGAAATTTTCTTTATAACGCTTAAAACGAGTTTGGACAAACACAAAGGAAAGCAAAACAGATGCTATTAGAATGGCAAGAAGTACCATTTGAAGGTTGTAGAATTATTCCAAAATAATGTTAAAGAGAATAAGCTTGTTTATCTGATACAATAAATGATGACTGATGGTTCTGATGTTTTACAAAAGCTTAATGAAACAGAAATAGGCAATGATATTCAGCTGTAAAAACAATTTCTTTTGACAACAGGTCAAAGCAGCCATGCATTTTTAGGGTTTTATCAGGCAGTATAATTAGACTAATAATTACTAAGAATGGATGCAAAGTAATTGGAATTAAATGGCTTATTGATTAGTCCAAATTTAATTCGAGACATGCAAGATGTTATATCACATGAAAGAAAGAATATTGAAATATCACCTCATTCCTGTGGGAAAAATAATATTAGGGACCAAGTTGTTTAATATTAGCAAGTATAATTAGCACAGATGGATGTATTGAAAGCATGTATTCAGAGTTCATGTCAAATCTTTATCAGACATTCCTTTAAAACATAGTGATACTAGAAACTGAAACTGTTTCTCTCATGCAGCCATCATAAACTTCAAATTTCATTCCAATAAAACCTAAACTGCAGATTAGTAGTTAGTAACTAGTGTGAATATAAGGCTTCCTTTTACAACATGGAAATTCACGATCACTTTTGCAGGGGTATGTATATTCTCTTACAAAAGTGAACTAAATTCTCCAGATTAATTATCTCATTAGATCTGAGCAAAAAGAAAATGCTGTAGCTTTAAATGTTTTAACTATAGTAAACTTTTCCCAAACAATCTGTTCTTTAATATTTAAAATGCAATTTAACTACGGGAAAACCTACCTCTTCTTGTATTACTTTTAGCCTATTTTTTTGCATTTATTATTTATATTTTTTTAGGCTATTTTTATACAAATTACTTTTGCATTATTTCTTTTCCCATTGTATTTTGTTGCAAGAACTGCCTTCCTTATTTTGCTAACTCCCAATTTTTTTTTTTTTTTTTTTTTTTTTGTGAATGTGTGCCAGTATGTAATAAGACTTATAAAACTAGCATAGTGAAAAATTTTGTTTTTGTGATGATACATAAGAGCTGAAATATTTTTTCTGTATGCAGTTTCTTGATTACTTATATATTAATCATATGATACATATACTAATCAATCATAGAAAAATATAAATCATAGGTAAATTGGTTTCCAAAAGAATCAGCTAAAATAAGTAACAATTGGGTCTTTGCATTAATAGCCATGTAATATTGGCTGTTTCATATAGATTAATTGTATGTAAAACTATTTAAAGTACCTGACTATATTTTTATGAAATTCTGCTAACTGTGCAGGTGTTGCTGTTACTGTGCCACCACTGCTTTGTGTTGGGAGCAAACTTAGAGCATTTTCTAACCATATTTTAAGAGCCTACAAAATTTTTTTATAAAATTAAGTAAGGAAAAAATAGACTAATTATCAATAATATATATATATATATATGTGTGTATATATATATATATATATATATATATATATAAAGGATAAAAATTTATAAAATATGATAACTATTAAAATCAAAAAACTTAAACTGCTTAAACTGACAGACAATTTTTGAAGTAAATTAAATACCATCGTTAAATAAATATTAAATACTATTGTCAAAATAGATAACGAAATTTTGGATAAGGAGTTGAATTAATCAAAATACTTAGAGAACATTTCCATTAAATTTTTTTGAATAAAAGGTAGGCCATGTTGAATATAAAAATTAAGATAATTAAAACATTTTTACACAACAAAAAATAAAATTAAAAGAGTTAAAAAATGAATCACACATGAAAAGAATGAAAGATTGAAAACATTTTTATATAGTAGATACTATATATATTTTCAACAAGAGTACATATAATTGAGCATAATAACAGAAAATATTTCTATATCATAATTGAAAATGTAAAATTTAAAAATAAAAAAATATTTATCCATTAAGTAATATGTACCTGTTTATTGTATAAAACTAATTCATAAATTACATCTGCAACATTTGATATCATATAAGAGGGTAAACTAAATATGCAAGCTTGCATTAGAGTGTTTACTAAATTTTGCCCTTGTTCATTTAATAGAGCCTCAGTAAGTGCTTTCCTTTGATGGAAAGTTGTTGCATCTAGTGACCCCTGAAAATTAAAACAAATTAGAAAAAATATTTTACTAAAACTTTTTAATAATTTTTATTTCAGTGGAAAAAATAGATATATGTAAAGGAATAAAGGACCTGTTTATTAGAATCTTGGACTCTAGCACCTTTGATGAAATCATGGAAAAATTTAACTACAGAGGTATTTGCATCTTTATGATCAAGATGAAGAGCAAGAATAGCACACTGAAGTATTGGCTTCATAATTGGACATTGAAGAATAGCAATAGGACACCACTGCAAAAACCTAGACACAAATCAGAGAAAGCAAATTTTATTTCTAATATTGACAATATTTTTCCTATATTATAACTCATAATACTTAATGTTTACCTTTATTCGTTTATTAAACAAAAAAATCAGAAGTATAATATATATTACCTGGTGCACAGACGAAATAAATCATCAACTGTGTCAGGATTATTTCTCAAACCATCTGTTTTTTCTAATAATCCAAATGTTGGAACACAAAATGCCTAAAATATAAACAGATTATTAATAATATATCATAGTATTTCATATATACAAAATATAAGTAAGAAATAATATAGGAGCAGAAAATGTTTTGACAAGTAGAAATCATTAAATTTTTTGTAGTTTGAAAAAATGTATTTTAGTAGTTTGGAATACATAATGATTATATTCCTCTTTTTAAAATAAAGCAGATTATCAACAGGGATAGAAAAATAAATAAAAAATCCACACAGCACAGATACATGTATACTTTTTTTGTTATATATATATAAACTTTTTGTTGATTCTCATAGTTTTGAATAAAATGCAATATAATAATGTTAAGTAATTCAAAGTAGCATTTTAATAAACATATGTTAGGTAACAGATGAAATGAATACTGCTGACAAAGATGCAGATAATAAATATTTTAAATACTTTTTATAACTATTAAATATAAAAAATAAAGAAATATACTTAGATAAGTAAAGTTGAAATCAATAAAATATTAAATGGTATTTATTAACATACATTTAAAATGATTCACAGAGAAGATAATATGTAAAATACCTGTAACATATCAATAAGCCCTTGAACACAGCCAACTTCAGATCCATATTCATCAACTAAAACACTACCCAGGTAGAGAAAACAGGAATGCTGATGAACTTGGTAGATACGTACCATCTATGTAATTATAAAAATTACAAAAATACAATAAGAATTTCTATTTTTATGAAAGAAAATTCATCTTAAAAATAAAATCAAGCTAACATAATAGTAAAATTCAAGCACAACTTTATTATACTATTTACTTTAGCATCAGCTAAATTATAGATTTTACTTAAGTACACCCAGAAAAAATTTACTCAAATTTATATTTTTTGTTCATAAATATGACTATTAAAATTTGCTTACAGTTATTTTGGAAGCATTGTTGCACAAACAAATAATTATAAAACAATGTTTAAAATGTTAGTAGATTGATAAGGAATACCATATACATTTTAGATATTTTTAAATAAAGAATACATTTCGATTTGTATTAAAACAATATAGCAACTGGTATTTTACAAAAAATAAACTTGCCAGTTCAAAATATAAATAAAATAATTTTGACAAGTCACAAAAAAGTTCATATAAAATGTTTATCAAAACAAAATTACTTTATTTACATTGTCACATTTTATGAATTTGTAATTGTAGTACACAATTTCTTGAATCTTTTCAAGTGAATTTTAGTGACTTTTTTTAATGTTTTTAAGTTGAACCTTAAAAACATTTGATTCATAATAGAATTTATTTCAAAATATTTCAATACATTCTTTCCTTCGGTAACATATATGCAGAAATTAACTCTGAACCATGACAACATAAATATTTAAGTATATATTAGTTTCAGAGATTAATAAATAATTATTGATCAATTAGCAGCATTTTAATTTTTTTAAGAATAAAGATAACATTTAAACTCCAGCACAAGAAATATTATTAATGGGAGTAAATTGCTAAATTTAAATTTCCATGAAGACAATTTCAACAGTTTTACAAGGCAATTTTAAAAACTACAGAGATTAAATTAAGTAATTAAAGAAAAATCATAAGAAATTTTGATATTATAAAATTACAAGCATATACTTTTGCTTAAAAATTTTTGATCAAACAATCCTTAAATTCCATTAAAATTTCCTAACATTCATATTTATTAACTTGATTTGTTTCAAAATTTGCATTTAAGACATTAGTTTTATTAAAAAAAATCCTTTTATCAGTTATATTAAATTTTTCAAATAATAACTGCTGCATTTATAATGAAATTTAATAGAAATACATCAAGAATATTATTCTCCTATACCAGCACAGAAATGCTAAATAGAAAGTGATTATGTGGCTGGTACACGCAGCCAGGAACTCATAATTAAGATCTCATAACTGAGACACCAAAATGCTATTGAAAAATCAGAAAGATCCATGAACACAAAATTTAAAATGAAAAAACTTCACTGAGTAATTATTCAAATACTTTTCACCTAGTTAGCACATAAAAAGTACAAAATAACGATTTTTCAACATTTTCTCTGAAACCTTTATTTTAATTTTTCATCAATTTAGGAATTTAATCAATGTGCAAAAATTCACTTTTTGTTAGTAATAAATTTTAAACTAAAACAAAAAAGGAAACAGTGAAAAAACTTTTTGCAATTAGTTAAATTTTGATATCAAAATGGAAAATTTGTAGCTTTTTCACAATATATCATGGAAGGTGGACTGTTTGTCCCGACAAAAGTAAGCCTTTTACAGCAAACATTTTAGGAAATTTTCAATGATATATAATAAATAATAATAAAATATTGAAAAAAATAAGATGTCATAAATGAAAAATAAAATGTCATATTTACACAGCATATTAAATGCTCAAATTCAGTTTTATTAATTAATTTAATTTCTAAAAGAAACAGAAGTTAAAAACTTACCTGGGTAACAAGAGGTTCTAGTAATGAGGCCGATTGTTTACCAACACATCTAACAGCAAATCGAATACAACGGCAACAACGCTCAATAATCCTTACATCAGATTGATATTTATCACAAGTTTCTGACAACAATGGCCATAGTTTTTCAATAACTGGTTGGCATGGATGTTGTTGTCCATTTGTAATGGCTGGTGTAGTATTTCTGAAAAGAATATATTCTTGATAATTTTAGCTTGAAACTTTCAAATTAATCGAAATGAAAATTAATTACTACATTTAAGTATATTAATGCCCCCCACCCTGTCTAGTGGTCAGTGTGCCTGACTATGAATGGGAGGTCCTGGGTTTGAATCCCAGTTTGAGCATGGATGTAATTTCTCTCTCTGTATACCCTACCCACGTCCTTTCCTTGTATGAATGGGTCATGAATAATTGCCTACTCTATAAACAGGTACCTATGGCAAGCATGTATTGAAGAAGTCTGATTCAACGCCCAAATATGGTTCTGCTGTATAATTGGAGCAGCACACCCCATAATGCCAGCTTAGTTGACACAAGGCAACAAATATTTTAATGTAACAATTTTCCCTACAAGATCAAAATGAATAAAAAATCTCATTTTACTATTGCAAAAAGTAATTTCATCTGTGAGCATTCATTAGAAAATTATTGATAATACTATCCAACACTTTGCTTTTAATTAAAAAAATTTACTTATTTTTCTTAATTAAATGAATTTGTCTCTTTTTATTCTAACACTTAAGGTGTTTCAAGAAATTATCAAAGATTTTGTTTTTAACTATCTTACGATATGAAAATTCTTAACCACAGCAATCACCGTCTTGCATACAAAATTAAAAACACATGAAAAAGAGAAATAAATTAAATGTCATTAAGAGAAACAGTTTAAAACATCCATGGCTTAAATATTAAGTGTGTTGAAGAATGTATGGCAATGCAATATTTATTAAATGGCTCAAAAAGAAATAAATGTCAAAAATATTTTCATTCACATTTACTACCACACTTTCAAAATCAAAAATTTTCTGAATAAATAATTAACCAGTTAGCAGAAAAAATACAACTTCATTCTTTTCACCCTCTAACTGTCAAGTTATTTTGATAATCTGAATAGACAAATGTCATTGATGATTTAGGAACACAATCCTGTATCCTTTGAAATCTTCAGAAAAGTGTTACAATTTATTGAAATGAGTTCAAATTAACCTTTCCCAAGACAGATTCAGATATGAATAAAATGATGAACTTCCTCTAATATACATATACAGGCATAACAATATGATGTACTCAAAAACAAATATATATCCCTGAATAATATTGACATTTTGGAACACCAATTCTATGCCTGAGATTATTTTGGGCATGACAGTTTAAAGGTTAAATAAAATATGCTATGTGTGCTGGAATCAATAGCTAGGGCAACACTTAATTAAATTTCTCCATTATTTAATTGGTGACTAATAATTTATCTATTATATATTTTTAAATCAAATTAAAGAAAAAGAAAAAATATAAGACTTATAAATGGAACAATGCAACATCTCATTTTAAATTAAATATCTGTAAGAATAAAGCATTAAAAATCTAAAAATTAGTTTCAAAATATAACAAATGGTTAAATTAGAGTATGAATAAATTAGCAAATGAATAATTTACCTTTCCTCCCAACATTTAATAAAACTAACAATTAAAAGAATATTTGAATAACTTTTGTAATGTACAATTTTTTTATATTAGTAGAAAATATTTTAATCATTTGGTTTTCCAAAATTCATAAAAATTGGAAAATTATTAAAGCATTTAAAGAATTAAAAGTATGCACTCATAAACATATAGCAAAAAGTAATGTTATTTGTAATATCTTATATGAATTTGATACAAATAAAATTGATGAATTCTAGTGTATACATATAAAGTGAAGACCAGACATGAAATCTTGAATTAATCTCTTTAAGAATTCTTTTGATATATTTTTAAATTATTTAAAAAAATTAAATTTTAATGTAAAATATAAGAAAAAAAATTAAAACTGTTGTTAAACATTTAATAAACATTACAGCAAGAAATAGTTTTAAGAAATGGTTCTAAATATAAGTGAAATGGTACCTGAAAATAGCAGCTAATCTATCAAGCCAAACCACAGGATCTGCTTTAGTTCCTTCTTTGACATTATCTTTGTCCTCTTTCAACAACTAAAACAAAAGCAAACGATTCTTAGAATAAATAAAATATTATCATGAATTCTACAATGAAGTAAAATTACCAAAACAATAAAACTTGCATGTTTCAGTGGAAAAAGGTAAGATTAATTTATTTTCAGAAAAATTTGTAAAAATAAAGAACAATAAAAATTGGCTTATTACTAAAAATATAAAAGTATGAAATATTTTCATATAAAAAAATTATCACATGAAGTTTCATTTCAAAAGAAAGTTATTTTAAGCCTCATATATTTTGTAACATTTCCAGTATCTATCACTATTTTTGGTTTAAAACAATATTGTACAAGGATTGCATAATATGTAGACATTTAATATGTAAAAATATCTCTTATTTTTTAAGAGAAATTTACACCAAGCATGCTTTAAGACACAAAATATCAAATCTCACCACATTAAGACTTTTTGATTAGTTAATAATAAATAACAAACTCCTGTGATGAATAAGCAAAATATAACTTTAAATGTGAGAAATTAATAAATAAAATCAAATAAAAAAAGTGAATTTCAAAATCACCAAGCATATTATTTCATAATTCTAGTAATTCCACTGTTTACTTAGTGTTTTTTGAAGCGGTTATATTTTTTTAGTAAATTGCCATACTGATTCCAAACAATGAAACTGATTTTAATGAATTATGAAAGTATTCTATAATATGCAAAATGAAATATAAAGCAATGAAGATGGTATTTTGCAGAAACTTGTTTGCAAGATATAAAAAGCAGTCAATATCACCTCTATGAATCAACAATTTTGAATAAAAAAAAGCTCAGAAATACATCAGAGCAAATTCAAATCATAATTAAAATGTAGAAGCAAAAGATATACAACTCAGATATACACATACACTAGGTACACATATCTGTATAAAATATATTTAGAATAAAAAAACAGAAACCAATAAGAATTTTAATGAGCATAATTCTTACTCATATTTGCCACCATTTAAATTTCTGTAACCATATAATTTTTTTGATGGAATGAAACAAGTTTATTATATTTTGTAAATAGTAAATATAAAATACATTAAATAAGGGCCTTTAAAAATAAACTTTATCTTTTAACAATTTTTATTAAGAAATATTTTTAACAACAGGACACTTCAAGAATTAAAATTCAAGAAATCTCTCCTAATTAAACTTAGAATATTTAGGAGCCTTACACATTTTACATAGGAAAAAAATATATATTTACTTTAGATAATCCTTTCTTAATCCTGAGAAAGAAATTGATTATTCAATAATCATTATAGATAAAATCTAAATAAAATCTAGATAAAATCTAAATGTACATTAAAAATGAATTAAAATGGACTTTGACTCAAGTGAAAAACCTTTTTTTGACTCAAGTCTTTCGCTCAAGTCAAAAACTTTTTTTTGAAAAAGAAAATAGTACATGATATAAATCTGTCTCTTCTTTAAGGCCTTGTATATACATAAATTAAATATCTCATAATAGTTAAACAACCACATTAAGGAAACTGGAGAGGAAATTCTATAATTTAAAGCCAATTTGGTAACTTGTAGAATTTTATTACTCAAGTGTAAGACTTTACACCTCATTTAAAAAATCATACATTGTACGGCCGAACCTTGCAAGTGGGAAGCTATACTTATTTGATAAATGTATATAATTAAAATAAACATTCCATTTTGGAACATCATTCAGTGGATTAGACCTAAGATGCATATAAGGAAGTATACAAAAGTAAAATTAGAAAACATGAGTGAATTATGAGGAAAAATTCCCATTTTATTCTTCTATACAGACTCCTAATACAAAGTTATATAAGCAAAATGATATAATACACATTAAAACAGAAATTCTAAATTATTTTCTCATAATACTTACTTTTCTTCAAAAATACCCAAGTTGCAAGCTTTAATTTTTTTTAAAATGACATTTAAAATTTGGTGATTAATAATTCATGTTAAATAATGAATCAGCATATTGCATTAAAATGCTTGAATTAGGATTGTAGTTACAAATTGTTTAATGAAAATGATAAACCAATATCCCATTGTAATTTTATCAGATTAAATGGACATACAATATGACTACATACAAGTAATTATATTATGACGAGTGAGCAGAAAGCCATGATTTGTATAATTTTATTATAAAAGATTTCATTAAAAATTTTTTTAAAATAAAGTACTAAATGGAAACTTCCACCATAAAAAACTAGGAATCAGGATTTAAACATATTTTCAAGGGAAAAAAATAGTTATATACAGGAATTTTAAGATCTTGAAATACTTATTATTTTTAAGGCAAACTGAGTATATACTTTATATATATATAAGTGAGTATATGTATTATTCAATCATTTTTAATTATGGCAGCCATAAATGTTAATAAAAAATATTAATATTTTTGACTATATATATAAAATCAATGATTTCAAAAGTGGGTTGTGAATTTAAAATATTTAAAAAGATGTTAAAACCCAAATATTTAAAAAAAATGAAATTGTAAAAGTATAAGTAACACAATTATTACTTATTCAGAGTTTTAATTTGTATAATTTCTTTATTTTCCAGATAATTTGTAAAAAATATATATAGATTTTCTATTTATTAACACAGACATTTTTAAATTACTCAAATCATTTCTATACACATTTCAGATTAATATCTTTAATTATATATACAACAGTCTTTATCTTATTTGTAATATAAATTTTTTTTTCTTCTGAATCTTCAGAACAAATTTAACTCAGTTTAATCTTGTCAATAGGTTAGTAGTTTAATTTAGTTAATTTTAAAATTAATCGATTTTATTTCACTAAGTTTTGAATTTTTCAATATATTTTTCTTTTTCTGTTCAACTAAATATAACTTAATACTTTGCTTAAGTAGCAAAACTAAACATACATCTTTGCTAACTAATATATTACTGACACCTATTGTTTTTGGTGCAATATGAATGACACACTAACCACATTAATTTTTTCAAATTTATGTTTACAGAAAATTTGAGTTCAGTAGAAAAATTAAAACATTAAAAAGAGTAGCATAATAAATTAAATGTCATGACAATAATCTTTTTTTTATTTGATATTAAATTAAAAGAAAAAGAATAGTCTAGTACACAAATTTAAATTCATAACAGATGGTTCTATGATTTTCAAATTTTAAATGCATAAGACTGTCACAAAAGAAATTTCAGTATTCTGTAGGTCATGAATCTAAATGTATCATCATGTAGAATATTACAATGGCCACTTTTTTTTTTATTAATTTCTTAGCCATTGATTTTAAAAGGATTTATCAATTAAATACATGTTTGTAATTAAGATATTTTATTTTTAAGCGATTTCAGTTTTTCACATATCTTATATCAAATGCATGAAACATATTTTCATTTAGGGAAAAAAAAAATCTGTAGCATTTTTTACAAGAATACAAAATGTGTAATTATGCAAAAGTACATTTGAGCATTGCTATAATAAATAAATTAATTAAAAAAAAACACATGACCAAATTTAAATTCTTTTTCCATTTGAATCAGTAAATTAATGCATATAAAACAATGAGGAAAAACAAAATTATGAAGAAATCAATTACACATACACTTTAAACAAATAGCACATTTTATATATTTGTTTAAAACTGACATTTCCTATATAGCAAAAATTTTACCACAGAGCACTCCGATACGTAGGAAAAATCAGAAAATATTTTTTTAGTCAATTATATTAATGGCTTTGATTAAATTACTAAACAAACTTTTTAATAACAACATATTTTCTTATTTTATGAATGAAAAAAAAACATATTAATATATTAAAAAAAACGTTTCAATAAGAAAATATTTTCTTCATTGATAAAAGTTTAAATATTAGTATTTCAAAATAATCAATATTTTGTTTCTGTAAAATAGAATAAATACTTGACAATCATAAATAATATTTCTGAAATCAGACTCTATAAAATATTAGAACATTTTTAAAGTTTGCTGAAAATATATTGCTTTTCTTTAGAAAGTCATTATTCTAACTGAAATATAGATAAAAGTTTTAACATCTTAGATTTTTCAACATTACATAAATTTGCCTTAACGTCCAAAATTAAAATCAAGTATAAATTGTAATAAAGATTTAATGTGAAAAATATAGTTTAATTTTTATATCAATATTTTTATAAAGATAGATTTCCAAAAAAATGAAAGTTTTTGAATTGAAACAACATAAATGGAGATAAATTACACTTTTAACTATCATGGGCATTTTTATATTTTAAGATTTATTTAATAACTTTTTACTAATCATTATTAACTTAAATTGATAATTTAATAGTCATATAGACTGCATTAAACTAAATTTAAACTGAATGGAAATGCATTTTAAAATTACAGAAATTTGGTTAAAATAGAGATTATTACTCTTTTTTTTTTAAATTTCCATAGTGAACAATTTAAATTTCCATTTTCTCTTTCTTGAAGCTGAATATGCAGAATATCAAAGGATTGATAATGAATGACATTCAAGATATTAAAGAAAAATTCTTATTTTTTAGATTAATTTGACAATACTTTGAATATGCATATTTTACACGATCTTAAAATCTCAATGTTCAATAAAAGACCATAGATTGTGTGACAAAACTATATTAATTAGCAACTACTTTTTTTATGTTCTCATGTCAGAATTTGCTTACACTGTCAGATATTTTCATAACTAATACAAATAATACACAAATATTTTTTATTTAATTTAACTGAGACGTTACATTAAAAATTTAACAAAAGTAAAATGTTCCAACAAAAGAAAAAAATGTCTAGAAATTATTCATTATGTCTGAAATTGCAAGAAGTTTCAAAGAGTTTATGAATTTTGTAGTACATAATCATAAACATTTTTAGAATTTTTTTAAATATAATTATATAGGTTTCTTTTTTTATATTAATTTGTCATGTTCAAGAATATGTAAATAATATCATACTTAAAATATAAATACTAAAGCAAAACTGTGATGCTGAAGATGAAAACTACATCAATTAAAACTAATGCTTAAATATAGATGATATTCAAACTTTTTCCAATCAGTTAATGAAAAAGTTTTTTTACCCCTCTATTTTCAAACTTATATAAAATTTAACTATTATACACTCATATTAGACTTTATATCTTTTCATTTTATCAAAAGGATGTTATAATAAAAAGATATTAAATTTTTTTTTTGAAACTTCAAGACAATACCTGTTTAATTTTGAAATTAATTATAATCTGTCAATTCCTTTGACATAATCTTCTCATGCATTCTTCAAATTCATTAAAATTATTTTCAAAACTATTTTAAAGTTAATTATTTTGTTGACAGCCTTGAGTTGCTCCAGTAGAATATGGTGCCTTTATTTAATCATTAATGTATTTGATACCTTTGCCTAAGATAAGCAGGAAGTAGAACTAAATTAATTTTTGCCGATTTTGACAATGCAGACTTCTTTTGCTTCAATGTAATATCAATAGACAGCTTAGACAATTGATAGATTTTTTTAAAGATACACCCCCTTTAAATTTTTGACACTCCAATCTCATTTGTAGTGAAAGCAAATTAACTGTTTTTCATAAGTGACAATTTTGTTTATTATACGACAAACTAAAATAAAAAAATCCACTTTAATTATGATTAAAGCAGTTTTCACTTCAATTATAAAATCACAAAGCTGGTTTTAAGTTTAAATGAAGTTAGGGAATTCTTTAAAAATGGAATCAGATTCTGTATGAATTTCAAGATGTATTAGACAATAACAAGTTTCTTGCACTCAAATCATTTTATTAATTACTCATCACAGTTTAAAGAATTAAACATGAAATATTTCATAATGGCATAAATAGTCACAATGTATTAATTTCTCTGTAACTGACATAAACAAAAATTTCCAGAAGGTATCAACACTGACATTAATTAATTCTTTATTTATCTTTAAAAATTATTCTTAACCAAATATGCATATAATTATGTACATAGGATATTTTTTATTCATTTCTGTAAGCAATAAAAATAAATAGTTGCAAACATCAATGAGGCTATTTTTTATTTAAGTTAAAATCTTTAATGGTTATTTCAAAAGCCTTCAAATCCATATTCTATACAATACTGGATTATACATTGTATAAATTTATTTTAGACATTTCCAATAGATATTTCCAAGACATTCTAGACATTTCCAATAGATTTCTGCATATTAATTTATTGAATATTTCAAGATGTGTATAATTTCTTTTCAAATATATATACTCTTACTCAAAAATTTTATATTTATATATTAATATTAAAGAATTTTATACAAGGTAAACAGCAGCAAATAAAAAAAAAAAACAAAAACAATTTAAATCGCCTATCTTAATTCCGCAACACAATTTTGTTTGATAATTATTTCAATTTACATAAATATAAATACTAATAAATCTAGTTATCATGAAATTATTGAAGCTGAATTAAATCCTGAAAACGTTTATACATGTCAACAGATAAGAGTACAAAAAATTTAATATCGATTGAGCTGCCATCTACTGGCAATATTAAATACTAATACTGAATTAAGTTTTCAGAATATTTTATTGAAAATTTTAACATATTAAAACGAAAAAATTCCAGGAGTAATTCATGATTTTCAAGGAGTCAAGTCAAAATTCCAGGAGTTTCAAGGGCCCTTAAATTTTTTTTTTGGAATTTAAAGAGTTGTGCGAACCCTGACATACTTATAGTCTTAATCTCCCTAATCTTTAATGAAAACCTCAAAAACTAATACTTTTCAAAAACTAATAATAAAATTTTTCTTAATGTTTCAGAAAAAAATTTCAAAATAAATAAAAAAATAAAAAATTTATGAAATTGTAATATTTTTAAACAAAAAGCAAATGTAATGAAATAAATATTTCACACAATAAAATAAAATTATTTTATTTATTATTTTCTAAGAGCCAATTTATTTTCTTCGAACCAGAAAAAAATATTTATTTCCAAATATTTGTATAAAATCTGAAAATGCTCTCAATTAAAATGTAATCGATTTTTCTAACCAGTTTATGAACTATTTACTTTATTTGAAACTATCCCTCTTGTAACAAGGGGAGATACATGCTCAATAATCTATAAAATTTTTCTAGCTAAAAGTTTACTATCCATGAAACTCAAAATGGAAGGATTTTAAAGATAATTGGTTGTGAATGACAAGCAGTTTTAAACTATTACTATTAAAAGTAGATGGGATCAAAATCTATAAATAGTTTCTTTAAAAATTACTGTACATAGTTTCTTTATAAATTTTATAAACAAGCCTAACTTCTCTGATGATGATTTTTGTTTGAATTAAATATTTAAACTATTAAATTGGCAAAGAAAAATATTAATTGATTTTAATCCAGAAAAATAAAATTAATATAAATTAAATTAGAAATAATATAAATTAATCAAATAAAAATTAATAAAATTAAAAAGGAAACAAAAAAAACCATACATACTTTATTAGCCATTACCTGTGACAGAGGTAACATTTGTGTTTTACATAATTCCATTAAGCCTTCAGTAATTTTATCACATGGCATTTCACCTAAGATCAATGCAGTTCCTAAATAGCATTTATAGAATATAAATAATTAACATAAGATTTACAAATGTTCAAAAAATGTTGAAAATCCCACATTAAAGAATTAAATAAAAAATACATAAATATTAAATACCTTTCAAAAGACCCACTGCAGCATCATTTGACAGTGAAAAAGTATCCATGGCTTGAATGATTTGTAATAATCCATTGAAATGAGAAGCCATCTGTTTCCTACATGTGGAGCAAATATTTTGCAGTGCTGTTGCAGCAACACTTGATAAAGTTTTCTTTTGGAGGGAAAGGAGTAAGAAATTCAATGTGGGATCTAAAAAAGTAGAATGTTTAAAATAATTATTTTTTTTTTGTTTTAAAAAAAAACTCTAAATAATTTTAAACTTACCAACCGTGTCTAAATAGAGTCAGACATCAACACAACAAAATGTTATGTAAAATTTAAATTCTAATTACTTATATTTTGAAAATATTCATCACATGGATAGATCACTTAATAAAGTTGGACATTTTGAAAATATTACAATAATTTGAAATTTGTAAGGCAAAAAAATTTAATGTAAAACGGTTTATTATGGGAAAAGAGATAACTCTTAATGTTATGATCTTAAACTCAGCACAACAAAATAAAAAATAATTGTAATTATCTACCTAAAAAAGTCTATTGAATTTAATTTAAAATTCAATAACATACTTTATTATTTTGAAATTCTTAATAAATTCATTCTTCCACTTATTCAACACATTAATTTTTTAACACAGAATTTTGAACACATACTAGTAAACAAGCATAAATAATGAAATTTATTTAAAAGAGTATAAGTTATTAAAAAATTTGTGTAAATTTAATCAATTTTTGCATTGTTGTTTATTCAAGTATTCAGTATTCCCAATAATGTCATCAACTATGGTTAATCTGTGGTTTGGGTGCCCTTTTCTCGCTAAATGGGCGATAGACCCGCAAAGCGTGCTAACACTGAGTATTTCACCCAAAATGCACTCCATGTGGCAATCCTGTCTTTTTTTGTTATACAATTATATGTGTATTTTTTGCAATACAATTCGTAAAAAAACCATTGTTTTTGTTTTCATTGCCAAACCAACGGTGAAATTGTTAAAATCACAGATTTTGGTTTCGTCACCATAGAAATGCAGTTTTTGCGTAGTGTCTCTCGGAGCATTCAACTTCGCACGCAAAATCCGCCAAGCAGGGGGCCCAAAGCACATTTTCATCTAATTATATATATATATATATATATTCACTATCCACATCAAACTACTGAAATTTCCCATTTATAGTGCAAATGAGTACCAATTTAGTTTAATATAGCAGCTTCAGAAACAAAACAATTCATTAAATATAAAGGAATTAAGTGAAAACATACAGGCATCTTTGTAATTATAATATTTATGTAAATTATCTTACAAATTTTCTGGCTTTTCCATTTTTTTTTACAGATGAAAATTGCACCAGTGTTTGCATGTGAAAGAAAATATTTGAATGTGAATAAAGATAAAACAAAACATGTTAAAATTAATACAAAAAAAGTGGAAAGACATGGATATATACTACGCCACAATTTTTTAAAACTGCAACATAAAAAATAAATAAATAAATAACAATGATACAATATGTGGAAGAGATATGCAATAGAGACCTAATATAAAGTAAAAGTAACTCATTAGGTTATTCATCCAAGATGTCATCACTCTTGACCAGCACAACAGGTTTTGTTTGTCGCTCAACGGTCATTTTTTGCATTCGAGGGCTAAATAAACCGGGACCAATGGTTTAAAGTGGATTCCGAACCACTACAAACATCCATGCCCAAGGTGGGATTCGAACCCACGAACTGTTGAACTGAAGGCAAGAGGGTTAACCATTCGGCTGCCAGCTCGGCCAGCACAACAGGAGAAAATAATATATTATATGCACAAGCAATACAACAAATTTGTCTTAAAAGCTCATTGATATCTAGATTTTAAATCATGGACAAATTTGTATGGAATACTCAAACTAATACTTTCCATCAATACAGTTTACAGTATACCTACTGCTGATAAAACATGTTCATTCTGTACTATAATGACATGTTTAAATTAGAAATCTGAAAAGAGTCTTTTTTCTTTTCGGTTTTCAATTTTAGGCAAAATACTTGGCATTAAAATGTGTACTCATTTGGCAACAAAATATCTTGATATTTGGTAAAAGCCGCCTTTTTGATGTTGCATTTTTCAGCATTAGATACAGAATCTTGTGATTTTGTGTCAGGACAAACTCAAATTATGAAAGAGTTAACTACAGAAGATATGGATCTTTAACAATACTTAATTAATGATTTTTTTTTTTGCAGTTCCCAAAATTTTCAGGCACATTGATAATAAAAAATGAAGAATGATAGAAAGCAATAATATTTACATTTACAAGTACCAAATGAAAAAAACAAATAAATTACCTAAGCACTGTGGATGCTTTTCAATCCACTCACAAAGTTCACCAAGGAGATATGTACTTGTATACCGAACAGCTATATGGCAAGATTCAGGTAAATTTAATATTGCTTCCACTACTTGGGGAACAATCTGATTTTCTTCACTAAAGTTAAAAAGAAAATTATACTGTGAAACAATAAACTTACTTTCAAAATTGAATCAGTAATGAAAGGCAATATTCACAAACATAAAAATTGATGATATATTTGATTAATTTTTAAATACAATGAAAAGATTATGCACATTAGGTACAACTTAGAAAGTGCAAATATAAGCACAGTACAATTTAACCACAGTATTTCAAGTTGAATTTTCAGCTAATATAAATCAGAAACGAAAATTTTAAAAGCAATCTTTTCAATTCAATAAAACCAATAAGTAAATAAATATATAAACACATGACTATTACGAATACTTTTTAATGTATGATATTTGAAAACAATTAGCCTATAGTTCATTTGATTTCAAATATGACAATGGTTAAATATTTCATTTGAAAAACACTCAAATAAATTAAATATTCAGTTCACAATATTCAAATAAGTAAATTTCTCTAATTCTACAAAAATTTGTGATCTTACAAATTATCATTCTTTATATTTATTTAATGCAAATGTAAAAAACTATGAACATATTAAAAAAAAAAAAAAAATCCAAATTCTAAGTATAGCAATTTAATGAGAAGTTTTCAAGTATTTTAATATCATTCATAAAATTAAAATTAATGTTAACAGACATGTAATAGAAATTTTAAAAAAATATTTCTAAAAACATCACTAAAATGAATACATACGGAACAATATTTTTGGCAACTGCTCCCATGATAAATAATGAAGCTTCAGATGCATCCCATGAAGCTAAGGTACCTTGGCAACACAAATTTTCAAACATCTGAAATGTGCATATAAGAGTAAATTAATAAATATAATTTAAATTGATTAAATAAGAATTAAGAATGTGAATAACAATACAAAATTGTTATATTGTAATAATATGCAACAATATCACAAATATATTTCCATTTAATTACAAATTTAAAGTCAGTAGAATAAACAATTTACAATACCTGCTGAAAACAATTTGAAGATCCTATTATAAACACAACATCTTTAATAAGATCAGATACTCTTCTGCGAAATTCACTAAAATCGTCATTTTCATCTGGAACCCCTTCCTAGGTAAATTTTATCATCAAAATTAACAAATTTCATAAAAAGAAACACATAAGAAAAATATTTTAAATTAATATTCATGATATGCACCATACAAAAAGTGCAGCGATTGTAGCATTTCAATGTAAATTCTTATAAATAAGATGTTTTTTTTATTTAATAATATAAAAATATAAAATTACAGTACTAAAGAAACAGCACATTACCAAGGACAAAGAGAAATTATTGCTATTTTTATTTGAGGAAAATTTTCTTATGAACATGGTTTTCAGATAAACTTATTTAATTTGTTTTAAATTTTTAAAAAGTCTAAGCTTTCTTCATAATGAATCTGTTAAACATTAGCGTGAACAAAATAATACTTAAGTTCACATGGCATATTAAACAATAAATAGAAAAAGAAACATCTTTATACTCATTATACATAACAAAATGTTTTTAACGATCACAACTAATGTGTTTACAGCTTTTTTTTCAAAGAAAATAATTTCAAGTTACTAAAAAATTAGAGTTATTTTTGAATTGACTTTTAAAAATTTATTGAAGAGGTTACAGTTACATTTGTAACAAGCTATTAATATGATATACCTCCATAATAAATGTTTACTTGAAAATTCAATAAGGTGTACTACATTGTTAGAAAGGTATTCTCTAAATTCTAGTTTAATGAATAATCATAATAGATTTAAAGACCAGTACTTCTCTGAAGCTAAGTCAAGATATTCTTTACTTCTATATGTAATAAATAAGTGAAAAATAATCTGAATAGTACATATAAACTTAGAAAAGCAAAATGACAACATACATGTATACAAATATTTATATTAATCACCATTACAAGTACTATAAAATTTCACTGGCTTTTATTTATGATTAAATTAATTTATTCATATGTGTGTGTGCATGAGTCATCAATTCCTCACATTAAAAATACCTTCAGTTTAAAAGTTTGATTAAAAAGACTTAATAACATTTAGCCATAACTTTGATATTACTTGTAAGAAATTTAAAAAAAAAATGATTGTATCATTACCTATGATTGTATATACCATGAGATGCTTACAAATTTACTTCAGAAATTTCTCATGACAATAGTCATAATAATGACATAGAGGGAAAACTAGAATATATTGCATATTTTGAAATAGAAACTTTAAAAAAAAAAAAAAAAAAAAAAAAAAAAAAAACCCTTAATAAGCCTATTACTATTGTCCCCTTTAAAAATACCTATATAAAAGCCTCATTTCTATTGCAAAAATATGGTGGAAATATTTTACTTATAACATGTAACTATAAATATGCATATATTTTTTTTTATCCATTTAAAAATAATCAGTATGAAAAAGTTATCTACACTACCAGTATTGATAACTTTAACTTTGCTTTTTTAATGACTATAGCTTACATTAAAAAAATGATAATTTCTATAAATACTATTTAAAACAATATAATAATTATTGAAAACATTACTTACAAGTCTTTATAACAAATATCATAATCATGACTAACATTAGACATTAATTTATATTTATGACTTAACTCTTCATTTGGTAACTTATCATTATAAAAAATGTTTTTACTCACATGATCTGAATCTAGTTGGCAATGTCTACACAAGGCAACAATCAGTCGTTGAATATAAGGCTGAAATATACTATTTAAGGCTTCGTCATCTCGTTTGTATAGCATTTCTGACAATCGATACCATACATTAAATGTTATTTCAGCAATCTTGATAAAAAGAAAAGAAATAGATAAATAAATAGTAGCAAATAATGAGATAAAAATAATGAAAACTAATCAGCACTTGCAAAATACTAAGGAAAATATTTCAAAGATAATCATAATCAAATGAAAATAGTAAGAAATAGGATGTAAATAACAATAAGATACAAAATTCTAGAAAATTTATTAAAAGGAAAATAAAACTCACTTCAAAATCATGATGACCAACACACATCAACAGTAAGTCTAATGTTTGTAGATTACCGAATCCCTGGAATGAATAAATACGAATAAGCAGTGAAAGATTTACATGACAATAAGCAATATAATTACAGCCATGCAATTTTTTAAAAATGATACTTTTCTTTCTTAAAAACATAAGATTCTTCATAAATAGAGTTCCTAATTTAATTTAAATAATTACAGAAATAATTAATAAATATACTATATACACAAACACATACACAAGTATATGTTTTTAGCTTATTTATTAAATTATATTAGGAACAAACCATATATGTGTGTGTGTGTATATATATATACACACACACACACATATATGTATATATATACAAACACACACAGATTGAATGAAATTTACTTAATTAGAGGACATATATTTTAAATGAAAGCTAGTCATTAATACATTTTTATGGTAATAAGAATAAATAGAAGCTGCTTAGCAATTTTACCTCAATTTGTTGACATATTAATTAATGCTTACTTTTTGATGTGAATGTCAAAATATAAAACAATAGTTTAATTTCATAACCTTTATATTTTATCCTATTATTTATTGATTTTAGTTTATAAAATTATTAAATAAATTTAGGATTATTTTATAATAATAAAGTAACAAAAACAAGCAATATATGATAACTTAGTAAATGATTTAATAACTAAAATATTAACAAGTCATGATTTCTTTTATGCATAGCAAGCATTACAATTTCAAATACAAAAATACTTCAAAAAGACAATGGCTTTTAATTACCTAAAATAAACCATTTGAAGACAAATATGAAAGAAAAAGAGCAACAATTATAAGATTTGGAAAACTATAAGATACTCTTGGATATTAACGACTACATATTAATAATATAACCTGAAATATATATTTAAATAATTATCTTTTCACGTACAATGTTTGGAGAAGTAACCATTTCTTCCAGGAACGATTCTGCAAGCTCAGTAAATATGCGGCAATAATTCACAGACCTTAAAAATACACTCAATGAAGTTATTAGAATCGGACAAAAAATGTCTTGTCTCTAAATGAAAGCAATGATGACAATAAAAAACTTATAAACAACTTAATTAAAAATAATTGTTATTTTACTTCAACATTTACTACAAGCAAAGGAAAACTATCCAATTTTATTAGACACTGCAAACAAATGAAAATTTAATAATTCAAGTCACTAAATTCATAATTTATTTGATGCATAGATTTGATAAATGTCATTTTTTAAATCACTAAGCTATTCAATTGCTTGCAGTAAAGTACTTTAAATTCTAAAATTTATTCTGATGACACGATGAAAGAGATACTGAAAATTAAACTAATGAAATACAATATTAAAATCAGGAAATATTGTAAGGAAAAATGCACTATAAAACATACAACTTCATTGAAAATAATATTTCTAGCAGAAATATAGAGATTTAAAATATAAAAGTTAGTGAAATTTTTTTTATTACACAGTTTGTAACAAGCAATAATATGTAATCAGATAATAAAATTGTGAAAACTTCAATATATTATATAAGAGCAGCAAAATATGTAAAACCACTATTTTTATTCAGTGTTAGAAATGTTTTTAAATTCACAAAAATTAAATCTCATTATTTGAAATTATAATTTATAGTAAAGAGATATATGAAAAAACAACCTTTATTTATTCCTTTGTTAAGTTTTTTAAATTTACTTGTATTGGAGAAAAAATTGCTTTGAAGGAGGAAAAAAAACACATTTATTGCAGTATCAAACATAATTCATCAATTATTATTCTCTTTTCAGCAAAGTAATTTTTGATCTTTTAATATTTTAATTCAAATTTATAGCAGTAGTTAATATCATAACACTTATGTCAATAAATAATGTGAGATATTCCCTTTGACATATTTTCACAACAGAGTACATTATTGTACTAAATCACATATTAAAAATTTAAGACGAAATAAAGCCTTTTTAATTTTAAGTAAAAATAATATGACTCTAATGAAAATAGTTCATTATTTAAATACATTTTGGAACTGTCATTTTTTTATATTTTATAATTAAACTGCGTCTCATTTGTTGTAACTAACTGCTACTTCACATTTTGTAGTTAGCATTTGCATATCTCTATCATGGATTGTTTAAATTATACTATTATACTGCAGTAGTCCAGATAATAAACAGTGTACTTTGTAAATGTGTCATTATCGTGAAAAACAAACAAACAAAAAAAAAAAAAAAAGAGAGAGAGAGAAAGATTGGTTTAGTATGAAAGTAGTTATTTATTTATTATTTATTTTTTTTTTTGAACAGTCCAAACATAAAAGCACATTTTTAAAAATTAATTACAATAATAGTTAGTTCTTATACCTTAAGTACATTTTAAAAATATTTGTTTTCATCTTAGTTTAATTCAACAATGTATAATTTCATTCAGGTTACAGTAACTTAAATATATATATATATATATATATTGTTATATTAAATAAAATACATTTATTGAAGAAGTAGAATCTTAAAATTACAGCAATTATGTATCCACTACTTGATTCAATTCTGATTCTGATTTTAAAATTACTATGCATCAATCAGTTACAACTGTCTTGTTTTAATGTTTTTAAAACACTTTTTAAATTAATGCTAATTTATAAATGATAACATTTGAAGGTCAAATTAAAAATGCGACATACTTATCCATATCTTCATGAGCAACAGATAAATTGTAAGCATCAACAAACGTATACACGCCTTGAAATAGTATTGCAGCAAGAATTCGGTGGTTATGCACATCCTAAGAGTAAAATATAATTTTACTATGAAGGATAAGTAGAACAAATACATAATATAAATACCAACATACAAAAATTTACATTAATAAGCGCATTGTTAAAAAAAATTATACTAAATTTCAGAAACGCATATCTTATATAATAAAATAAATCTTAGAACTGGAATTAAAAATCTAGATAATATCACTTCATTCATGCAATATGCTCTATCAGAACATTTATATATTCATCCTCAAATAGAGGTATTTTCTATAATTTTAAAATATTTAGCACAACAAATTCGTTAGTAATTATATGTAAGCAATTTATGAAACATTATTTTTTAATTTAAACTGTACATTTAAAGTAAGTGAATAACTGTAGTTTTAAAGACAACTATTAAAGTATAACTGAAATTGTGTTTCATTCATTTACCATTATTTTGGAAGCTCATTATATTAGTGATGTTTCAAAAATAAATTTTGATAGGATTTTTCCAACAATGATAGTTAATATGTAAAAAATATCTATGTAATTTTAGAATAAAGTTTTATCACCTAGAAAAATTAAAAAAAAACTGCATTTTAAAAAACAAACTGCAATAAAAAATTTAAATAATAAACATTCTTTTTTGGTAAGCATTTAAAAAAAAAAAAAAAAAACTGCAATTTTTAGACAACAATATCAGATTTCCTTAAAAAATTTTCAGTATTACACATATTTATTCCACTTAAATAAATATTAATTCTTATTTTCTAAACCCAATACTAATTACCATTTGAATTTTAAAAAATTAATGTGCTTAAAAATGGCAAAAGGGTTTCAACCTCAAAATAGCAGAGAAACTACAATTCTGAATGGATGTCATTTATATTTAAAGATATTATTGCTAAATATTGCAGTGGAAAAATTTAAGAAATAGATAACGATTAATTATAGGAAAAAATTATGTTGGGTGTTGTTAATATTTAAGTTTTTCTGCTATAAAAATACTGATGTGTTATTAAAAATATGAAAACTTTTGCCATTGTTTACCAATATTAAAAATATTTCACAAATTTTGCCTTACTTTGATCCCACTATTTTATACCTTTACATTATTAAAAATTCTTAGTTTTTTAAATATCAATCTTTCATCATGGACTTGTGGGTAGGACAGTGCTCTTTGGAGCTTAAGATACAAGACTTGATCCCCTCTAATCTTGAAAAGTTGGAAATGGATTATGCACTTCTGACTTTTACATGAAGGTCTGTTGTAAAGTCAGAACTTTTTTGGGTTTTTTCACTTGTAACATGTGAATGTAGCTCACTATTTTCCTGGAAGGCACAACTTACACTTCAAATACTACAACATCTTACAACAACCTTTGACTATTAAATTGTTAATATGTATTAGAGAGAGAGACAATTTTCTGAAAAGTTAAAAATCATGATAGAAGATTGGGTAAACATTTAATCTTTCAGCTATTGCAGATAATATTAAAAATTTTTATTTACAATTTCAACTGTAACATATATTTTACCCTTCTCCAGAATTAATTTATTCAAAATTAATTGTAATTACTTTTGTAGACATTTTGTCATATTCAAGTATTCTAATACAAAGCAAAAATATTCCAACTTTCAGCAGTTTTCAACAGAATCTACTTTCTTTTTCTTTGAGAAATTGTCAATGTTTCAAGTATGATTCAGTTTTTTAATTTTATTTAAATATAATTACTAATATGCTATCAGTAATGACTTATCACTTTCTTATTGAATGATATGAAAACTGACAACAAAAATTAAGGATATAAATAAAAGAAAAATGAAAACTTAAGAAATGTTTTTCATTCTCCATATAATTAGACATTTTCATATCAAAATAGGCTACATCAGATATTTGACATTAATTAACTTTTTATCAACAGACAATAATTTAACAAAAGTTATTAATTTGTTTTCTAATTGAGTTTCATTATCTCAAACACAAAATTGCATTTCAATAAAAATGAAATTTTTTAAATCATATTTTTGTGCAAAAAATCATTTATATTATTTATAAATCAATTACATAAAGTAAGTTTTATGAAACTAAATATTAAAAATACTTGTTACATGCTTACATATATATTCTAGTAATGCTCTTTTTGTGTATATTGCATATTTGCAAGATTTATCACCCCTGAGAAACATATACTTACTACATTTGAACTGTTTTGGCTATTAAATAACTGTTTAAATTAAATATATATAAATAATAATAAATTCTCCGAAATTTTTTCTCCACATCATTTCTAACCCATTTTTAAATAAATAAATATATATACTTATGCTATTTATAGAATACATTCCTATTTTACTCAATATTTTCACTCAAAAATTGAGCAGTTTTTTTATTGTAATTCAATTCTTAGATATATTCTTAATGTGTTAAAATTTAAATATGCTTCATTGTGAAGAGAAAAGTTACAATTTAACAGTATATTTATTCAAAGCAACAAAATTTCCATTTAGGTCAGTTTAATTAGGGTGGAAAGCTTGGGAAAGAAATTTTTGATTGATACAAATAATGCAGCACTATAAAAGAGGAGATATGTAAAACGCTAAAAATCATATAATTATATAAGAATAAATAATTAAATTTAAATATAATATACATATATAAAAAACCGAAATAAAATCTTAATTTCAAATAGGCAAATATTAATGAATTTTATTACTTTAAATTTGCCTTAAAATGTCTTTATATTTTCATTTTAAGAGATAAAACACATTCTGCACAATATTTATAAAATTTACCAAATTAAATGCACACAAACCTCAACAATTACAAGAGCACTACAGAGAGCATCACTTGCAGCATTATGCACATTTGAGGGAGTATCAGCCCTGGCCTATAATCATAATGAAGAGAAAAGATCAGAAAAATTAACAAATTTAATCTATAAATAGAATTATAAACAATACTGCAGTAAAATGACATTCATGATATTAACATGTATTGTCTAATTTATATATTTAAACTTTTTTTTATATGTCTAAATAGAATATTATGATAAACAAAAGCTTACACTTTTATTATCACAATTCAAAAAAGATATTTGTCTTTTTTGAATTGTGATAATATTCAAAAAAGACAAATATCTTTTTAAAAAAGACAATTATATTTATTTTTATATAATCATCACAGGAATATACAATTTGACAAGAAAATCAGAATATACAATACAATAGTAATTTAGATGATATACATACAAAAATCAATAAGCAATATAAATTCCATTTTTCAAATAAGTTATTATTAAAAATAATAACTTATTTATATTAATAAAAATACAAGCCAAAACCAGTAAGGTTTGAAAGGAGTATCCTTTTCAAGTGTGACAGAAAGCATTCACTCATAAATATATACTTTTAGAAGTAAAAAAAAAAATGTTTTTTAGATAAATGATGCCTGGTTGAACATCATAATGAACAAGAGTGCAATACTAGATAGATATATGCACATTCTTAGTTGTAGAATATCACTAGTGATTGTTCAAATACAGTACATAACTGACTTTAGTTTGAATTTATTTAACTTATAAATAAGAATAATTTGTAAAATGTCAGCAAAATATCATGATTGATAATAATACATTTTGCATGTTGAAAGACAGAGATAGTTTCAATGAAATCTTTGATAACACGTGAATTCTTTGAAGTATTATCACTGTTTTGTAGTTTGGTCGTTTCAGGGCCAAAATAAAATTTTTTTTTCATGTTTATGTCCAATATATCAATAGTTATGCAATAAAAAAGTTCAAAAATAATAATTAGTCTTAATAGTTTCTTTTACTTTCATTTTTTTATAAATGTTTTATTTTTCAAAGTTTGTGCAGATTACCAAGAATTGAATTCCAGAAATTTTTTAGAAGTAAAATAAAAATTTTTTTAGAAGGTATCAGCATTCATGTTAAATATTTTTTTTATTTTATAAATTGCTCTTAACTAAGTGTATATATATATAATTATGTTTAAGGCAACATTTTTCAATTATATTTATAAATAATAGAAATAAATTATTGCAAAAATTAATGAGAATATTTTTTTATTTAAGTTAAAATTATATTTACTGATTGCTCCAAAAGCATTCAATAAATTTACAGCTATTACTGAAAAAATTTAATGAAATAATCAATAATTTTTACATTGAATTATACATTTATAAAATAATTGATAATTTACAGTTTTTAAGCATCTTCACATCAGATTTCTACTTATTAATTTATTGAGTATTTCAAGATGTGTATAACAATTCCTTCTCAAATGAATATACTTATTTAAAACAAATAAATACAATTATTAAATAAAGTTTCCTGGATGTGACTTTTTTCTGCAATTATTATTTTTTAGCATTTTTTTTTTTCTATTTACTTCTTCCATTTACTTTCAAACTCTTTTAAAACTATTCAACATCACATTCATATTCTGGACTTTTCTATTTCTTAAAATCATTCATTAGATTTTTCTATATATTATTATTATTAATTTATTATTGTAATTTATACATAACACAATAGTGCTATTAAAAATGCAAAGTTTCTATTTCTAAAGCTTTTGCTTCTAAGTCACTATTAATACAGAGTAATAATTGTTACTCCTCTGAAGAACTATAGAAATACATATTTGATTTTGGAAATTAATGTACTAGTTCTTTCAGCTTCCACGGCAATTGCTACTGTAGATATCCCAAGTTCATATATATCATCTTCTAAATGCTTCAGTTTGATTTCCAATTCAACAAATTTTCAAAAAATACTTTAAGTTTTCCTTCTATTATTGGCTGCTTTTTGCAATTTTAATTCATATAAATATAATTTATACTTTTGCCTGGCACTGGCAGTAAACTAAGTAGTCTTAGCTAATTACTACATTGTTGACACTTCCTATGTTTCAGATGTGAACATCAATGATGCACTTAGCCACAACCAATTCAATGTTTAAATTTTCAATCATCAAATTTTTGTTCACAGAAAACCTATGTTCTACAGAAACTTGAATATGAGAGAGTAGTAAAACCAAATCAACTACTTCCCATAGGTGAAAATTTTTTGTCTATATGAGAGTAAGTAAAAACAAAGTATTTATTTTATTTTTAATTGGACCAAATTTCTTGTTAATACAATCTTAAAATCTTACAGTTGGTTGTAATGATTTAAATTCTTCTACGAAATTAAGAAATTCCTTCTTTTTCCTATACAGAGCTAAAGGCAATCTTCGTATAATTTTCCAGAGTCCATAGGTCATTGAAAAGATGCTTTCCATCAAGCATATTAAATAATTTATTTGTCTGTATTTAATTGATAAAATTACAAACCCTTTTCACTGAAATTATATGCATTTTTCAAAGAAAGATATAGAAAGCATATTTTAACTGGAAAATTTTATATTTAAATATTAATATTGTGAATTTTATATAATATAGAAGACAGAAGCAAATAGGGGAAAAAAATTCATAATTGCATTATTACACATTATCAAGGAATGATTACTCTTCACTTCACATACATAAATCTAAATACATCATCTGGTCCTGACTGAATTGTTTCAGCATGAAATTATTGTGGTTGGACTAAATCATTATTTCAGTCAATATTTATGAATACATAATATCAATCATGCCACTATCTAGTGGTAACATAACAGCTAATACTAAATTTGTTTATCAAACAATCTATTGAAAATTTAAAATATTAGAAAAACTCAAAATTATAATATTTTTTTTTAACAAAGATAAATGTAGAAAGATAAGTAAAAACTCCAGGAGTAGTTCACAATTTTCAAGGAGCTTCAAAAGTCTTAAATTTTTTTTTTTCAATTTCTAAGAGTTTTAAAGAGTTGTATGAACCCTGATTTTTATAATAGATTTTTATATCATGCAAATTTGTTTAGGACACTGGATCACCTATGTGTCAAATAAACAAAATCATTTTATCAATTATTATTTAAAAAGTAATAAATCAAAATAATACATACCAGGACTTGAAATATGTAAGTTAATAAAATATGTAGTGATTGATCAGTTGTTGGCAATCCTTTTACAGTAAACCAACTTCCCAAGCATCGGAAGACCTTCTTTAAAACATTCGGATCATCTGGACTTGCGGATTGTACATATGAACTCTACAAAATATTATAATTTTAATGAAATGAACCATATATATAAATATATCAAATGATATACTAGTACTACATAAATTTACATAAGGCATATAACTTTTTATGCTGCATAATTTTTTTTGCGATGAATAGCTTTTTCTTAAATCATAACAAATAAGTGAGAAAAAAAATAGGATATATATATATATATATATATATATATATATAATAAACCACAGATAAAATT
Source organism: Latrodectus elegans (assembly GCA_030067965.1). Classification (NCBI taxonomy): domain Eukaryota; kingdom Metazoa; phylum Arthropoda; class Arachnida; order Araneae; family Theridiidae; genus Latrodectus; species Latrodectus elegans. Next base: position 35,170,971 of record CM057816.1, read on the forward strand.
TTTATTCTTTATACATAATTGGGGGGAAAAGACTTATTTAATCATACACCTCATCACATTAAGTTATTATTTAAAATCTGAAATATATGATGTACGCCAAGAATACTACAAATTATCAAGATGGAAATAAAAGAAATATATTATTAAAAAAAATAAAGTTAACTCAATTTTCATTTAGATTTTATTATATTTGGAAACAGTGTTAGCTCAGATGATAAAAAAATGTCAAAATTATGAAGTAGTTGGCTATCTTAAATGACTTTAATCAACAAGACAACATTCAATCAACATCATCTAGACAAGATAGAAAACTTCATGAATTTCAATCAAAAATTTATGAATTATTTTTATAATACTATGACTTAGATTAATAAATTTTGAAACACATAAATATTGAAAATCTGGATGTCAGCAAATTTAAAAGAAACAAATTTAATATTTCTAAAATATTTAAGAAAAGAAATGTCCATACTCAGAATAGAAAAGTGACAATTACGGGATAAAGGGATAGTCCAAAATATGAAAGAACATCAATGATTTTTATAAGTAACAATATGAGTCTAAATAAAATAAAAATTCTCATTTTTAATACTATATTCCTTATAATTTCAAGGGCGTGCATGAGTGTATTGTATACCATAGTTTGCGCAATTTCGTTTCATGTAAAACTAAACTAAGAGACCTTTCATAGTACCAAAGTGAGCAGGAGCTTGTTAGATGCATTGGTAAGACAATGATGGGGGCAAAATATCATATGCAGGACAGAATTGTGAAGAGAAAACTAAATTCACTGAAAGAGTTAGACAAACATTAAGATTCTAACCACCAGAATGCAGATAATGGAGATGAAAATAACTGCTGAGATGAATGAAAATCTACAGAAATTAAAGTTGACAGTACAGTTAGAAGACAAGAGCATGAATAAAATATGTGGAGCAGAGATGTAATTGCGAAGTTTTTGTAATATGTATATAAATTGAAAAGGGCGTAAAAGTGATGCAAAGACGATACCTTATAGATTGCGGACAATTGAGAACATGACTTGTTTCCCTATAAATTTAATTTTTATTATTTCTCAATATCAAACAAATTTAGGTGTGGATAGCCTATACTCTCTCATGCCTACAACAGACAACTGCCTTAGAGTGAAACACAAGATATTTGTTTAAGGCTTTACCTCAAGATTTTGAGAAGTGTCCTTGTCACCTTACACAGATAGGATGCCGATTTTGACTATATCACTTTTTTTTTGTGGCAAACTAGCGGCTGGATGTTCTGGATGTTGCTTTCGTCTGGTGATTGTGCCTATCAAGATTATAATTTCCAGATTCCTCACAGTCCAACTATTAATCATGATTTTAGAAATATGAGGGACTCTTTCACATTTTCTGTTTCAGCTCAATCATATGAGTTCAAAAATATCATAGTTGTGCTCTATTTTAGAAGAAAGTATAGGTTACTTTTCATCAGTCTCTCTGGCAGTTACAGCATGAAAAATAATACATCTCACTCCCCACAATAGAAAACTTCGATCCATTTCAAAGAGGCTTCAAGTGGTTTTAACAGCTTAAAGTATTTTACGATATAAGATGCAAAAAGCTTTTTGTATTAAGTGAAAACAAATAATTTGGAAAAAACCCTATATGTCATTTTATATAAATTGATTAAAGAGCAAAGAAAGACATTTTAGAAATTCAGAAGGAAAACTTAACACATCTACTTATAAATATCCCTTGATGAAATTAATAAGATTTTGGTCTAATTTATGAAGGTAACAGAATGAAGGTTTGAATCTTTTTAAGTTTATGTTCTTCATAAACCATTCGAGTATTTTTCAACATTATAAAAAGAACACAATTACTTTGAAAACTAATGTCAATAATGATTAAAGGGAATTTTTCTTAGAGTTTAAAATTAATCTTGAAGAAATATTTTTCCCATGTTTATACAAAAAAGCATCAAAAGCAAAATAATGCAATCCAATAAATAAAGATGTCATTGGAGGTGGGAGAACAATATTTATACATTAAAACTCAAAATCAACACTTAACCAATACAATCTTATTTTATATAAAATTAATCCTTTGATAATTCATTAGGAACAGCTTGAAATCCTTACCAATAATTGTAAAACCTGAGGAGATACTTGTGAAAAATTAGCAGTGACTTGATTTCTTCGATTCTCTCCCAATCTGAGATGCCTACTATTTATCTGCATTGAAATAAATAAATAAATAATTATTTAAATTTTTTAAAGAACATGGAAACATTAATGTAAAGAATACAGGCATAACATTTACATTCCTTTTAAACTAATTACATATTTACTACAGATGTTTTTATAAAATGATATTAAATCATATTGATTAGTAAATGACATATTGAAATAAAAGGGGAAAATGTCTTCCAGATCTTTATTAATACTTTAGCAAATTTTCTTTACTAGTATTCAAAATTTCAAATATAATTTGAACAATTTTACAGTTAATTGCTTATTTTTAATCAAAAATTTGAAAACATAATTAAAAAGGCTAAGCAGATAAATTTTATAAGAGGTAAATAGAAAAGCAAATGGTTCTATAAACAATAACAAATAAACTATTGTAAATACTCTCAACAAATAAATTGAAATAAATAAAATAATTCAAATATTAAGAGGGAAAAAAAGAAATTCATCTCAAATTTTGATAATGAAAAATTTTAAAAATTCCAAATCAATTCAAGATGTATTTTTAACATTAAAATTTAGAAGAAATCTAAAATTATTATAATTATTTTCATGAATTTTTCATCTAACAATTTCCTTTCTTGGTATATAATTAGCAAAATATAACAAGAATTATCATAATAATTATCAAAATATATTTGATTATACTGCAATTTGTTTCATTTGAAAAACTATAATAAATGATGCTGAAACCTTTTACTCACGAAACATTTACAGATTTCAAATATAAGTTAACATACATAAATTCAGTGCCCTTTAAGTTAAAATCGAAATTAATAATTCAATGAATTAAAAAAAATGATCAATTGAATTACTCAGGGTTCATACAGATTTCCAAGAATCAAATTCCAGGAGTTTCAAGGTGTTTTCCAGGAGTCAAATCAAAAATTTTCAGGAGGTAACAACATTCTTGTTAAATAATTTTTTATTTTATTTTAAAAATTGTTCTTAACCAAATATGTATATAATTAAGTACATACAATATTTTTCAATCATTTCTGTAAATAATAAAAATAAATAATTGCAAATATTAATGAGAATAAAAAGCCTTCATGAATTTACAGCTATAACAGAAAATTTTTTATTTAAAATATCGACCTTCTATATAATACTGGATTATACATTATATAAAATAATGAGTCATTTTAGAGTTTTAAGACAGTTCCAAAAGATTCAGATAGCAAAGATTTCTTTTAAAAACTTTTGATTCAAACTTTTCAACAATGCATGAAAATCTCCAGCAATAAAAGACAACATTGGTTTATCAGTTCAATAAAGTTCTATTTCCCGGGCAATAAATATAAAAAATTGCATAAAGTATATCGTTTGTACACTTCTACACTATCAAAAGTTTCGATACCAGGATTAGGAAATATATTGTTTTGAACAAATGACATATGTTTTAAGATACGGTAGCATTTCAAGGTGTCTGTGGAAAACAAATTTTCTAACCATCAATGTTGGCATCAAAAACTTTAAAAGAAATTTTACGCCTGAGTCAAGGATACCAAAGTCCTTCCTACAAGCAGATGAGTCTTTAAATAGTCTGTAAACTGCACTTGCTGTTCCCTCAACTTCTAGAGTTAAGGAACATCCATGGCTGTAAGCGTTGTGTAGAATGAGTAGGCTGCAGCTTCCAACATTTACAATATTTGAATGATGTTCACTTTTTAAAAAATCAGCCCAGTTCACATTTGGGTCATCCATTGACAACTAAACCAGTTGTTTCTAATTTTAAGCACTTCTCATTCACTTTTTTAAACTAAATATCTTCAAGTGAATGGTCTAAATATTCGGATGAATAATACTGTGTTTTAACTGTATCATTATCCCAAAATCTTACATGGCAGTTCAAATGTTTTGTCTGCAGATGAATATTTAAGCTTTCATCAAAGAAAAGCACATAATTAGAAACATTTTTAACTTTTTCTTTCAATAAATTGGAAAAATAAGGTGTAATTCCAAAAACCATTAAACAAGCACACTTTTTTCAGCACAACTGAATTGCTTTACAATAGCACTGTTTAAAAATGTTTCTTGAAAGAGGCAATTAATGTTGACACAAGAATTGTAGTTGAATCCACTGCTTAAAACTTTAAGGGTCCTTAGAATTTCAGGCTTTAAAACTTTTTTTGGAGAAACAAATGAAACTAAGATTTCAGAGCATGCTTTGAGTTGACACTCTTTAACAGAATCAGCAGAAGTGAAAAAAACTTTTAAATGAGTAGATTTTTTAGCAGATACAGCTTGTTCTAATAAATATACTTTACCCTTTCGTATAAGAATTAATTGCAAATTCACCCATATTAGAAATACAGAAGTCTTTCTTGTAAAACAGACAATGGGTATAATATATATATATATTATATATATATATATATATATATATACATACATATTTCTGAACCACACAAAAGGCACTTTGTATGGCTTCTCCAGAGTCTACTGGTCATTGAAAAGACACTTTCCACTAGGCATATTACATAATTTATTTCAGTCTTTATTTCATAAATAAACAAATTTATCATGATTCAATTAAATTATACTTTCCATGTCTCCTTTAATTTTCATCAAAGGAGACATGGAAAGTATGCTTTAATTCAAAAATTTTATATTTAAATACTAATATTCAAAGAATTTTATACAATATAAGGAAAATATCAGCAAAAAGAAAAGGAGTAAATTAAAATCGCCTGTCTTAATTGTGCAACATATTCATTTTTGTTTGGGGATTACTTCACTTCACATAAATTTAAATACAACTAAACCAAATTATCATGAAATTATTGTGGCTGAACTAGCTATTATTGTAGCTAATGTTAATACAAGTCAACAGTTAAGAATACAAAAATTTAAAATATCAACTGCGCCACCATCTAGTGGCAATATTAAAACAAAAAAGTTCAAAAAATTATAATATTTTCCCTAAAAAAAAAAAAAAAAAAAAAAAATAAATGCATCAAGGTACAAAAAAATTCTAGGAGTAATTCATGATTTTCAAGGAATCAAGTCAAAATTTCAGGAGTTTCCAGGAGTTGTGCGAGCCCTGATTACTAAGTGATGGCTACTTACAGTACTTAGAGAACTGAGGCACTCACAGCCAATAAAAATCTCACGATATTGCGACTCTGTAAATGAATTCTTATTCAATAGCCAATTCACAAAATTGTAATTTTTAAAGATTTTATTCAACTCATAATTGATAACTTCTGTAATCCACACAAGTTACAGATATCCCTTTAGAAACATTACCACTTCATTTACCATTTTTTAAAATTTTCATTCTACAAATAAAATTATTTCATTCTCATTTTTAAAGTTTGCACAACAATATGTTCAACAACCATAACAATAAATATGTAAAACCTAAATTTGTTGTGCTAAGTAATTTACTTTGACCACTCAAATTATTAATTGGTATAGTTATAAAACATGCTCTTAAGAAAGTCACAATATTGGTACTTTATATGACATTTGTAAAATCGAAAAAATTCTCATCACAAACTCATTACAAACCATTAGAAACATTATGGTTTGTAATGAGGTCTCAACAACGCTTCAATAACAAAGTTTTTTTTTTTTTTAAAAACAACTGACTTTATTGGAGCAATTGATTTCATCAAGCATATTTTCTCACTACATAACTAGGACATATTTTTTCATTGAAACAAAATTATACACTAAAAATATGAAGTTGTTTTAGCCTCAATACCTAGATTTTACTTTTAAAATATAGCAATTTTTGAAGATGTCAGTATATAATTGACTAAAAATCTCTGATTTTTTTAAAAAATAGATCTTCATAAAAAAGATTTTTTTCCAGAAAGTTAACATGATTTATAAATAATATGCCACATATTTAATACATAATATTTAACTTGTCTAGACATAACAAAAGAAAAGAATGTATTACCTCTTCTGGTAAGACAGTAAGAATTTCTAAAAGGGTTGAAATTTGCTGTGAATCATTTCCAAACCTAGAATGAAGTTATTAAAATATTTAAAAATAATTCATGGAATATTTTACTCTAATAAAAAATTTATTTTCTAAAATAGATTATAAAAAACCAAAATTTACAAAATTTGTATATTTAAAAATATCTTGAGATTAACATTTTATAATTAAGTGTTTTTAGAAATATGCACTACTTTTTCACAAATTTTTGAACTGACATTACAGTATGCTTGATAACATATTCTAGAAATTTAAAGTCTAAGATAAGTCTATTGATTTATTATTAATCAAAAGCAAAAAAATTACTATTAATCAACAGCAGCAAGTGTAAGAAACAGAATTTTTAAAGGTAAATAAATCCACAGTTTAGTGTATTTTTAAAACACATTTTAAAAGGTTCCATTATTTTATTGTCATTCATGATTCATAAAACAGTTTTTATACAAGTGTATGAACTTTTTATATTTTACAAGAGGTAATTAATTTAAAAAAAGTTAGCAACAAATGATTTAGCCAATTAATATTTTTATCCTTTAAAAGATAAAAAATTAATAAAAAATATTTAGTACATAGTTTTCTCTCTGACTTTCCTATACCAGTTAATTATTTAATTCTGGATTCTAAAACTTATATAGTATAATTAAGAATTTTTAGATTTGTTTGATAAAAAATCAGTTAATTCATTTTGTGAAAAATGAAAAATTATAGTTGATAAATATAAAAACTTCATGTTTTATTTTAAAAAAAAAACTAATGTTTAAACATTTATTGATTTTCTAAGCAATCCTTTGAAACAACATTTTCAAAAAGAATATTTCTCATACAATATTTTTAAAATTATTTTAAAATATTTATCACAAATTTTGAACCCCAAAAATATTAAGATGGTATTAATTATTATTGAATTATCTAAATTATCAAATTTTTAGTAGATTTAAATTTGTTTCTCTAAAAATATTGTTCAATTTGTTTTTACAAAGTTTTTTTGTCAGCATATGAAATTAAAAACTTATTGAACTTATACAAGAAAGGTCAGGAAAGATAAAAAGAAGCTGTTGTAAATGCATTAAAAAGAAAAATGGTAAATATAAATAAAATGTTTGAAAAGAAAATTGGAGCAAAATTCAAGATAACTTCATGCAATAAAAACAGATATTGAACATTTTGTTGTTTTAAAATAACTTGTTTTCAAACTGTAAATTAATATCAAAATTATTTCAAAATCATCTGTTTTAAAAGAAACTCTTGCATTTTGGAATGGAATTTTTACAAATGGAAAAAACTAATTTAGTTTATTCTTGTTTAAATATATTCATGGACAAATAGCTATTTTGTGATAAATGCTACGAGAATTTTAATTTAACATAATAGCAATCAGGAATTACACTTTTATATAATGTACACAAATAAAATATTTTCATTTGCTCTTATGAATTTAATTATTTTCAAAATAAATTAAAATCTTTTATACGATTCAGTTTGATGAATTAAAAGTTATTTTTATTCAGTTTAATCATAAAACAAAAATTTTAAATATTATTTAAAAAGAATTTTCAAGAGGAAAATTAACCAAAATTCCTATTCTTAACACAAAAAAAGTTTCTACAGTGTAATAGAATAGAAAAATATATACATACCTTGCAACTAAATCATTTATTGGATTTTTCCAAGAACACATTTGAAGAGCTAAATCAGATAATGCCAAGCAAAGCTAGAACAGGAGAGGCAATAGATTTAGAATATAAAATGCACACACCCCATGTAATAAACAACTCTTTAAAAATAATTTGAACTATTATTTTTATAATACACTATTAAATGTACTAGCAAGAGAAAATTTTGAGAATAACAATTATCTTATTTTTCCTCTATATAATCTGTGGATTATGTGTTAAAAAAGTTTCAAATTTCATTGTGCTTACATACAACATAGCAAATAATCTTTTAAAATACATTCTCCATCAGAAAAATTTACAATAAGGCTTAAAAAAAAATGCTGTTTATATTTCATAAAATAAATAAAAGCATCATAACTTGGTCGACTTATTTCATCTCTATTATTAGCTTTGTCCAATTGCATTCAAGAACAAAGTTGATTCCTTGGAAAAATATTACAGCCATTATTGGTTATCATCATTTAACATTTTGTCTTGACCTGAGTTGTTTCTGTTGGCTGTAGTAAGTAATTCTTAAAATTTATATTACTTTTCATATTTAATTTTAAAAAATTCTAATATGATTAACCTCCACTTGTTCAATTCCTAAAAATAGAAATAATTTCAGAGGTTACACTGAAATTATTTACAGATTTGAACAAGATTACAGAACTTAAATTATTTAAAAAATAAAACTTGTATTCATGTTTACCCTGTTTCCAGTCAGAGGAGAAATTTAGGATTTCCTTCTTCTGTTTTTTGCAAAATTTTTGTTTTGTGGGTCTTTCATAAAGAGTGAGATTTTAGGCACTAAATGGCTGTTTTTCAGAAATATTTATTTTCCAGGTTTTGGACTAAACTAATTATTGGAAAATGGCAGTGCTTAAGGCATAAACTTAAGATTGTGACAGGTAGCAGGTATTTGTTGAACATTGATGACAAATATTTGTTCTCGCTAAATGACTCTGCTAGGTACAGGCTGGTTTAGTATTAAATCTTCATGCTTGTAAATACTTATCATCATTAATCAAATTGTGGAGATGATGTTATATATAAGTGTAACAAATCTCCAGTATAGTAAAAACTATACAAGTTATTTTTCATCACTCATTCACCAATTCTCAGAAATAAACTTTTTAGAGGTCAACTACATTTAAGACTCGTACTGTAGCACACTTGGCGCTCCTATAATAATTTTTTAAAAAAATACCTATAAAACATTAAAATATTTACATTATTTCAAAAAATAATTTTTTCTTCAAGGTACAGGATACAAGGTATATTTAATACATGAGAAATTAGTTATTCTACGCAAAAGTTTGCATAATAATCAACATATTGATAAGTGTTAACATATTTTTAAACAAAATTGCATTTTTAAAGGTAAATAATTGTATTCAATAACAGAATAAGAAAAATAGAATGCTATTTAATAAATGATGTTATTTAAGAACTTTACCTGTGTAACAATGACTGGTGATGTTTCTGAGGTAACATGGCTAATGTGGTTTAAAAGAGAATCTCGTAATGATGCATGTGATTCAGATGGTAATTCATGGAATGAAAATTGTATCTAAAATAAAATAAAATAAGCTTATTTTTCAGATTCTGAGGTATATAATACAGTAAATGACTTTATTAACTTTGATTGAGGTCCCTTAAACTGCTTTTTCACACTTCTTGAGAGGCCACACAAAAAATGCACATTTTCCAGCAGGGTCAAAAAATACATCTGGAGTGCCATTAATGTAAGGCTGACATGGCTTCCCCTGATCCAATATTGGCGAGTTTAAATTTTAGTAATGACAAATTTCTGGAAGACCTTAATCTTTTTTGGAACTATTAAGATATTTTCAGATTGATGGGGGGTAGTACAGCTCTGCTATATAATCCTGAGATACGATGCAACAACTTTTTTCCCCCTTTTATCTCAAAATAAAATTTTAAAAAAATGTTAAAAATGGTCAATAATATTAATTAAATAAGTGAATTTCCTTAATGATATGGGATAGTAAAAATTTTCTCAGTAAATTGTCAGTTTATTGCTTTACAAGCATAATAACATAAGAAAATTTGTCAGGTTTAATTACCAAATTTCAATTATTACACTGTAATAATTTTGTGATAATCAAATAATAAGATTGTTACTTAAATCATATATATTAAAATGATATTTGATGTAATTTTAACCAAGAACTGATAACGGATTTAGTGAAAACTTTTGATTTTCCTTCATCAATAAAATGGATATTAAAAATTATACAGATATAAGAGAAAATGTCCATTGATTGATTTCCTTTCACCAGTTCAGAAGAATCTTATTCGATATGAAGTAAGGAATAAAAAGTAAAGCAGTTAACATGAAACTAAACAATGATATAGAGCAAATAAACAATATTTTGCAGATTACACAAGAATTCTTTGAAACAATAAAAAATGGCATTATATTATCTGACATATTTTAAAATGGGTAACATAAAAATTTGTACATTCTGAAAATTATTTTAATCTATTGAAAACGAAGAAACAATTATTTACAAACAAGAAATAAATGGAATTAAAAGTTACAAAAATTGTTGCCACTAAACATTAATAATTATGAAGCATCAGTATGAAAACATTTAAAATTATACCTTAAACTAAAAAATTCTCCTTTTTTTATCCAAGTTAATATTTTATTTTCAGATATTTTATTTACATAAACAGAGTAAAATAAAGCAGAAGAACAAGTGAAACAATTTTATTTAAATTTAACCGTCATGAACTGAAAACTAAGATGCAATAACTAACAATAATATTTCACTGAATAGTAACAAAAACATGATAATCAAGATTATTTGCGAAGTACTATGACAGAGTAAAGTGCAACTATTTTTGATACAAGCATATACTTTTTTTTAAATACAACACATGAATTTTCTTAGTTAGTTTTATTCAGTTTTTAAGCCTCACAATCAACAACAGGGGTGGATATTAAGTTGATCACAACTGATAGTGAAACACTTTGGGGGTATGACTGCATTAAAACCTAAAACACTCATACTGCGGTGAAAGGTTTATTGAGGGTGTTTAACATTATAGGAACTGGTCTAGAGATACTGGCCAATGGGGACAAGAAACAACAACATATGCATACTAAAAGAAATGTCTTTATGAAACATTGATGCCATATAAACAGGAGTGGAGGATGATCTTTAACAAGTTCTTTTCCAAACCAATTGTGATGCAAAACATAAAAGGGCTTTTTGCACATCCCAATTGAAAAGGAAAATAAACACAGATGAATACTCTGCCTGCGCTTTTACAATGCCATGTCCTCTCTGTTGGTTAAATTCATCAGTGCATGTACATTCTCTACAATGAATAGGCCTACTGCTTGAAAGATATAGTTATTCAAACATTCAATTTGGCAATTTTCTGTTACTTATATTTTCAAAGCAAAAATAGTAATTAGTCTTAATTCAAAAGAAGGGTACAATGTCAAAAATAAGAGTTAAGAGAAAACATGCAATTTTAATACAAAACTTAACCTAATTCAAGGAAGGAGTCTTCAGCAAGGAATGCTTCAGGCTCAGCAAGGAGCAAGTGAATTTGAGTACAGGGAAATATTATATCAAGCTTAATAGTTTAGTCAAAGTATACTTTTACAATGACTCAGAGATTTATAAAAACAAGTATAGGATTTTTTAGAATCAAAGGAAAACTTATGCTTAGCTTAGAAATGATGTTAGCTTGATGGATTTTGTTTTTGTTATTGATATAAGAAGCTATCTTTATGAATAGAACTAGCAACTGCAAGAGAAAAATCAAACAATTGTAAAATTTATTATATTTTTAAAAACAAGTTAAAGCTTATATCTTCTCATTTGACGAAGAATGAAATAAAAAATTTCAAAAATATTTCTAAGGAGTTGTTTGAAAATGAAGGTACATTAAACAAAGAGAAATATTATAATGAAATAATAAAATTTCATAACAAGTATGGGTGACACTTTCAAGAATTTACTTGACTAGGACTAATAGTTGCATGTGTTACTGTTTGACAGTGATGTAGAAAACTAACTTAAAATACATATTTCACATTAACTTTAACGTACAAAGAAATTTTTTCCTATCAAAATGATAGAATTTTAGAACACACTGCTCAGAACTTTATACAATGAACTAATAGCACTGCATTGTTAAATATCAGTGTTTACAAATAATCTGTTGGAACATATATAACATATTTTTTTATATTCTATTACTTATTTATAATTTTGTTTCATAGATTTAAACTAAAAAATGGTTGTACCAACTAGCTTACTTTTTATAATTAAAAGTTACATTTAATCTAATTGTAAGATTATCAACAATTAAATAAACATGTGGAAATCATACTTCGCATTAATTAAGATAATGAAATGAGTAGTACTGTTGATAAAAAATTATTGGCTGGACAAACAGCTAATAAAAAATCAACTAATAGAAGGCAAGCATAATTTTAATCCAGCCTAATTTGACAATTTTGTGAGAAAATTTTCATTCATCCCTTTAGAGCCATTTTTCATCTTTTCAACATAAGAGCTTATAGAATTTGATTTTTTCAACTTGTAATTTGGCAGTCTTGAAAATTTAGCATACTCAAGTTGAACTTGAATACTAAACAGTGCCTATTTTTTTCAACACACAAACTTCCTTTCTAAATGTTTCCTTCTTTAAACTCTCACCTCTGCATTTTTTGTCTAAAACCTGCTATTCTATGCCTTTAATCTTGTACCTGTTTTCACAAGTCTTGATTTAGCATAGTCCAATTTGTAGAAATGGTAATAACATGGGTCAAACTCATATAGAAGAATGAAATATAAGACTTCTAACCAGGGAAAATTGACAATTTAGTTAGTTTATACAAATTATCTAACTAGTGAATACAAGATTGGTTTGTTTGTCGCTCAATGGTCATTTTTTGCACACAAAGGCTAATTAGACTGGGACCTATGGCTTAAAGTGGATTCCGAACCACTACAAACATCCATGTCCAAGGTGGGATTCGAACCCACGAACTGTTGAACCAAAGGCAAGAGGGCTAACCATTCGCCTAGTGAATACAAGAGTTTTTGGATCAAAACATACTGTATATTGTGATAACTTCAAAAACTTCTTTTAGTAGTATAAATAAATCATTTACTAAAAGTTCTTAGATTCTTGTAGTTATTAAAAATTGCTATTCCAGACATACAATGCCTGAAAAATCAGGTAAAATCCTAGGAGCCACAGTACAGGTTTGGCACTCTTTTCAACTTTCTTGTCAAGCCTTGCAATTATCTCACAAAACTAAATCATGTTGCTTTGCACAATATCCAGTTTGCAAAATCCTTATCACATTCAAACTTGAACTCCGAGCATTGCAATCTAGCCCTATTTAAGACTTTTCAATGATCAAAATTTTGAATATTTCGCTAAATAGTAGAGAAGTGTACAAAGGGTAAAATGAGTCAAGAATGCAATAAAGTGCGCCAGACTGGTTTATCGGTTCGGATTACGTAGGTATGACGTGCTTTTCGTTTTACATGCGTGTTTTGTATGTTACCCTTGAAACTATTACAGAATAATCTTAAAGCATTGACTTTCGATATTCAGAGTTCTTGTGTTACTTGTGAAAACTAATAAGTATGGATGAGAATATATTGACTTTATGTTTTCGAAGCAATAAAAATGGTATATTCATCAAAAAGTAACGATTCAGAGATCGATGAAGATTAGGTGAATTATTTTGTTTTCATTACAATTTTATTCATATTTAGAAATTAAAGTTTTTATAAAAATGAATGTTTAAGTTGTGAGTATTGCGTTTTACATGTTAGTGTTAGAATGTGACACATACTTAAATTTCTTTAATGTGGGTGTAATTGCTTGTTATATTAAAATTTGAGATTAAACAAAAAATGAAATTTGCTAATGTTTGAAATTTAGCTTTATTGCTCAGTTGCCACTGTAGTAGGTAAAGCTACACTGATGTTTTTTTAAGGTGGGCGCCATTATTCGGTTTATTAAAAATCAATTTTAAATTTAAAAAAAAAGAAATTTGTTAACATTCGAAATTTATTTTTATTGGCCGGTTGGCACTGTAGTAGGTACCGCTACACTAATGTTTTTTAAGGTGGACGCCATTGCTCGATATATTAAAAATTTTGTTTCTATTTATTATAATTTTAAAATTTCTACAGTATTTAGTTATAATGAAATATCCAAATTTTTAATATTTAGAATTCGGAAAAATGCGCGAGTTCAAAGCTGAAGTTTGCGATTGTTATTGGTTAACGGCCATCACGCGTAGTGACATAATTTATGTTGGCGACAGAGCTGTAGAGTGCTTGGTGTGAAAATTTGAAATTGCGCCAATCCTGTACGGGTCTGTCATCATTTACGGAATATTTTATTATGACTACTTACTATAGAAGTATTAAAATACTAATAACTTATTTCACAAAAATCACGTTTAAAAAATAAATGCAAATTTATTATTATCTCTCACATATTATTTAGTCTACAGTGGGAGACAACTAGGCATTAAACTAAATTTAATCAGTAATGTAAAAAACGAACAAGTAAAGCATGAAAACTCAGATTTTGATTTAGCTGAAAATGGCACAAACCTTAAAAAAACATAAGTGCAATGCAATCTACTACAAAGACAACCAGGCAAGAAAAGCTAAATCTATAACGTAAATAACAATCACTTTTATGAAGACTGTTACCATAGTACAAACTTAAACATATATTCAGTGCATTTAAGTTTTAGTTTAGTATAATTCTATTTAATTTTTTTATCACCACATATATTTATCATTCATTTAAAATACTTGTGCCAGAAAATCAAACTGTGGTGTCTGATAGTTTTTGGTTAAAAACTGTAATTGTCATTGTTATTAAAATTTTACTTATTTTTGTTAGTAATGATAATGAATTATTTAATTAGGATATCTTTATTCTATCTATTCTTAAATACTAAACTTAATTTAGATTATGTAATTATTTTATGTTTAGTATCAATAAATTAAACTTATTATTTTTATGCAAGCTTAATTACTGGCATGCTATTAGTTACTTAATTATTAAAGGTTCTATTAAGAGAACGAAATACTTTATAAGTATTTAAACCAATAGTTAGTGTTTCTTTAACTGCATTAAAATTTTTTATATTTTCAGCTCTACTTATCTTAGCAATTATTTTGGCAATTAGCCTAATGGTGGGTATTGGTAAAATGACATCTACCCACAGATACTTAAAAAGTGGTAAAAAATTGACAAAAACTCAGATTTTAATTAACCGAGTAGTGGTGCCGACCTTAAAAAAAGGATCAGTGAAAATTTGAACTATCCCTGAACAGCATCAGGCAATAAATTAATAATATAAATAAAATACACTTTTTTTTTTTAAAAAAAAAGCTGTGTGTTTACTAATAATAAAAGGTTTTTAATTTTATTATTATTAAACATACATTTTTATGAAAATTCAAGTTAAATCATTACAATTCCTTTTAAATCTAAATATTTCTACTCAATACTGAATAAATTACATACAATGACAATTTTAATTGAGTAACTCATAAAGTACTCACATAAACATCACTTGGAGAAGAGAATTTTAAAAAAATGTAAGTTAAATTTACCATTATCTATACTTTTCACTTCCTACACACTAATACTAACATTTAATTTTTCAATTTTATATACTTTAAAAACAAGATATAATTTCAAACATTTCAATTTCAATTTGATATTTTTCAAAATAAAATATAACTTCAAACACATAAATTTCAATTTAATACACTTTCAAAATAAAATATCATTTTAAACACTTGGATTTTAATCTAATTCACTTTCAAATAAAACAACTTTAAATACTTAAATTTCAACCATAAATGGAAAATGAATCAAGGATAACTAAAACTTCAAATAAATTTAATGCATGTTCATGTCATAAATGTGATGTTATGTCATTAAATGCAAGAAAATATTCTAACGCAGTAAAACAATTTTTGTACTTTGACTGCTTACTATTTTGATACTTTTCTAATTTTACTGGAATCTAGGATATGACCAAAAATTATTAGTAATTCATACAGCCATATTTTTTTTTAAATAAATGTCTTATAATAATAGACACATTAAAAATAAAATGTATTCTAATTTATTTTAGCTCATAAAGCACTAAAAATAAGTATTTAATTTTTTCAAACTAATTTACTAAACATTTTTGAATTAACTACAATAATAAAAATTATTTATTTAAGGAGAGAGTAATTTTTATTGACTAACTCATTGTTTAGCATTCATATTTTGCACATGAGGGCACTATTATTAAAATCTTTTTAAAGAGGATTCAAATCACCACTAATATTCATGGTTGAGATTCATATTGAACCTTCATACAGTTGAATGGAAATCAGAAGGAATATTCAGTCAAGATCTATATATTCAATTGAATAGTTTTGTAATGGCGAATATATATGTATATATAATGAAGAATAAATTAATGGGCACTGAACCCTGAAAATATTTTTAAAAGGTACCAAAATTTTTATTAGCTATTATAAAAGAGAAAATTACATTTCAGTATAAGACAAAAAGAATTCAAATAAAAACACATTGTATCAATACCTTTGTCCTCATAGTTTGAGCAGCAAAATAGCAAGATTCAAGATCCCCTTGCTGTTGAAGAAGCTCATCGGCAATTTTCCAGGCATACACCTAAAAATTGATAAGCAAAAATAAATTAATGGCTGGAAATACTGCACTTTTATTACATTACATTTTTTCACACAAGATATAAAACTGAAAAGAATTCCAAATAAAATAAAAGGACTTAAAAATTTACCTACATAAAAAAAAGGATATTTAATGTAATAAAAGGATTGTGAGTATATATATTAAATTCATATAAATAGGTTTGAAATTAAATATACACATAAAAGTTTAAACATATTCTTTAAACAATGATTTTGAATCAATACAAAATTGGGATGTTCAGAAAGTAACTTTATTTTTCTCAATTGAGGAATCTAGACTTTCTTACATCCGATTTTATACTCAAGTTGCATAAGCAATGCTTTTCCATGGAAAAGTTTAAGTGATCACTAATAATAGTTTTTGATTGGTATCCTTTCAAATATGGGAAGCAAAAAATGGCATTTTCCCCGTGTTTTATTATTGTATTATCAAAAAGATAAAAATTTTATTCAAGCAAAAAATAATAATTCTATGTGTATGGTGATTTTGAAAATGAACCACATTTTGAAAGCACCAGTTGATGTCCTCATTGTATTCTCATGAAGATATAACAAGGTCATCAACTGGTGTAAACAAACAAATAACAGACATGAAACTGTGAAGATAAAATTGATCAAATTCTATGTGTATGGTGATTTTGAAAATGAACCACATTTTGAAAGCACCAGTTGATGTCCTCATTGTATTCTCATGAAGATATAACAAGGTCATCAACTGGTGTAAACAAACAAATAACAGACATGAAACTGTGAAGATAAAATTGATCAAATTCAAATGTTTGTGATCATTTGGAAGGCTTTGGTTTATTCTCAAAACCCAACAAATAGGTTCCTTATGTTCTACAGAAAGAAATTTGCTTCATCACAACAAAAATTAAACATTTTATGAGCATGGAATTATACAACTGTCAGACAGCAAAATGTATTGCACCGGAATGGAGGATGTAAAAATATTTATTCCCTATAAGAAAATCTACCTTAATTTTCATTTAAAAATACATAAATAAAAGCTACATAATTTTCTGAACAACTCAAAGTGTAGCTAAAAGTCAAAACTACATTCATATTTGAAAATATACAGTGGAACTAACATATAAATATTTCTTAAGATATTTAAAATATTTTTTACTGTAAACAGAAAAGAGGCAAAAGCAAGGCTGACTTGCCAAAATAACATACGAGGTTTAAGTTAGCATTTCAACAGATATATTTTTGTTATACCTGTTTCACACTTCATGCTGATAATTTCAAGTTATTTAAAAGACTATTTCAGGATCTTTCAAGGACTCTAAATGTCTAGTAAAAATAACTTTTATTATTATGATAATGTCAAATTTTCATAACATAAGACATTGTTATTTTTAACTTTATAGAACTTTTAAGGTTTATTCTAGTTTAAATAGTCTATATAATAAAACAGTTTATTATTACATTTTATTTAAAATTTTGTAAGTTAATAAAGGAAACTAAAAATTATATACACTTTTGTAAAGCAAAATAATTCTAACAGAGTATATAGACCTAAGAATTGAGAAATTATTTTTGTATATTTATTTTCAATTAAAAAGTATGTTCTCGGCTATCATTGATGAAAGTCTCAGTATCAAACCAAAATTAATATCACTTACTATTAAACTACAATTATTTGATAGTAAGTTAGTTACTGTAAAAGATGATTACTAATAATTAAATTTAAAAACACATGTTTATGACGTTAAATAAGTATATCTAACAATCAATTTCATAAATTTAAAATCAAAGAAAATTCAATAATGATAAACAATATAAAACATAAATTTCATTCAAGTCTTTTTTTTTTCCTTGATTGAAAGTAATTTGATAAAAAAGTAATTGTAACTTGAAAGTAAAATTAAATATAGGATAAATATCTAAGATTTACTTGGCATAAAATAAATTTTTACATAAAAAAAATGACAATAAGAGTAGAGCATTTTCAGCTATCAGAAATGTGAGTAAAAAGAAAAGGTAGTAGTAAACTCAATTTATACTATAATATCTACTGTTGATATATTATAAAAAAATTGTATAAAGTACAGAAATTAGATATGTATTCTTAAATGCTGAAAGAATTATAAAAATAAATTATTATCTTTTAATCCATGTATTTTTTTAGAAAATTTTTTTAAAAAATATTTACTTTCTTCAAAGATAAATTTATTGTTACATGACAATATTAACGTAAAAAAAAATCCTTAGTATAAAATTCAAATTACTCATAAAAAATTACTATTTTTAAAATGTTTTAAAAAAAATTAATAAAATATTGCTAAAAAATATTTATTTTTTGTTTTATGTTCAAATTATTGCCAATATACTAAGATAATGATTATACTAAAAATAATTATGATGACATACATAAAGAAAGCAATCAAATTAAATCAGTTTTCCTTTCTAAATTTCCTATTACTTTAGCAACTTCTAATAATTTCGCTTTTCACATTTTTTCTTCTAGATTAGATCTGAATTTAAGGCAGTTTAGCTAAAAGCATTTTGTGCTAAGCTCCAAATCCAAAGTAACCTAGTTCTATTTGGTAGTGTTGCCTACTTTGTTTATAAAGTTAGAAGACCCTTTATGCAGCTGAGATGTTATTCTTTATTATCAAGAGCACCTCAAATCCAAAGTAACCTAGTTCTAATTGGTAGTGTTGCCTACTTTGTTTATAAAGTTAGAAGACCCTTTATGCAGCTGAGATGTTATTCTTTATTATCAAGCGCACCTAAAGTAGTCAACTGAAAAAGAGAAAGGCACTGCGTTCATGTACAATATGATTTGTTGTTTCTTTGCTCTAATATATTATTTTCTACAAACGAGCTATAGTTGAAGAATTTCCATTATATGAAGTTGTTTTCTGATATATGAGAATCCACTGATGAATTTTTCAATATTTTGTCTTGGGCACTTATAAATTTAACTTGTACTTGGGTACTTATTAAGAAACAATTTTCATAGGTGTTTAACAAGTCATAATCAAGAAGATTCAAGCCAAACATTATCATATTTTTACCCAGTCTCTTTTACAATTTTTTAATTGATGCCACAGAAAGTCTTTGCATCAAATAGATTAGAGGGCAATCTTTAAATCTTTTGCAAGCTTATCAGATCTTTTTTCATTACTTTCAACACTTATGCACCCAAATATGAGTTAACTTATTGCCACTTCATTTTGAAGGTTCCAGATTGGCATTAAAGGAAACATGTTAATATTCTCATCAACATATTCTGAAGGGTCATCTGCAGAATCTCATTCATTTTCATTGAATTATTTTTTTTTATTTACAAATTTGGCATTTAAAACATGATACATTTTATACAAATATTTCTTTTTACCAGTCATACTCCATGGACCTAAACATAAATTTCTTACAATTTTGGTACAAAAATGTGATAATTCAAATAATGCAACTGCTATACTTATAAAAAAATTTTAACAAATACATTTTCCCACCATCAGCAATGCAAATGCTAAAAAGGATTGTGATCACATAGCTGATTATGACAGCAAACTTTTTCTTTTTATCACATACACAAATACAGAGGCTGTCAGAAAGATCATGTAAACCAAATACATCAGAAGAGGTTTAAATCAACATGAAGCTTAAAATAATCTTTGATGAGAAATTTTCTTACATTTGGGAAACTAAAAAGTCAAGGACTTAAAACCTACTTTAACAATTATCAAGACTTGAAAGTTTTTATCTGAAGCGCTTTTTAATGATTTTTAATAATTTGTAAATATTATGTGTGTGTATATACCTATATATATATATATATATATATATATATATATATATATATATATATATATATATATATATATATATATATATATATATATATGGAAGAACAATGTACAGAGAAAGATTATGGAGACAACAACTTGCAAGTTTCTTGTTCCCAGAAAGTGGATGATGAAATTTCAATTCTTGCAATAAAAATGGAAACAAAGAATGGATATATATATATTTCTTGATAAAATCTAATCATCTAGGTACTTTTAAAACATAAATGCAACAATTAAGTTTAAAACACAAATACAACAATTAAGTTCAGTTACCATTGCTTGTTTACATTTAATTGAACTTTCCAACACACCGAAACAAAATCATGCTAAATACAAAGTCAACAAATATACTATTATATGGATTACAGAAGATTACCCCAAAGATTAAGAGTAGCACGACATTAATGTTAAAGAGTACTTGGGTCTTTCTTTCTCATTGATACAGTAAAAACGATTTTGTATGTTTAGTCATAATACTCGTAGTTTATTTTTATTATTGGATTTTTGATTGCTATTTTGAATCTCAATCATAGCTAAAAAAGAATGGAGTACCCTATAGTAAAATTATATTGAATAATGCTAAAAATGAATAAGAGATAATATACAATGCTTTAATAAATTGCTTTCATGAATAAGATTACAAAATGTCTCTATGCAACTATTACAAACAACATTATTGTAATATTTGAACAAAGCTAATTTTTACAAAAAGAAATTCATAAAATTTTACAAGAGTAATAGACATTAATTCTCATTATAATTCTTAAGTATTGTCCAATTTACAAAATTTTAATATCATGATTTTGAATCAGCATAACATTATCAATGATTAAAATTTTAACTTCATTACATAAAAACGATAAAGAACAATGACAACATAATTGAATAAAACACAAAGAAAAAAATTTAATTCTCACATGACTTATAAAGAAATAATGTGAGTTTATAAATAATGTATGCACACTTGATTGTAAGTCAAACCTAATTTACATATAACACAACCAAAATATAGATGTTATTGTTTTTACAATATGATATAAATATAAATAAAAACCGGAATTTTTAGAAACTCACAGATCTTTGCAGATCACCCAGAAAATTGGAAGCTTTTTCTTTTTCAGCAGTGTGAGGATTATGGTAGAGGGAATAAATAGCTTGGCACACAATTTGTAAAGTTGGTGGAGAATCCATTTCTATAAATTGACAAGATTAACGATTAAACTCCAAATAGCTTTAATCGTTTGTAAATTAATCAAGTTATGGAAAAACTAATCAATAAATTAACATTATTGTAATTATGCATGTAGACGCATTCCTCAAACCTTGCCGAGTTTGAGTTGAAATTTCAACAATATTAAATATTAAAGTGTTGCCATCTAAGGGATCATTAGTTGATGACTTTAGCCACATATTTTTTTTAAAAAAGACGAATAAATTGCTTTTGCTTTTATCATCTTATTAAATGACATATAAGAAAATTTAAATAATAAATTCTTTCAAATTTTGTTTAGAAAGACCGTGCTATTTATCATTGAAATTGCACAAAAATACTTTGGCAACTGTCAATCGCAAGATTGCGGTCTGCTTCTGTTCTGCTATTCAGCTTCTTACTGCGGCACGGAAAGCCACTCTTTCAAATTTTAAATGTCAGTATTTGAAACATAATTTAATTGTTTGACGATCATTATGGATTCTGATGGGCTCCCGATCGTTGGATCTGGAGTTGATTATTCGAAAGTATGTTTGTCACGTTTCCAATGATCAAATATATTTTAATATGTACGCCCTCTTAATGAAATAATACTTATTTAAAATTATAAATGTTTTTTTCTTAATTTTTTCAGGTTGACCCTTTAAATCAAAAGAGAACCTTAACTTTTCTGAATCATTTTTTGATTCGAACAACTTCCTTTCTTAATCATTTCTCTTCTGTGTGTGATGAAAAACTGGAGAACTTACTCATCAGAATACAAAGGCTTGAAGCTTCAATGTGTATCCTTGAAGCAAAGGTTAAAATTATTTAATAATAATTATATTTATATGTCTAATCACAATAAATCAATAGCCTAAACTGAGTATTACTCCTTTTAAGGTGAAATTGAGGATCTGTGGCTAAATTAAAAAAGTATCTTTTGTTTCTATTCATTGCAGTTAATTCCTGTCTGTTTCGAAATTTATGTAGAATTGTGCTATTTAAAGTAAAAAATTCTAATTTTCATCTTATTGGCTGTTAAACAATAGGAGACTGGTTTTATGCTTATGCTGCACATCTCTTTATTGATATAGGTGTTTGGTAGTATTTCCTGGTTCCTTTCTTTGTGCTCATGAATACTGACCACTATTTATACTTCAAAAAAGTCTTATGTGAGATACACGTTTTCAGATGGTTATAATGCATGGTGGAGTTTAGAATAATGTTTTGTTTCTTATGAATGTATAAATATGGTTCTCTATTTATTCTTCCAGAAAAGCTTAAAATAAGAAAAGCCGTGAAAAGACCAATATATAATGGATATTGAAAAAGCCCTTTCAACATCCTTATAATGTTCACTATATTTAGTCAAATTGATTAAATTATATTTTTGATTATTATTTACTGTATAAAAAGAGAAAACACTTTTGAGGATATTAATATTTTTTTAGATTTAAAGAAAAACTAGAGAGTTACTTAGATCAAAGATTTTTGATTTTTTGATAAATTTTCTTTATATAGTTTAACTTTAAAATAATTTTTTTAGTTTATAAATATTATTAAAATTTTTATTGTATATTTTTTAACATATAGTTTTTTTGTAAAGGAACTTACATTATTGCATTCAGGATATGAACATATATGAGGATGTTAATTAAGAGAAAGAATATTATAATGTAGGAAATCTATTATGTGTGTAACCTATTATGATTATGATTATCATCTAAAGATACAGAAGTTATTGCATAAATTAAGAAAATTTTGAAATTTATTAATTTTGCATTAAACTAAATATAAACTTTATAGGAAATAGAAATATATATTTTAAATTGATTTGATTTTAGCTATAAATACTTTTCTTTAAAATTCATATTACAGTATATTAATTGAAACAGACAAGAAATTTTTTTAGGGTAATCATGTGTACCTAGTATGTGTCATTTCTTAAAATATTTTCAGTAATTATTTACTTTTATTACTTGATTATTTTATAAGTATTTAAAATAATTTATATTTTAACAAAGTAGTTTCTGCTATTTTTAACTTTATCAAATTTTAAAATATAAGCAAAACAGAATTTAACTTAAAAAAAAAAATAGTTTTAAAAATGTTTAATTCTAAATAAGTATGTCACAATGATTTTTTCATTTAAGTTATTCTTTAATATGAGATCAGTTTGTAATTAATACTTCAAACTAATGTCATAAATTAAAAATTAAATAATATCCTTTTATACAAAATCTCCTAAATATCTATAATATACACACACATAAATCACTTGTAAAGTATTCATAATTGCTTTATTTTTCTTAAACCTATATTTTGGAAAGCCAAAATTCTTAATTGAGACAAATACATTTTGTTTTGCTGTTTTTTTTAAAAATTAAATAGGAACTTTATAATCAGTTTAATATGGTAATTTAAAATAACTAACTGTGTAAAAATATCAAATATTAAAATAATTTTTTTCTAATAATACCAAAGTTAAACAGTAAATTACTTCAAAAAATTAGTTTCTGTTCGCAGAATGGCAAACCTAATAAATCATTATCATGCATCATTGTTTATATTATCTTTTTATGTATGTTATTGTTATCTTGTATTTTTTAAAATTTTTTTTATAAACTTTTTTAAAATAATTTTAATAAACTTTTGAGGTTCTTGTCTTATATCTTTTGAAGCATTTGTTTCATATCTAAATTTTAATCTCATGTCTAATAATGTTCTTGTTCATAGCAAATGAATGCAATTTTTAACCAATTTTACTAATGATTATAATTCGAAATTGTCATAGAGTAAAAACATTTTTCACTTTAACATTGCCTTTTGATAGTTTTTTAAAGGCTTTATGTTTTTATGTAAAGAATAGCTTTTGATATTTATGTGCAAGAAGTATTGAATTGCAAGCCGTGGATGTTATTGACAATGTTATTTCTATTTTAAATTTATAAAATATATTATTCATGTTATTATTTTATCTTATGTTCCCTAGTATTTTATAAACCAACATTGAGTATTTACTAAAAGGCTATGTGTGCAAACATATATGAAAAAAAAAAATGTGTATTAAAGTTATTTTTTATTGAGAATTATTTTAATTCAAAGCTACTCTTAAACTTTATAAAGTGAACAAAGTTCTATTTGAAATGTTTTCATCTAATTGTGACAGATTTCTGCTGTTTTTCAATAGCTGAGCTAGCTGCTAAATGGTTAGCCTTCTGGGCTACAATTCAACAGCTCATAAGATCGAATTCCATGTTGGGTTTGAGTATTTATAGTGGTTCAGAATCCACTTTAATTTGTAGGTTCTGGTATAATTAGTCCTCATGTACCATGAATGACTGTTAAGCAACAGTCTTATCATATACTCAGTAAAATTTTACAAGCAGTACATGTTTGGCCCAAACTTAATTTTTGTGAAAAACACCGCACATTTCTTTCCCCAACCTAAATTACATCACTTCATGATTTTTAAAATCCTGATCTTATTCAATCTCAAACTTTGAAAATCCTTATAATGCGTTATTTTTAATTTCAAATGGGGAAATTTTTAATATTTTATTATGTTTACTTACTGTAAAAATATAAAATTTAAGGCTTGAAACTTAATTTTACAAAAATTACATATTACAAAACAAATGTAAAATAACCATGAATATCAATATTTCTATTCATATTTGATCAATAAAGTATTTATAATAAATTCTTTAATTGCCATAATTTTATATGTATAGCTCCCAAATTATGTGCTAAAAAAGTTTTGAATTTCATTGTACGTATTATACATCACTGTGGATAGTCTGATAAAAAGAATTTTCTTCATCAGAAAAGTTTAGAGTAAAAGTTTTGAAAGAAAGTCCATTTATATTTCATAGAATAAATAACAGTTTATTTCAACTACAATCAGCATTGTCCAATTCTGTTGAGAAGAATAGATTCAGTTTCTCAGAATGATATTGCAGGTTGAAATTGGCTAATGTCCTTTTGCATTCTGTCTTGACCTGAGCTGTTTCACTCTGAAAACTTTCAGATTTGTAAATCATCATGTAGAAGCAAAAACTATTAAGTTACAATAAATTTTAAACTAAATGCTGCAGGTAAAGCAAATTAAAAAAATGTCAATGTGTTAATGCAAGGTGAAAAACATGCTGTAAAAGAAAAAAATATATCAAATATGCAGTATGAAAATAATCCATTTCTTTCATTTAATTATTAATGAAACAAATATATTTTATTTTTAAAATATGTTTTACCTAGTTTTAACAGTTATTAAAAACGAAATATCATTAAGTTTTACTAGAATCTTCTTGGATCTTGATCAATGTCTTGTTTTCTCCTCAGTTTATCACACTTTGTGTTGCGATGGATTCACCATAAATGTTTTTTCCTGTACAATTTTTTATATTTTTAATTACACTGTGTATTTTTTCATTTTGTTTAGCACCAAGTTATCAACAGTACGTATTTTTGACTAATCGTAAAAAAATTGCCACAGATTATATATATTAAAATATGGCATTTTCTTTTTACTATTCAAAAAATACAAATACTTTAAAAATAACACTGTATGTAAGAATTAAGTAAGTATTAAATGCATTATAAATCTAAATCAACTAAATAGATAGCATTCAGTTTTATGAAAACTCTGGTTTCTATTTAATGGTGATGTAGCTGCCTCCTTAAAAAATTGATGCAATTGAATTAAGGATGTTAGAAATAAAGCTAAATTAATAACATGAACATTCATTTTTCCATTAGGTTTCTAATCAAGCAGGCAGTGGTGCTCATTTTTGAAAACACTACTGATTCATAGCAATTTAGGTCATGAGAAAAAAGAACTAGGCAATAAAGCTAAATCAATAACATAATTAAAAAAAGCCCTTTTTATAAAAAATCTGGTTCCTAAATAATACTGAATTGGGATGCTTTTTTAAGTGGCAGTTACTTAAAAAAGTGTCTCAATTCACTGAAATATAGAACCCTTTATGAACCAAGCAGTAAAGCTAAATCAATATCATGAATAAAACCTATTTTTATGAAATCTCTGGTTTCTGTTCAAGTGGGTAGTGGTACTTACTTTAAAAAAAAATATCCAATGTATTATAATCTAGAGTACTAGAGTACTTTCATGCAGAAAACTCATGAATTTAAAAGATGAAGACCAACAAGCACTGTGCAAAGAAATTCAGGAAAATTATGTTAAACTCATAACCCATATTCTCCATGGATTCCTGCAAGTCTCTTGGACTATTATAATAAATTCCATACATATAACTTTGATTATAAAATCCAATCATGACTCAGTTGGGGTGATACTAGGCACATCACACACACAAAACTGAAATATAATTAAATAGTAAAGATTCTCTGGAGTATGAATCTTGGCTGAAACTCTAATAGTTGGATATTAAAGTCTGGGGAATGCCTTTTGCCAGAATGCATTATGGCTACAATAAAGTTTTGGCAGATGTAGAATTATGGCTTGGAGGCACTTCTTGTGTATGTGATATGGACTAGGACCTTTGATCCCAAGCCATGATAGGCTCAATGTCAACTTTTACTTCACAATTCTAAACAACAGTGCTATGAGCAGGTTGGATCATTATTGTGGCACCTGCATGTTTTCCTGTACCTAGCCCTGAGTTGTGCTCTACCAGTTAGATTGAAGCAATTGGATTGAGTCTTTGTGAATTTGAAGCAAGGACCAAGCAGAAGACCCCCAATACTTTGGGGTACTCTAAAGGTGTCCTTTCACTTGGAGAACATTGCAATCTCACCTAATTTAATGTGTCCCAGCTGCCTTTAGTAAACATGATGGATCTTTGATTAAGTTGGAATTTGAACTCACTACCATCAGATAATGAGAACAATGCCCTAGCCAATCAAGGCACCATGACCTGGTTGGAGCATTGTTACTGCCAGGATGATAGTGATTTGCAACATCATCCATTGATTGATATTATCATCCATAGATGATTTGCTGATAATGTGATGAAGTGATTAAATTGGTCTGCCCACCATCCAGATTTGAAGCCTATAGAACACCACTGATATGTGTTGGATCACTAAATTAAAGGATTCAGCAACCATCCAAAATTGATTGTAAACTTCTCTAAGCTGAGTAGAAGAAAATACCACTATCCTTCATCTAAATACTGGAATTGCATTTCAGAGAATTCAGGCTGCAATTGCTCCATGTGGAGAATCTACCTACTATTGAGTATGAATAAATTGGTTATGGATTCCAGGTGTCCCATTACTTATTAACAGACTATGTATTTGCATAATTTTATTTCAATTTTAGATGACATGTTAATTTTAAAATCAACTAAGAACAACAATGCCTCATTTGGTTTTACTTTAAAAAATAAATAAGGTGGAATTTCTAAAAGCAAATTGGAAGCCCGTGTAGTGTTGCAGTTTTTGCTATAAGGTTATATCATAGTCGTTGAAAATAATCTTACTTTCACTTTTGATTTATGAAGGAAAGAAATTGCAATTATTATGAGACTTTTAAAATAAATTAAATTTTGAATACTTACATTTTTTTTTTTTTTTTGCATATTTAGAAGCATAATTGATTTAGTTTTTATGTGGAAAAAAATGTCACATTTTAAGTAATTTAAGTAAACCCAGAGTAATTTGTTAAATTAAAACTACATTTTTTCCCAGTTTTTTTTTCATCTTAATTATCAGGATAGATCAATCAAGATTATAATTTTATCAAATGGGGCATGTAACGACATCATTGATAACTATAAATTTACTTAAAATTTAAAAGTCTAATTGTTATTTAGTTTTAGGAGAAGGCAAGGCATATTGCCTATTAGTTTGAATTAATTAAAAATTTATTTTTTCTAATGTTTTTTTAATTAATATTAGAAATTAATTTGAAAATTGAAACAAACTCTTTCAATTTCTCACAAACTAGAAATTACTAAATTATAGAAATTAATTTTATAAAGAACATCTTTGAACCTTTCTATTTAAATAGCTTGATGTATATGAATGGCATGTGTTATTTTTTAATACAAGTATTAAAATTAATCCTTATATCATATGCATTTTTTAAAATGAATGTTTATTGCGATATATATAAAATAAATTTGTAATTTTCTTATGTACTGAATACAATATTGTAAATATCAAATATGAATCTAATCATTAATTGTCATCATTAGCTCAGACATAGCTATTTTTTTACTATCAGTTTATTGCATTTTGTCATTAATATTTTAGTATGTATATTTAGTTAGCATCCATACCTGGCTTAGATGAAGTAGCAAATGAAACTACAGAAGAAGTTGAAATTAAACAACCTTCCACATCTGTACAAGAACAATCAACAGTGCCAAATAATGCTGCTGTTTCCTTAAATCCCCCTGCTCCTTCTGAAGCAGAATCTAAAGTGGAAGAGAAACAAGAAAAACCAAAAATGAAAATATCTCAAGATCCTCGTTATGCAAAATACTTCAAGATGATTAATATGGTGAGTAAAATTATTTACACTATTGAGTAAAATGATAACCTCATTGAATATAATTGCAAGAAAATATCAAATTTATTTGATTATTCTTTGTTTTATTGTTTTAATAATCATATAATAAGTTTCAATTAATGATTTATATGATTAGATAAATGCTTTTTTCTCTGTTATTATCTACAATTGTATTTATTCTGAACTTCCATTTGTAATCTATTAAATTGGTTGCAATCACAAAAAATTGACTGTCTACAAATGACATTCTTGATTATTCACCAAAGTAATTGATTATTATTATTATTAACATGTTTAATGTTTTTTTGATGAGTAAAACATACCAATCACTGGAATTTCCACTTATATCTCTTTTTCTTCACCTCTTCTTTTATTGTGTCAGGGGAGTTTAAAGCTATAATCATTATTTACAGATTTTATAGATGTTAAAGTAAAAATTTTGCTTAGTAATACATTATGCATTACCATTAAAGAATGTTTGTAGAGATTAGACAAAATGTTATTAATTTTTATGTTATTTAATTTTAATGAACATGAAAATTATAAGATTTCTGTGGAATGCTTCTTGAGTATTTGCGAAGTCAAATGTGAAAGACTAAAAAAAATAATATCATTAAATGTTCATTTAGTTAATAATAGTAAATATTGTGTGTTCTTTTTAAGCTACTTGCTGTCCTAAGCAAATTTTATTTAAATAATATATTAACACTTAAATATCAGAAATGTACTTATTTGCATAAAAAATAAGTACTAAGTAAATATTGATTTTGTTAACTTAAAAATTAAACTTATGCTTAAAATTTTATTTTTACATTTTTTAATTTAAATATGTATCTAACAGTCATTAAAATGTTTAAATCATTGATTTGTAGTTTTCCAGAGTTTAAGTTTTTCAATTTAAAAGTATGTATTTAAAAGTTTTTTCACTTGAAAAATCAATTGTGTTTACCATTAAATTCATGGTTTGATAACTAATGTTGATTTAAAAGTATTAAGAAATAATACTATTTCACATTCCTTTTATATCTTTTATATTTTATACATTAAGAGCAAAGAATTTTTTTTAAAATTTTATATTGAGAAATTAATAACTTTATAAAGCTAATGTATTATTTTATTTTGTATAATCTATCTTTGATCTAATTAAATATTTTTACTTAATATTAGAATGCAAGTAATATATGAAATATTAAGTTTCTGAGAATTACAAAAGCTTTTAAAACTCTAGAAACAAGTAATTTATTTTAAAATAAAGCTTTGATATATATATATATATACAAAGAGAATTTCATTGGTACTAAATATAAAGAGAAAATGTCTTTGCATATATTTTAAAGGAAATTCTTGTGAGAAATCAAATTATTTCTTAGTTTAACATATGTAAATACAAAATTAAAGTTTAAGAAAATGACTATTCAAATTTTATAATTTTTAGTTTAAATTTTCAGATTTACATTCAATCATTGCATCATTTTCAGATTACATGATTACCAATCATCATTTTGATTTTTTTTATTATAAATTTTAAAGAAATACATATGACATTCTTTTTATGGTTGATACGGTTGAAACAAATATATGGTTGAAACAAATTTAGCAATATTTAATTAATTTTATTCTATTAATTTATTTCACTTTTTCATGTATAATAATTTTACCAATTGATTTCAGGATTTTAGCTGACACTATGTTTTATTAGTCAGCCTAAAATATAATGATCAGTAAATAAATATGTTTTAGATTAAAATAATTTCGAATGTTTTAACTATTCTACCATTTGCAATTAGATAAGCTAAACATGTTATAATGATGTGTTAAATCCATATGTAATTTTTGTATAAATATTCTTCATTTAAGCTATTTCTTAACAATTGCCAACTCAGTATTAGGCTTTTTTAATTGAGGTGTATGTTGTGTTAAAATATTTTGCATGAACTTATATAGAATTTCGCAAAAAATCTTATTAAACTTTATATGCTGTCTGTTTGACATAAGACAAATTAATTTTACATAGAAAATTGTTTCAAAATTAAATCATTCAGTGCAACATGAATGACAAGTTAACAAAAGGAATCAATGGCAAAATTAACATAAGTTTATTTTAAAAACTTCATTCAAATGGATGCATATGTTTTTGTATGCATTCTTATCTCATTACAATATACTTTTGATGCTGAAATTGACACTTTAATATTTTTTCAGTTAATTTGATATTTACTGTTTGATTCCTCTCATTTTTTTTCACAAAATGTATTTTTTTTTTTGTACTACAAGTATACAAGTAATATGATATAATGAGCAATTATGATAATCAAAAACCTTCAGTTCAACAGTCTTTATAACACTCTTTGAAACAATAAGTGATTTGATAATCACCTATTTGTGAAAAATACTCAATACAATTTGTCATTCCCTTCTGTTCATAATTATTTATGCATAATGAACATCAGCTGATGTTTTATAGTTGAATAAATATATCCTTCTCCTATCTGAATTTATTTAGTCTTACAATTGCAAATACTGCCCACTAACAAACAGATTATGTCTTCATACACACTTCTTATTTAAAAATTATCCGTCATCTCATATTAATTACAAGTAATAAAAGCCATAATATGAAGTTCTAAGCAATATTTTTGGACACTGTGTTTACCATTAATTAGTGAAAATGTAACTATAATTAAGAATAGTTCAAACTTTATCAAATTTATATTGTGCATTTAATGAAGTAGGTCATGGGAATGATGTCAATTTCATTACAGATAGATATCATGAGCAAGTACTATACTATTACAATTAATATATAAAACCATTGAGTTTCCCTTTTTGTAATATTTAAATTGTTTTCTTATGCAATTTTTTGATTGTACATTCTTAATCTACTTCATAAAAAGAAGTAATTATCACCAAGTATGTTTTGAGTTTGAAAAAAATAATCAATTGATGCTTTAAGAAAATAGGAATTATGCTTTCAAGAAAACAGTTATTATGTAGGAAAGATATTCAAGTAATTCATGCAGATGCAAAATCTTCTAAAACAAAAAAGGACTGACTAATGGAGTAATAGAAATTTTCTCATTGAATATTTGATGCTAGGATTTTGTGTGAGCCCTTAATAATGTGCATTGTCACATGCATAAAAGTCACTGCTGATCAGGCAGCCAAATGTTTCATGCTTTGACCTATTCAGTAATTGATAGAATTGAATCCCACTTTGGATTTGGATGCTTGTTGTGATTTGGAATACACTGAGACTGAAGGTCCTTGTGTGTGGAAAATGACCGTTGAGTGACAAACCATAAACATCGTAGTAAATATTGAGTGAAGCTCAAACATTTACATATACAAAATCCATTTTATCCTATTTATAGTGGGTGAAAATATGTTACATCCTAATCACTCAATATTTAATGTTATCTAATAAAGATCAACCAACCATCACCCACTGCTTTAACAAAAGAGGTTTGAATATAGAATCATATGTGTACCATAAAGTTAACATGGAAAATAGTCTGTGAATGTAAAATGTGTAATATAATACACTTATTTGTGCTTGAAATGACAAGTCTAATTTCATGTATAATTCTTCAAAAGTTTTTATAACTAACTTAAAAATACGAGTCTGCATTTCTTCAACTGAATGATCAACTTTGATTTGCTCAACAGTGCATGTTTGTCATTTTATTTCTTAAGTCAAATATTTTTCATGCATGAAGATTTTTTGTCTTAATAAATATTATTTATGTATGTTTTCATGAAAATAAAATCACTTTTTAAGAAACTTTGTTTTTGATCTAAAACATGTTTAAGGTAAAATTTATATAATGAGAAAGGATGTCTTTTCTTTACTTAAAATTCTCATTTTGCTAATGAAAGCAATATATATTTTGGAAACCTTTATAAAATTCTAATTTTTATTCGAAGTATAGAAAACGAGCTGACAACATTTAAATCATCAATTTCACTGGAGCTTTAAATTGATTAATTCAAAAAGAGTATGAATACTTAAGAGTTGATCTAATTGGATTAATTATTAGTTACGAAAATTGACTTGTTCATAGCTTTAATTTTTGGTTGAAATAAATAGTTGCATTCTACATGAGAATTAAGAATTAATTTGTAATTTTTTATGTATTTTTATAGTTTATATTTATTATTAAGATATAACATATTTATTTTTCCTGTGCATAAATTTTAAATATGTGATTTATGCACTTGTATGCAAGATCATGAAAAAAGAAAATTTTCTAAAATTTGAATATCACCATGTATATTAAAAAATTCCTATTAATTTAATCATATATTACTGTTTTAAGATTTGCTTATTGTACTATTTTGAATGATTTTAATCAATGAATTAGAATATTATTTTTAGTTTAGAAAGATCTGGATGCTGTTTTAAATCTCATTCTACAGAGTTGTTGCTATTAAAGCATTCTTTATTAAATTTGATATTCTTAACTGGAGTCTTGCTAAATAATTCTTTGATCTTCTTAAAGAGAAAGTATTTTGATCAGAGTTAAAAATACACTATTTATATATACTTGTTATGATGTCATTTGAATGTATAAGAAATATTTCTTTCCCAACGTTTGTCTAAAAAAAATTAATTATTCATTGCATTCAGAAATTTTATATATATGAAGAATGAATGATTTTTATATGAAAAACTTTTACATGATTATTATTACAAAGCTGAAAAATTTATGAATAGTGCCCCCCCCCCAAAAAAAAAATTTCCTAATTGTGATAATGTTTGCAATATGAATGATGGAATTTTTGCAAGAGATGCAACCTGTTGTTAATAAACATATTGCTTTATATCCATTATAAAACAGAAGCTGCTGTATTAAGCCATATAAATTGAATATTTATGCAGTTAAAAAATATCACTTAATTGCACATTATTATTACAGTTATT
This sequence comes from Latrodectus elegans, assembly GCA_030067965.1. Taxonomy (NCBI): domain Eukaryota; kingdom Metazoa; phylum Arthropoda; class Arachnida; order Araneae; family Theridiidae; genus Latrodectus; species Latrodectus elegans. The sequence goes on from CM057816.1 coordinate 35,204,993, forward strand.
GTACATTGTTTTTGTGTGCTGTTTTTCAATATTTAATTTATTTAAATTATTCTTTTGTATTTTCTATTTCTATTGGAAATAGTACTTAAGCAAAGCTTTCCAGAATTTTATTTTTGAACACTTGTTAAATATATGAAGCAGATTTTTGATTTGACTATTTGTGTTTAATTTATAGGGTGTACCTCCTGGTGCTGTTCAGCTAAAAATGACTGCAGAAGGAGTTGATCCTGAAATATTAAAGTAATAAAATTTTAAATACTGAATTATAATAGAAATTTCCATGCATATTTTTTTTCAGAAGAGTTTTTAGTTGAGATTAAGTGAATATTTTAGTATTTAATCATAATTTTTGTTTTAAGTTGTATGTGTGTTTTTTGGAAAAATAATTTTTTTCTTTAGTTCTATAAATTATATATATATACACTTTATAATACATTCATGAGCAAAATTGCACATTGTTTTCTTTTACTAATTTAACCTGAAATAACAAAAATCATAGCATATTTTTAAATGATGTGTCAATCCTCTTATTTAGTAAAATACAACTTGTCAAATTATGTATGTAATTATTAATGTTTGATAGGATTCATTTTAGGCTATTCAGATTGTTAAATCATTCACTTGGATTCTTTGGAATGGTTGTAAAAACCAGTCCACACAGTTTCAAAACAAATTCACTGAATATTAATATTTAAATATATTTTCCATGCCTTCCTTAGTCAAAATTACATATAATTTAAGTGAATCAGGATGAATTTATTTATCAATGAAATAAAGGCTGAAATAAATTATTTAATATACCTGGGGGAAAGTGTCTTTTCACTGATCAGTGGATTCTGGAAAAGCCATGTAAAGAATTGGCTTTTGCTTCTGTATTTCAAATATGGGCGAATCGGCATTTAAAAAAAAATATGTGTATTTATTAAAATGAGCTGTATCTATTAAAAAATGTACTCATTTGAAATATTTTTTCTCTACCATTTCTGTTAATGAATAGGAATCTAAAAGATGTTCTGAAAATTTAGATTTATCTGTTTCATCAAAAAATATTTTAAAGGGTGAAATTCTATGGGTCTTTAAAGTTTTAAACTGTGGATTCAGCTATAGTTCTTGTAGCAATATAAATTCTCTCATTCAAGCAATGGCTTCCAGACAAAGGTATTGCAAAACAATTCAGTTGTGAAATGTGAAATTCAGTAAAAAAAAATAAAAATGTACTTATTTAGTAGTTTTTGGAATCGCACCTTATTTTTCCAACTTATTGAAAGAAAAAGTTAAGAATAGTTGTAATTATGTGCTTTTCTTTGATGAAAGCTTAAATAATCAACAAAATTTTGTATATGTAAATAACCAAGAAATCAATCTATTGAATGATAAAAGAAATAGAAAACCCTAGAATATGGATAAAAAATTTTGTTATTTTATAAGAATTTGAAAATAAAGAGAAGAAAATTTTAGAATAGCTTTTATTAAATAATGATTTTAAAAAAAGTTATCCTGGAAATATTAATAGTTGTATATGTTTTGAGTAAATATATTGATATTTGAAAAGAGGTTGTTATACACATCCTGAAATACTAAATAAGTTAACAGATATATGAATCTATTGAAGATGTTTAAAAACTCTAAATTTAACCTTTATTTTATACAATATATAACTCAGTAATATAAAAAGTATTTATTATTTGAATACTTTTTTTTTTTTTTATTGCTATGGCTGTAAATTTATTGAAGGCTTTTGAAGTAATTAAATATAATTCTTTCTTAAATAAAAAATATTCTCATTAATTTTTTCAATTATTTATTTCTATTATTTACAAATATAATTGAAAAATGGTGCATATACATAACTATATGCATATTAAGAACTATTTTTGAAACAAAATAAAAAATAGCATTAATGTCAGTACTTTCTGGAAATTTTTGGAAAATTGCTTAAAACTCTTTGAATATGATTCTTGGAAATCTGTACAAACTCTGTATTAAGATCATACTCATTAATAAAAGAATGTATTTAGAAATATATTTTGTATCCTTAATATTAACTTTAATAAATAAAGTAATTTAAAAGTAGATATATTGAAACTTTATAAGGAATATTTTATCAAAATAAAAATTTATAAAATTATAAATCGAAATCAATCTTGGCTCTAAATAAAATTAGTTTGTTATTAACTACACTTAAGAGAAAGTATTTCTGTTTAGTGTTTTAAACATGCTCCTCCTAGAAACCAAATTCTTAAAAGTTATAAAATTATAGCTGTTTTTTATTTCCATTGTGTGTTAAAATATATTCCTAGGGAAATATGTAAATACATTGTAAGTTAAAGTTGATAACAAAATATCTTTCATTTACAAAATGAGTTACAGTATTAAATTTGATTTCAAAAAGCTCTGATCAGATTAAAAATTTAAATTGCTAATATTTTATTGTCATCATTCATTTATTCATTTTAAAAATATATTTAGCATCAGGAGTAATTAATATCTCATAAGGTAAGAAAATAAAAGTTTTTTTTTTTGGAAAAGATTGAGGATATAGAGTTTCATATTTTAAATTCTTATGGTATAGAAATTTTAAAGATTCCACAGAAGACTTGCTTTAAATAATAAATTCAAATTTCACCATTGGTGAAAAGTTTATTTTACCAGCAGCAACAGAGTTTTTTGATATAAAAACTATTATCTTCTGAAGTGTTTTAGGATATAAAACCTATTTTTAAATAGTCTAAAACAATATTTCTTAACCTTTCAATATTCACTACCCTAATTTTAATCATAATTTTCACACCCTGTTTGTACATTAAAATGTATGTAATAATTATGTATTTTTTTATACTTTACAAATTATACCAAGAATATAAAGGTTTATTGACATTTGATAACACTGATCCTCTGTTTGACAAACAAGAATCTGGGGCTTTTTTATTGCTATTGTGTTGGCCATTTCAGATTTTCTCATGGTTTTGCGAGAAGTTCTGATTTTTCTCAAACATTCTGGAATGTCGATAAGATGCCATCTCTAATATGTGCAGATGTGGACAAATGTTTTGTCATAGGGAAATGGAGAATTTCAATTTAAGTATTCTTGAATATTTTCTTAATTCTTTGAAATTGAGAATTAATTGGAATTGGCATTATTAAAAATATTTAATAATGCCAATTTCAGTTCTAGCCAACCTCATTGGATTTGGTTCTTCTATTGCTATCGATTCTGATTGAATATTATACATGTTTTTGTGTTAAAATTACAATTCATTGTATTAAATATTTATAGCAAAAGAGTTATGTTGAATCATGGATAAAAATTTAAGCACTCTTTAGTGAGCATTAGATAGGAAAGCATCAGCAGGTACTCAGATAAGTGAGGTACTAAAAATAAGAATTAAAAAAATATTCTCAAAAATACTTAAATTTTGCATTTACCAATACCGAAGTAAATGAAGAAGAATGGTCCTGTTCATACGAATTGTTCAAAAATGTTGTCGGCAGATGTCATGAAACATAATAAGCTTAAAAGACATTTCAAAATGCTTCATAGTGACTATATCAACAATCCTAAAGAATTCTTTGAACTTAAGTTAAATCATGGGAAAAGAAAAAAAATTATCTTTTAAAACAATTTGTGAACAAAAAGTTTTTATTTCCATTATAGAAAAAATTTCATGTAAAGTAGCCAGATGTAAAAAGCCTTACATTTTAGTGAAGGGTTTATTTTGCTAGCTGCAATTGAGATTGTAGAAACTGTAGTTGGAGATAATTTTGCAAAACAGTTGCAGTCCATTCTTCTTTCAAATGTAGCTGTTAATTCAAACAATTGGTGACATAGCTGAAGATGTACATTGTCATTTTCTCAAAGTTGCATGTCAAATTGTTTTCAATACAGTTTGTTGAGGCATAAGATAGTAATAAAGATGCTCAATTTATTGCTTATGTTTGATTTTGTGATAATAGGTCAGTAGAGTAAGGAACTACTTTTTTTGCAAACTAATAGAACTCAAGGCAATAACGCTTTTATTTGCTATTTTAAATTGTTTTATGATGCAAACACGTAAAATGGCAAAACTGATTTGGAATATGCACTCATGGTGCTCTTTAGTTCCAGATAATTATAAAATATGCAAACTTGTATTAAACAAAAATCTTTGTATGTTCCATAGAGAAGCTACGCCTTCCAAAGAAATAAGTCCTGGTCTGAATATTGTGTTAACAACAGTTATAATCAAAGTAAATTACATAAAAATCTTCTGAAATATAAATTATTTTCTACATTTGCACTTTAAAGACATAGGTGCAGTGCATTCAGCCTTACTATTTTATTGCAAGGCAAGATTTTTATCACATGGTAAATTTTTACAATGTATTTATGAATTAAGGGAACATATCATCATTTTTCTAGCAGAGGAAAACAGGAAGTCGAAAATTTTAGCAATTGTTTATTTGTGATAAAATTGAGGTATTTCGCTGTTATATTCAAGAAAACTTGAATCATCACTTTCAAGTATCAAATGCAAATATATTGGATGTGAGTGATAAAGTTAGAATTGTGGAGCAGACATTTAAGGCAAAAAACCTGACAGTATTTGCAAATTATGATGATTGTATTAAAATTTAAAAAGCTGAAGAACCACCTGTAAAAGTTGCTTATGTAAACAGAAAATCATTTAGCTTTGCAGGCAAAATATTTTAATAAGTATTTTCTTGTTGACGATAAATTGATAGCAAGTTACTAATAAGTTAGTGATATATCTCAAAATACTCAAAGACCAAGGAAGAAACCTTCATAGACTTCAAAGGACAAGTGGCAAAACCAAAAGGCAATTTAGTAATAAATAATATATATTGAGCTTGAATCGATAAAAAGTTTTCTACTCCAAAACAAGGAAATTTTGCATTCTATTACCGTTTTTACAATTTTCTGTGGTAGTTCCTTGACGACAAACTAGAGGTTTAAGCTAAATGTAGATTATTAAATTATTTTATTAACAATAAAAATATTAGAAAAATAACTGAAAGTGTATATTTCTCTAATATTAAGCCTTTCTCCCAAAAACTTTCACTCTGTAGTATAGGCTCAGGGAAGTCACTAATAACTATTAAACTTTTTTTAATTTTGTAAGTTGTTTTATGTTACTTATGTTAATTATTAAATATTTTGTTGAAGAGCATTCTATTACCATTTTTAACATTTTCTGTGATGATTCCTTGAAGACAAACTAGAGGTTTAAGCTAAATGTAGATTATTAAATTAAGTGTATTTTGTTCTGAACATGTGTGTATTTTCCTATCAGTCAGTTGATAAATTTTTAAAATAATACTTTTCTTGGACGTGTTCATGCTTCCCTTTAGTATGCTCAACCCCCCACCCCAAGGGGAGCATGCTCCACAGGTTGAGAATCACTGGTCTAAAACATATATTGAGAATTTAATCTTTGCAATGATTGAAAAAATTTTATATTCAATTTATAACTATTCACATTTGTAGAAGTATAAATGTACTTTTTTTTTCTATTTCTGTAAAATGTTTTGCATTTTTATTTTGTGATACACATTTTAATATTAAAAATATTTAAATATATTTGCTAAATAAGTTTAATCTAAATTTTTTTTTTAAATTTCTTTTTGTAATTGAATTTTCAGTTTTTAGTTTTCATTTTAACAGTAGTGGGTTAAATATCTAGATAAATGTGGTTTGTTGTTTAAAGTAGTTTAAAATTTACTTTAAAATACAGAATTCATCCAAACTACCTCTCACAAAAATTAATAACTGTAGATAATCATCAAATCCAAATTCTCAATGAATATTCTTTCTCATTAGTAATTCAAAGATTCACCATTAATATCTGCTGTCAGTAAACTTCAATTTTTAAGTTTTTCTTATATTGAGTGCAATTTAAACTTCAAAAAAGTTACACAAGCAGTTGTCATTAAAGGAAAAAAAATTTTTTTGATCTATTACTCTAATTCTTTTAAATTTCTGCTACAGTTTTTACTTCATTTATTGGAATGCATGCATACCTAAATTAAACTATTGCCTCAAAAATTATTCCTCTAAGCTGACAAATTTAACATTCTGCACTTTTCTCTGCTTGTGGCTTTGATTCTGTTTTCGAAAGTGAAAGTTTGTAGGGATTCAGAATCTGCATTAAATCCACTTGAATTAACCAGTATATTGAAAAATAGATTAGAGTGATAAATAAATGAAACCCAATATTTAATATGATGGTAAAGCAGTTAGCATTGTTCTTGCAAATGTGTTTAGCATTAAAACATTCTTTAAAATTGACCTTTGTCCGACATTTAAGTAATTATAAGAAAATTTATAAATTATTTTAATTTGGGCTGTAATTTTTAAATTTTTTAATTTTATTAGATTGGAAGATTAAAATTGATAAACAAGTGCTTATATTCAGCCAACATTTTTGCTTTGGCTTTTCTGTATCTATGTTTAAAAATAAATGATGCAAATATAAATAGGTAAAATAATAGGCTTAATAGTGAAACATTTTTCTAAAGTGAAATTTATTAAAGTTTTTTTTTTTCTTCTGTTTGCTTCAAATTATAATTTTAATATTAGCATCATTAATTATTTGTCAGTAATTTTCTATTGACTTTTTTGTTATTTCACTGGTGTCAATTTTTCTTACTTAACTAAAAAGATTTCAAATTTAAATGATTTTTTGCTACGAATAATTTATTCTGATTTTTTCTCTAGATTTTTTTGTTATAACTATATTTTTAGATATGCAATATTACAGTTTACAATTAATGACAATCCTTAAATTTTTATAATCTGTCTGTATTTAGTTTATATTTATTTTGAATTCTATTTTGGATTCTATTCTCTTAAATGTGCATAAAAGATTAATGAATATTAAGAGAAGAAATTGTTTTCATAATAAAGTCATTTAATATTTCCATTGAATATTTTCTTATTTCCAATCACATTTTTTCACATATAAATGAATGTGATAAACTATTAAAAAAATTTAAAACATCATTGAAAGGATGAAGAGAATAAAACTCAAGAGCATTTTTGAGTAGTAGATTACTTTTAGTCTTGAAGTGTAGTCAGTAAAACTGAAAATTCTAAATTTTCTGTATTAGCTAAATGTATTTATAATATGAGTAGGGAATAAATTTTGAATTGAACAATTTAAATCTAACTTTTCATATGCCTTAAAACTTTTATTTCATGATATCTAAATTATATAGCAATATACTGTCTGTTTCATAATATATACTTGTATGGATTTTGAAGGTCTCACTATTCATGTTGTTAGACTTGTCATTATTAAAAAAGTTTCAAGAGTGATAGCAAACTGTCATTAAATATGAACAGTGTAAGAATTTTATTTATTATAAGGCAAAATACAATAAAAGTAATTACCATTATCTTTTTCAATTAAATATTTTGGATTATACAAAAAAGTAAAAATTTCTTTAGTTTAGTGCAGTGTCCATTTGAAGTCAAGTAAAATCATTCCAAGTGCCTTGAAGTAATGATAAAATCACATCCTTTACAATGTATATAATTTTATCATTATAGAGATTTCCTTAAAAGTTAAATTTGTCAATAATTGGTAAACTTCTTATGATAAAAATTACTTCAAATATTATAGTTCGTATTTCCTTGTGTCTTAAATATATTCTTTTTTTTTAATTAAAAGTAACAATATTTACTTTCAATTTTAGTTTTATTCAAATCTATTTGAAATATTTTGTATTACATTTTAAATAATTTCATCGCTAATTGGATAGTGATCAAATATCATTATATTATGTACTAACATTTAAATTTTAAGCATTTTTGCACTGTAAGCTGTAAAATTGATAAATTAACATAAAAAAATGTAGTGATTTTTTTTATCATTAATTTAATTGTTATGTTCATTATGTATGTTAATAATGTTTATGTTTTATCACACATTATGTTTAATGCTAGTGATCTTGTATCATATATAATAATGTTTAATATGATCTTGTATTATTATGCTTGGAATCAATCTTATTTTACCTTCATTTACCAAACAAGAGACCAATTGAGATGTGAGGATTGGTATACCATTAACTCTGCATAAAATTCGGTATATAGCTCTTGCTAGCAATGTCCTTCACAAGTATCCATTTATATAGGACCAGATTTTTTTATATTATTAAGCCTATATCCATGAAAATGCTGAAATAGAATGTATTGTTTCATATTTGAAGGGCACCTTTTCATATATTTTTATTTACATACTTTATTTTAATTATTGTTTGTTGGAAGACCTTTTATACATTTTATTTTCAGTCTTCACTTAAAATTTAATGACTTTTAAATTATACATTTGATATCTATATCTCATTTAAAATTTCTTTAACATGGAGAATTTGAAAACCAGTGTCGAAACACTATTCCACATTGCAACCACACTTTTAATAATTCATTTCCTGTTTTGGATTTGAGAATTTGAACAAATGAAACATCGTTGTTTTTTTAGTAGTTTCTTTTGAACAGAGTGTTAGAAAATGTTTTTAGTTAAATAATGATTTAATAAATTAGAATGGATATTTAAAAATATTGTGAAAAGAATGGAAGTGTAAAGAAGTCATTGTGTATTGACAGAAACAAATGAAATAGAATGTATTGAAAAGAAGAGGCTATATACCAAATAAAATAAAATTTCCCAAGCTAATTATTACTAACATTTTGTTTGTCTAGTTTTGCAATGTGATGACTTTTAACATTGAATAATTTTACAGTATGTAAACCTTGGCAAATAAATATATGTTTTTAGCTAATAACAGTAATTGTTGCTTATAGCATTTAGAAGTTATAATTATCTTTAGCAGTTTATAACAGAACCTTGTGTCAACAGATGCACAAACAAAATTTTTGATGTGAATGACTAATTTTAGTGTTGATGTTGTTACTTCATTGTAATCCATATTTTTTGCATTTGAGATCATATGTATTTTTGTCTGCTTTCACATCTTCCCAAAGAAAGAATTTTTGCAAATTTATAATCCTCAACTCCTATTCATTCTTATACCACTGGTTCAATGAATGTGAAAACAGTCCTCTTAATTTTTCTCTTCCATTTGCATCCAAACAATTTTACATATGCATATAATCAGTAAGAATTGTTTTTAAATTATTATTTACTCTTCAGTACAATATGGCTAGATTCTGTTAATATCAAAATTATCATATTTTAAGGTAAGATGATCATGTTTTTTTAAAGACAAAAGTTTGCATTTTCTAATCAATAGTTTCTTCCCTAAGAAAATAATATATTGATCAATATACTTTTGCTGCATGCTTCTTGGTGAAATTCATAACAAATGCAATAGCGAATAAATGACCTATTCTTCTTCTTTTTAAATGTATTTTTACTTTTTTATTAGTTTTTTAAGATGCCTGAGAAGTTTTAAGTGGTTCTTATTATGCAACCAAACTCAATAAACTGACTTGTAAGCTACTTAGCTGTAAACATCAATCTAATTAAATGATATTTTCTTACTATATCTGATATTTTGATCGATTTTAACTCGTAACAGTGGTTTGTTACATAATCTAGTATTGTCACTGTCATTCAATTATTTTTAAGTTTTGATCATAGTGTTTATTTTTGTTTGTTTGTTTTAGCGATCCTGATGCTGAAGCACCTCCAGGAGCTCCTGAACCCTCATCAGAAGATGACAGTGAGCGATCAGATGCCAGTGATTTTAGTGATTAATGTTTGTTTAAAATTTCTCTAGAATCAGTGATACATTTCTTAAACAATCCAAACTTACGTATTTGTATGTTTAATGCATTGATCTATTCAAACTTACAAATGTTAACTTGATTGTTTATCATTCCATTTGTTAAATTTGTATAGAATATTATTTATTTAGTGTAGTTTTTATATAATTTATGCTAGTATTAAATTTTTATCATTACACTTAATATTCCTTGAAATTATTGTTATTTAACTTTTAAAGTTTTTATCAATATTATTTTACATTATATTATTGTTTATCTCATTAATAGTTATTTTATTAATTTTCTGTATAATAGATTCTCTCTATATAGAAATATATAGTAGATCTTAATTTTAAAATTCACTGATTTTCTTGAGTTTTATATTTTGGTTAATATTTATTAATTTAATTTTTTAAGTATCTGGATTATTTTTTTAATAAATATGTATCTTCCTGTTAATATATGTAATGATAATAATTTTTATTAAAATTCAATTTTGTGTATGAAATAAACTACAATAATAATATTTATTTGAATGTGTATGGTAATTTAAACAAATAGTCTCTAAATATTCTAAGTATTTAAAAGCTCTTTTTCATTATTTTCATTATTATTTCTATATAATGATTGTTAAGTTTATCAAATAAAAACACGAGGGAACCTTTCTTTATTAAATTTTGTTTGAATTTCAGCATTTTATTGCTTATTATTTCTCATTTAAAATATTATTAACAATGAAAATTGTAAGGCATATTTTTTGTGAAATATTGATTTTACTTTGGAATATACAGTGCTAAGAGAAAGAGAATTAAATATATTTTACATTTAGGATGAGTTTTCTTTTAATGAAAAGGAATACTAAGTATAAAAGACTCAATGATTTAATACTAAATTTTTTTAATATGTGCATATTTTCATTATTTTGCATAAATTTTTCTTAATTATAAATACTAAAATATTATTTCTATTGTATTCTGTTAATCATAAGTACTGTATTTTAGTACCATCAATTAAATAAAATTTTGAATTAAATCTCTAATTTGCATACATTTGAATATATTCTGCATATAGAAAAAAATTTTTTTTTTCAATTTTGATACATAATGCTTTTAAAATAAATTTGTTCATGGACTTTGCAGTTTTTTTATGAAAATTGTTAAGTTTTTGTTCCTGGAATTATTTATTATATGTAGATGTTATTTCAAAATTTTAAGTTTCTCTGAATTATATTTTTTTATCATAAAAATCTCACACTAAATTCTTAGATGTTCATCATCACACTGTTATTAATTTTTTTTGTTGTCAATTACCAAATTAATGTTATATTTCTCTCATTTGTATCAATTATGTGATTAAGTGGTAAATTTGAAAACATATATACCAATATCTCTTCATTAAACACTGAAAAGAGTATAAAAGTGGCAATATATATTTTTTAGCTTGTTCCTTTGAATCCTCATCTTTCAAATATCTTAAATTTGAAAAAATTATGTTTCTAATTTTTTTTTCTTTTTCAAAGAAAGATTATTTCTTATAATATTTCAATACTCTTAAAATGACTAGAAATTGCAAGCCAGAAGGATTTAGTTTAGTTTCTTTGAAAGAAATGAGATTGATATTTGATTTTTTAATGAAACTCAATTGCTTTATTTGAAATAGTTTTTCTTTTTTATACGCTGATGGTATCTAAAATCATGCTATTATTTTTATATTTTTGACTGTCTTTGATTTAAGTGTTTTAAATATAAATAATTTGATAAAGATAATGAGTAAAAGCAGATGCTTATTTTGCTCAATTTTACTTCCATTTACTTATTTTTTTAGAAACTAAAAATCATAATAAGATATAATTTGAGCGATGGAACATTCTTTTGCTATAAAAAAATGTTTGCTAGGGCAGTATATACTTTCATATAATTTAAACAGGAATTTAAATCAGTATTAAGAGCATTCATTGCTCTCAATATTTTAACGTGCTTTAACGCATCACTTTTTATTATGTTTAAAAATATTAGATATTCATTTGGAAAGTCAAGTAAACTGAAATTTTTTATATTGTTAAATTCTATACATTAAAATTATTTGCAAAGATTTTTCAGGCAATATATTTGTGTTTTTTAAAGCGAATATAATGTGAAGAAAGTTAAAATAATTTTTTCTTTTAATGCAAATATTCAATAATAAAATATAATGACAAACTCATAGAAACAATAGAATTGTCAACTTTTATTTTATTTTAAATTATACTTGTAAAACAATTTAAAAATTTATACTATAACTTTACATATAAAACACAAGTTGTTTTATATATATCTTGAACTTAATGTAAATATTTCTTTATATTGATTAGGATCATATTTGATTATTTATTGCTGAAAGTTCAATTAATTAAAATTATTTTTAATTTATATAAATAAATTGTTACTAGTCTTTATTTGCATTTTAATGTAACACTTTGCATACTTTAATCAATATAATGATTTAATGAATGCTAAGTGCCATTTTATCTCACAGAACTTTTTAAGAAAGTAATTTAGATTTTGAGAAATTTGTCTGAAAACTTACTGGTGCTATATTATTCACACTCTTGTGCAGCTAAAATGCATTTCTACCCAATTAATAATTGCTCACACTTTGTCATTGCTATTGCTGTGAACATAATGTTTTTTTCACAATCGCTTTTTTTAAATTGTTCATGCATATTCTATATATTTTTTGTATTCTATCCCGATTCCATTCGATGTTTTCATTCTAATCAATGGCAGGCTTAATTTTGATTTGAAAAGAAAGAATCATTGTAAATTAATTTCAAAATATGCTTATGAAGATTAATGGAAATTATGGCAGGAATAATTTTTCTGAATTCCATTTTATTTCATTTGCATCATAGAGCAACTTATATTATTTATTAAAATTTACATGTCCTTTTTATGTAAGTGACATTTTTACATTTTTTTTTATTTTCTATTAAATTCTTAAAGCTTCTATTGGAAAGTTTATTTTTAGTATTTATTGATTTTTCTTATATTGTTACTAAAGTATAAATTTGAGCAACTGCTATTAATAAGGTTTTTTAATGAAGAATGATTTATCTGGCAAAAAATCATGTTTTGTAAAGCCTTTAAGTGTAATAAACTTGTGTTTAAAAATGGTGGTAAAATAAATATTTTAAAAGCTATTTAATGATCATACTTAGCTTTTATATTTTTCTCTTGCTAACGCTGTTTTAATTGAGGCATGTAATGTCATTTTTATTTATGTATTACAAATCATATTTTAAGAATTGATACTGAATGTTTGAGGATTTATATATTTTTGTGAAACTGCTCTATAGCATATCAGCATTTGTAAGTTTAAACTTACCCTATTGTGCAATTTTTTGAATAAAAATATAAGTTCACTAAATGTATAGATTTATATGCAAGTATTTAGTTACAAAATCTGTTGGTTTTTTGTAAATTAAATATGTTTACTAACAATAATTTGTTGTTTCATCGAATATCTTTTAAATGAAATAAAAAATAATGAAGATTTGATTCTAAATTGAATTTATGATGTTTTAAGTACACTAAAGTATAAATTTTGTTTAATTTGTTTTATGTTGCATAGTTTTAATTTTATACTTAATCATTTATAATATAAAAGGCAAGTATAAAATACTTACAATATAAAAGGCAAGTATATCTAAGTACAATATAAAAGTACAATATAAAAGGCAAGTATATCTTGTGTTTAAAAATGGTGGTAAAATAAATATTTTAAAAGCTATTTAATGATCATACTTATAAAATTAGAAGTATTCACTTATAAAATTATAAGTGAATAGAAAAATATGATTATAAATGTGTAAAATTTTACAGATTTAGTTATCTATCTCTTCGTTATGTTACTCTTTTTCTTTATGTTATATTAAAAAATTCAATTCTATATTTTTAAACTAATCAATTTTATTTGTGTGCAACATGAAATCATAAGGAGCATTCTATCTTAAGCTACTTTTATTTTTCTAACTCAGATCTTGCATCCCCAATAAAATATTAATATTTACATAATAGTTGTAATATGTTTAACTTTACATATAAAGACATTGTGTTAATTTATCACTGTAGAGATATTACTACTTTAGACAAATAAGTCTGTAATGATATCTTACCTTATATTCTAGTTAACTAGAATTTAGTTAACAAGAATGTTTTAATCAATAATCTTATCCTAAATTGTAGCTCTTAATATGTTCTAGTTATGTCTTCTATATTTTGCATGAAAATTTTTGGTCTAGACTTAGTTGTAGATAAGAAGAACTAATGAACATCTTTTTACTTAAACTTATGCACAGTTATTTTAATTGATATTAAATCTTTTAAAATGTAAAAAAATAATATATTCTTTAAGTAAAAATTTTAATGAATATGTAAACTTGTTTTCTTTTGTAAGTAACTTATGTTTTATTAAAATTTTACGAAAATATTATGCTAAAAAGAAACATCATTACAGTTTTATCAAATGTTTGACATTTATTTCTGTAAGAAGTGATCCCGAGTTTACTTATTAAAATTATTTGAGTTTTGCTTAAAAAATTATTAAATTAGTCTGATAAATGTGATGCAATTTATTAAGTGAGTCTTATGTTTATGTGTAAAATACGGTGATTATGTAATCAGTTATTATCAATAATTGAGAACATTATAAATTAAATCCAGATTTTATATCAAACAATCATTAAAATTGAATTGATAAAGTAGAATTAAAATTTTCCAGTATGAAACATGATTAAATTTTGTATCAATACTTTTTCCTAGATATATGTTGTGTTTAAAAAGTATAGATATTGTTATGTGCATATTGCACAGATTTATTCTGTATAAAATGTTTGATGTTGAAACGTTGCTCAATTATGCTCATTGACTGCCACTGTCAATAATTTACTGTAACATTATGAAAATACTCGAATAAAATGTGGCTAACATAATATTGTTTTATTTTCTGGTCATAAATAGTTTTCTCTTATTTAAAAAACTTAGAAAATTCAGTACATACAATTTTTTTCAAACAATTCATCCAATTCAATATTTCTTATATTTATTTTTTGCCCAATGATCGCCAAAATATTACTTGGGACATTATATATATTATATATATATATATATATATATTTATATATATGTATATATATATATTTATATATATGTATTTATATATATTTATATATATTTATATATATGTATTTATATATATTTATATATATGTATATATATGTATTTATATATATTTATATATATGTATTTATATATATTTATATATATGTATATATATGTATTTATATATATGTATATATATGTATTTATATATATGTATATATGTATTTATATATATGTATATATATATATATATTTATATATATATATATATATATATGTATATTTATATATATGTATATATATATATAGTATTTATATATGTATATATATATATATATATATATATATATATATTTATAATAATATATATATATATATATATGTATTTATATATATGTATATATATATATGTATATATATATATATATTTATATGTATATATATATATATATATTTATATTATATATTTATATTATATATATATATATATATATATATATACAGGGTGCGCCATAAATTGGTGCAAACTTTAAAACTTATTTAAAAAAGAACAAATGATGTTAAAAAAGTGTGGTTTGCAGGAGTGGCATCACAAAAAATGTGGACTTTTTTAAGAACAAAAAATATTAGTTAAAAAAATAACCAATAGGTGGCGCTGATGAATACTTTAAGCAAATTTACACAATACTAATACAATTCTGGATTTTCAAAGATTTATTTAAGCTGAAGTTGTTCAATATGATCTCCACCAGATTGTATGAGGCAAGTAAAGCGAGTCTCAACACCTGTAACAGCTAAGTACAGCATGTCTGGAGGAATCCCATACACGATCTGCTGAATGGCTTCTTTAAGTTCCGCCAGTATGGAATCGGTGGACCGGTACACCATGGATTTTAAATAACCCCACAGCCAAAAATCTACAGGAGTTATATCTGGTGATCGTGGGGACTATTTAAACTTACAGATTCGACTTATCACTCGGTCAATTCAGGTTCATGTGCATGTCCATTCAGGTGTTTTATTGTCAACCTGATTTGCATAAATCAGCTGTAGGCACCGCTGTGCCACCTATCGGCTATGTTTTGAACTAATTTTTTGTTGATAAAAAAATCCGAACTCTTTTTTATGCCATTGGTGTAAGCCACACTTTTTTAGTATCATTTGTGCTTTTTTAATTAATTTTTAAAATTAGCACGAATTTATGGAGCAATGGCGGACCCTGTATATATATATATATATATAATTTTATGTAGTGTAACTAAAATTTTGTTGAATTTCAGAGTATTTTATGCAGTTTAGAATATTTTAGTTTTCCTTGTTCATTAAAGAGAAAAGTATTGATGATACAATGAACACTATAGAATGAAAAATTTAGCAGATGTTATAACTGCATATTTAATACTGAAATCCTTCTTTTTCAGATTTAATTTGTCAGATATATTTTCATATTATCGGATATTATTAGATTTATTTTGTCAGATATTTTATATAATGATATAAAACTAGACAATTAACCTAGAATAAAAAGCATATATAAATTGATTTTAAATATTTTGAAGTGAACTAAAGTAAAAAATATGAGTAAATTTATTTTTAAAATAAAATTTTACAAATAAATTTACTCATTCTAATTCTCATTACATTTTAAATTTTTGAAAATATTCTCCCATTTATAGCTATTTTTATGACAGTTGTAGTTATTTTGTTGAAAATATATTTACTTCATTTTATATATATGTATATGTATATATATGTATATATATATGTATGTATATATATATGTATGTATATATATATGTATGTATATATATGTATATATATATATATGTATATACATATATGTATATGTATATATATATATATATATGTATATATATGTGTGTATATATATGAATATATATATATGTGTATATATACGTATATATATATATATATATATATATATATATATATATATATATATGTATATATATATATATATATATATATATATATATATATATTTATATATATATATATATGTATGTATATATATATATATATATATATATATATATGTATATATATGTATGTATATATTTATATATATATATATATTCATGTATATATGTTTGTGTGTGTGACTGCGTGCTTGTGTGTTTTGATATTATATAAAAATGTTTGTTATTTGTGTACTGTCCATTCATTCACCTTTTCCAGTCTGAGAATCAGGACTAATGATTCTTATTCTGGAATTCATTCCAGTGATTTATTCTTGAGAATTTCTCATTGTAGCGGTAATAACCACCAATTTTTTTTCAACAAGAAAAATTTTTTTTTATTTAAATTAAAATAAGGGAAGCATATTTGGGTGTAAATTGCTGTATAAATTGGTGCACTGTTGTCTTTTTTAGTGTTTCATTGTATGGAGAAGAAAAGAGCAATTTTTATAAAATTGTATTGAAATTTCATTTTTAACTGAAAATCGATTCTAAATGCATTTAAGTAATTTGAAAGTTAAAAAATTAATGCGAATATTTAATTTAATATCACAACTCAAAAACTAGAAAATAATGAACATTTATTCTAGTTGTGAACTTTAAACATCATTACTTCATATTTTGTAGTGATTGCCTGCTGACAGTTTTCAGCGGTCCCTGGATGTGGTGATCCTCTACCCTCATTAGATAGCTGGTTCTTGGTTGAACTTCTTATCACATGGTGTGAATAAAATTCTTTCACACAGTTTGAGACTTTGGGAATTGTAATGTTGCTGCTGCTAATTATTTTTTAAAAGAAAAATGTGAAATAATTGGATTATTTTTATTGTTTTTAAAAAATAAAAGTAATTCAGAATATATAATCTATTAAAACCTACTAATGTTATTAAAGTGGATTACTAGCAGAAATTGCTAATAAATTGTCTCAAATAAATCGTCCTTTCCAAATAGTGTCTTCACTTTCAGAGAACTCTGTCTTCACTTTCAGAATAATAAGACTATAGCTTCCCCTATAGTCTTATTATTTTTACATTAAACCGTATTTGAAATTTAAAATTTGAATTCAAAACTATTTTTGAGTAGTTTTGAATTGAAATCTGCAGAAACACGACAAATTCATATAATTCAGATTTTCAAATCCAAAGCTCTTACTAGACAATAAATATTTCTCTCGGTTCAAATGACCTAAATTATAAGTGAAATTACAGTCACGAAATGAATTATATTACTTCTTAAAATTCAATCATCCTGAGGAATTGAAGTCGTGTCTTAAAAAAATGTGTTGGAGTGAATCCATTTGAATTTTTTTCAAATTAAAATACTTAAAAATAATATATTTTTTAACAAAGATAGTAAGACCTTGTGCCATAAAACCCATCCAACCAAAGATCGTAAACTAGATGATCTTTGGTTGGTTAAAAAACATTTGAAACAATCATCTTGTGCTATCAACACATCAAGAAATATTACTTTAAGGAAAGATTCAGTCAATTGGAAAGTAGCAAATATGCTGATGAGTTCACTCATCTCACATCTATTTGCAATAATCATATTTTGTTGACGAAATTCCGACTAGAAGATGTATGGCTGACCAGAGCTAGAACAAGATCTTTTCCTATCAATTCGATTGTATTTAGGTTTAATCTCTGGCATACAGACCGCTGTATATGCGGGGAACCTGAAACCATAATTCATATCTTCCTAAACTGTCTTTTATATGAACATCTGAGGAACCAATTAGGAAAGGAATTAGGAATAGGAGCTTTATCGTTCTCTTGGATATTTGAACTGTCTACAAATACGGAAATTAAAATTTTTGCCTGCTGCGAGTTTCTACGTCTGTTTAACAGATTCTAATCTTAATGAAAAATGAAAGTTTTACCATCAAAATTCCTAGAACTATCTTGTATGACAAATTTTATGAATCCGAATTTTCTATTCATATCAAGACAAATTTCTTAGTGTTCCGTCTTCAATCACTTTACTTAAATAATGTTAGTCGATTGACTATAAATCGTTTTCAAATACCTTCTTCAATGAGAGCTACAAGCATTTTAGCATAAAGCTCCAAAAGTGTCCGCCATAACCTACCTACCTTATCTCTTCGAGTAATAAAGTAATGGTCCCATGAGCTTTATATACAGTTCAGGGATATAAGCGTAATGAACAAATTATTCTGTTTTCGAGAGTAGATATATGCTCCATTATATCATCATGTATTCAGTATAATTATACTGAGTATAAACATGTCAGGCAAAACATGTTTTAAAAAACACTACTTTGTAAGTTTTAATGTAAATGGGGAAATACTATTTTTGAGATTTTATCGTTTATTGGATTTCATTTTTGAATTTCTTTTTAAGAAATAAAAAAGTGAGTTCTTGAGTAGCAGTTTAATAATATCAGTTTAATTGAAATCAGTTAAGATTGAATAGGTAAAACTGATTCATTTCTTCCTTGGATTTCATGTTTATAAGGAATTTTTTTTTTTGCAAATGATGTTTGAATTGTTAAGTCTCTGTAAAATAACATGCTTAGTTCATATGAATTTCTAAATATTTTTTTATATTATTATACTTATTAATGTTCATAAATATTTGTATTAACTGGAGAGAAGTATAAATTGTAGAAATGCATATATATTGAAAAATATCAGATGGTCCTTGATTTCGCAACGACTGACCTAGATTACATCTCCATCTGCCACACCAGATCAACTTTGACAACGTGTGGAAGCTACTTGATCTGCTGCGCCCCAAGAACACATCCAAAGTCTCTTTGAATCATTGGCGAGGCGTGTGGCAATGGTGATCTCCAACAATGGCGACTACTCTGGCTACTGATTTTGGAAGGAACCACACTTCACAGAAATCTATAAATTTAATCATTTCATACTTGGTCAACATGTTATCTACAAGTAAATTTTGTAGTGATATCTCATACCTTTCTTGGTGTTGCAATTTGGGTAGCCAGAAGTGTACTTTTATTTTTCATTAGAATTAAATATATTATATGTCACCAAAAATTATTATTAAGTATATCACCAAAAATGAAATCGTGCATATAAAGAGAATTCGTAATCAGCTGGTAAGTATGAGGAAAAATAACGACATACCTCTTCAAATGACGCATGATCCTGGAACCGAGTAAAAAAATACTTGTTTTCACTCCAAGGATAATTTTGTTCATAACAAAGATTTCGGTATCTTTACGTACAACACGTTCATCCAGTTTGTCCCGACAGAAAAACCTAATGAAGTCTTTGTCTTCTTCCGGGATTTCAATCTGCTGGAAGGCTTTTATATTACTTGTGACACCTATAGGATTAGCTCTAAATCTAATTTAGAGAAGTAAAAGATCAGGAATTATAAATTAAGTCCAGTCTACAAACACTTCTTTAAGGAAACTTTTTTAACATGAGACGAGGCGTCAAATACTCTGTGTATATATACATAATCTACTTGTGTAAATTTACCTTTATGAATAACTGCTAGGTGATGTGAATAAAAACAATGTTTTTCTTTTTAAATTCCTATACTTTCTTTGTGATATTCATCTAAAACTGCTTTATATTCGGGTTTTTTTTTTTTTAAAGGGGGGGGGGATTATCTGTGAAGGAGATATTTAGTCTTTCGCGAATCTTCTATGGGTAACTTCTTCATTATTATTCAACAGATGTTTCATAAGAGGTTTCCTGCGTAGTTTCACTTTACAAAGTTGATTTTCGTAGGATATACCTGTTTCAAATTCCTACATATTCTCTTCCCCCATAATATCTTTCAAATCCGATTTTGAATCATTACCTATATTGTCTAATTCCCAAAACTCTTTTAACTGATTGGAAATAGAATTTTCTTCAACCATAATTCTCATGCTCAAGAAATCAATATTTGAACATATTCAAGCATAACAAGGTCACCTTGTAAACACCACAACCATCAGAAGCAACAAGTTTTTCATGTAATCTCTTTATTTTACCAGAGACAACGTTAAAATAATAACCCGCACCAAATCTTTTTCGTAACAATCAGCAATTTGTAATTCTTTTAATTGTTTATACGTTTTAGAACCATTTATTGTGGGTGATGATATGCTAATAGTGGAAATTTGATCGATTTCTAACACTTCTCAATAAACACATAACAAACGTTGTTCTCTAATTTCAACACGAATTTTAACTACATTATAAATTTTTTCAAGTGCATGTTTTGTTCCAAATGTATGTACAGAAAGAGTTTCTGTTCTAACAATAGGAAGCTTTAATTTTTGAGATGTTTCCCGTAGTACTCTAAAGTCCCCTTAAAGCCATTGTCCAATAAAATTCTAATTAGAGACGTATTTTCAGAAAGTTCATTGCAAATGAGTGATTTTGCACTTGCAGTACAAATTTGCAATAAAATACCCTGATTATTTATTATTAACGAATTATTTATAGAGCTTTGATTATATATACTGCTGAAACAATTTTATTTTCTTATTATTTGCCTTATGTAATTGATGACAAATTGATCTATTGCGTTTATGATAACAAATTTAACAAACAATTTTTTCCTTACAATCTTTAATTCTATGTTTCGATTTCAAACATAAAAAGCAACGCGCATGCTTTTTCAATATTTCTTTTTTTTCCTCAACATTTATAAAATCATATTTCTCTGATGGGTGACTTCCCTTACAAAAAAATATAAGTTTTTTCCACTACCGGTGCCGAATACTTGTGAGCCCTGGAATTACAGTGGGGAAGTGATATTTTATGAGAGTAACGACCCTGAGGTTTCGGCAGTCTTCGCGTGAATTGTAGTGACTGTTTTTAAAAGAATTACACTGTGCGATGGGTTTTCTTTTATAAATTTCCGAGTTCTGAAATAAACTGGATGATTTCCTAGATTCAATTTTTATTTTAAGAAATTTCAATAATGCCATCATCGAATTCACTTTCTTCTGATTCATCTAAGCACTTTCGATTAAAATCTAAAGAAATATTGCCGGGTCCCAATTTATTTTTAGTTGCTTTATGAAGTCATGATAGCATTTATTTAACATGACCTGTTCTTATATATCTCTAAAGTCAAATCATTGTTAGTACTACAGAGAGACGATATTTTTATTGTGACTCTGTTTCAAAGGTGCAATTTTTCGCTTAAAATGGCTGTGGAATAGGTGTATTGTGTGAAGTCCATAAATGTTGTTCTATATTAATTTATTTTTAAGCCTAATATAATGAATTTAATTGAAGTAATACTCCGCTTTGACATTCTTTTCGTTTTATAAGAGCAATGTGTGGTTCGTTTTGTGCTTTTAAATTTTTTTTTCCAACTGCGGGTACTTGGGTGACGAACCCTATGCCACAACAAGGCCAGAAACTGCTACTCCTTTGTCGTTACTCAGCGGGCACTTGTGAACCAAGTCCCAAAGGCGAGTAGAGTTGCCCGCGTCATACCACCACGAAAACGTTTACAGAGTAATCCACTTTCATACATCATCACAGTAGGAAGGACAAAGAATCACGGAAAGAACAGAGAAAGAAAGTAACATTCATGTCCGAGCCCGGTTTCTACAGCTCAGGAGTGCTTTCAGGTAATCTATATGTGAAAAATATTTTTTTGATGTAAGATATCGTTCCTAGTATTGTTAATTTATTTATAATGTTCAGTATTTTCATGTGTTGAACTACAGAACTTCATGTTTTCACACTTAACTTCTGTCAGTATATATATATTTTTTCTAATTCTTTAGTCTTTGCTTATTTAGGTATACCATATAGAAAAAATTACAAAGTATGCTATTGAATTTATACAATCAGTCTTGAGATTGTATAAATTCACTGTTTCTATTTTAGGATTATAAATAGATGAGCACTTAAGATATTTTGCTTTATATTTACTTTGGTATGTGTGCTGTATTGATTAAAAGATGGATTATAAGATATTATTTTCAACAACAAAAAAAAAAAAAAAAAAAAAAGAAGAAGAAAGGAAAAACAATTAAAGGGTGGGATTTTTATTATTTTGGTACACATTTTTTTCATGTATATACATGAGATGTGTCTCATGAATATTTATGTATGCAACCATTTTTGGAATAAAAGTAACACCGGCTTGCTTTGTAAATTAAATTTATTTATTACAATTACCACAAGAATAGATCACAGCATAAGAATAGTAATAATATGCATGATGATAAATACATTAACTCAGTGATTCTCAACCTGTGGGGCGCAAGCATATCTAAAAGAAAATGTTATTTAAAAAATTGATTAAGTAACTGAAAGGAATGAACACACCCACGTATACAAAGCAAAATACATTTCGACACATTTAATAATTAACTTATTAAATTAAAACAACTTACTAAATTTAATACAAATTTAATAATTATTAGTGACTTCCTTCGGCCTGTCTTTCAGAGCAAAGTTTCTCGAAGGTGGGTTTAATATTAGAAATAGAAACTCTCAATTCTTTTTCTGTATTTAGCTGAGATCTATATTTTGTCTTCAAAGAAGCCACCGCAGAAAATCCAGTTTCACAAATGTGAGATGTTGAAAATGGTAGTAGAATGTGAAATGCCCTTGTTTTTAATGCAGAAAACTCATCATCCACTCTTGTCTAAAATTCAAAGAGTGATTTATTACTCGATTTTCTTTTGGTTTCGCCGCTTGCCGTGAAGTCTATGAAGGTTTCTTCCTCTTCAATTCATAGTCCTTCGGCAATATTTTGAAATGGATCCCTTACCCACTTGGTAATTTGATATAAGTTTGTCGTCAGCAAGAAAGTACTTTTTAAAATTCTTTGCTAGCATTGCTAAATGATTTTCAATGGTTACTAAAACAACTTTTACATGCTGTTCTTCAGCCTTGTAAGTTTTAATACAATAAATCAAATTTGCAAACATTGTTTTAAGTTTTCTTGCTTTAAATTTCTGCTCCACAATTCCAATTTCCTACAAAAAGCATTAACTTTATCACTCGTATCCAATATATGTGTATTTGTTCCTTGCAGTTGAACATTCAAGTTATTTAATTTCGGGAATATGTCAACCATGTAGCTAAATTTAATCACAAATAAACTATCGCGAAAATTCTCAGCTTCCGGTCTGTTTTCCTCTTCTAGGAAAACGGCGATTTATTCTCTTAATTCATAAACACGTTGCAAAAATTTCTCTCGTAATAACCATCTTGCCTCGCAATAAAATAGTAACGCTGAATGTACTGCACCCATGTCTTTACAAAGTGCGGAAAAGATTATTGATTTCAGGGGTCTCATTTTTACATAATTTACTACGCGGTTACAACCGTAGTTAACACAATATTCAAACCAGGACTCATTTGGAAGCCAAAGTTTTTCTGTGGATCATGCAATGTGTCCAGACACACTGTAGCGATTTTTGTTTCACAAGTGCTTGAATACTTTGCACATAGAACGAGCACCATCGGTGCATATACCGACGCAATTTTTCCATTCTATGTTTGCCTCGTTCATAAAATCATTTAAGATAGCAAATAATGCGAGTGCTGTTGCTTTGAGTTCTATCAGTTTGCTGAAAAGTAATTCTTCTACTACTGACAAATCATCAGAAAAAGTAACATAGGCAATGAAATGAGCATCTTTATTCCTACCTGTTGCCTCATCGAGTTGTACTGAAAACAATTTGTCACGCAACTTCGACAAAAGTTGACACTCTACATCTTCAGCTATATCAGCCATTCGACGGGCAACAGTATCGTTTGAAAGAGGTATAGACTGCAATTATTTTGCAAAATTATCTCCAAACATAATTTCTACGATCTTAGTTGCGGCTGGTAAAATATTCACCAATGATGTGTGTGCGGCTTTTTACATCTGGCTCTTTTATTTGAAACATTGTAAGATGCAATTAAAGCTTTTTCATTCACAGACAAGTTTTTTTAAAGAATGATTTTTGCTTTTCATATGATTTTAATTTTAATTTGAAAAATTCTCTGGGATTGTTTACGTATTCACTATGAAACGTTTCCAAATGAAACATAATAAACCAAATGTCCTTTAAGTTTATTAGGTTTCATGCTGTCTGCCCCTAACATTTTTGAGCAAATGAGCAGGGGCCTTTCTTCTTCATTTACTGTAGTACAAGTGAACCCAAAATTTAAGTATTCTTGAGAATATTTTCTTGATTTTATTTTCGGAATCATGCTCGTCGGTGTACTTGTTGATGCTTGTCTATCGTCTAATGCTTGCTTACGCCCGATTAAAAATTTATCTATGATTCTGCATAAGTCTGCTGTGTCTGCTGTTTGTGTGAATATTTAATACGATGAATTGCAATTACACGAAAATATATATAACATACACATTCAGAATAGATTCAATAGCGATAGAAGGATTGACTCGAATGAGATTGTCGGGAATTGAAATTGGCGTCATAGAACCTTCTCCTTCATCCTATGAGCAAACATTTGTTCACATCTGCTCACACTAACTTAAATTTTAAGCTGACCAGACAAATTCCAGACAAATCGAAATTTCTCGTGAAACCGTGAGAACGCCCGAGATGGCGGGACGCAAGAGCAATAAAAAGACATAGGATTCTTGTTTTTTTAATGCTGAGAACCGGTGTTGCAAAATGTCAATAAATTTCCCTATTCTTGGTAATTTGTAAAGTTTAAAATTAAGGTTGTAGTGTAGTTTTAGCACCAAAATACTTAAAATACATTATTATTGTACAGATTTTATTGTATGCTGTTGGGAGGGGGATGGCGTGATTAAAATTATGATTGAAAATTGGCCATGAATACTAAAAGGTTGAGAAACACTGCATTAACTAATGTTTAGTGGTAAAATATTGAATTTCATTACCTCACTTTTTGACATTTGGGGTTCAACACACTGTCAGTTCTCATATATTATGGCTATTATATTCTAATCGCCATCAGAAGTTAAATGATAGATTTAAATGTAAGAGCGTCTTTTGAAAATTGATACACAAGTAGATAGTGGGTATTATTTGCTTCGTAAGTCCCATTTCATTCACGGAGATACTGGAGTTAACGTGATTTAAAATTTGGAATTTATTTTGCTCTTAATATGATTTCAAGTTAGGAACATGGTATTTGTCAAGAATTTCACCTGCTACATTGGGCTGAGTAATGTCAAAGTCATTTGATATGTATATTGAACTATCAAGTAAGGACTATATCGCTTGGGGATGACTTTTAGTTTTCTTTAATTGGGTTCTGCTAATGCGGTAAAGATGAACCGAAACATGTTTTTCAGAATTAAATTTTAGAGATTTTTTATGTTTCTACCATTTTGTTATATTCGTTTCGTTATACCATTTCGTTATTTCGTTTATTTTACCATTTCGTTTCATACTACAGTAGCATGATGCTTTCTCTCATAACAGATAAGTTCTCGAAGAACATTTTAAGTATAGGAGAACTGTTACTTCTCTTATATGTTTCCTGTAGTGGTCTCCCATAAAATTTTCAGCCTTATATTTATTAAGGAATGCAACAAATTCAAATCATTGAGACGAATAGTTGTTCTTCATTTTTTCACAGTTCGATTTACTTCCAACAATCGAGATTACTTCCAATTTTTGAGAAGTCAAATCAAATTTACAAAATTAAATTTATCCAGAATATTATAAAAGTTTCACTAATTTATTAACAGGTAAAAAAATGAGTGAAGTTTTTAACAGGTTACCCTCAAGTACGATAATTTGTTCAATAAGATTTACTTATTTTCTAGACACAAAACTATCTTGAAAGATATTTGCCTATTCAAATAATGCATCTTATCATTCCAAAATAGTAAAGTTGTTTATCAGTGATTGAATAATTATCAACTTTTTAATGAATTCAATATCAGAAACATCTTTATAAAACTAATTTAAAATAAACCAGTCTATATGAAAAACGAGGAAGGTCAAAGATTTACAATGGCAAAAATAGGTAAATGCAATGAATTTGATGTCTTAGGGGATTATAGTCAGGGCATTTAGTTTGACAAAACAAATTTGCTACATCCACGGCACCCTGAAGATTGTTGTCTTTTTGGTTTTGCTGTTCTCAACCAATTAAAAAAAGATTTTGTAATTTTGTGCGACGTTTCTATTTAGAGGACTGAATGGACAAGTCTGCTTACCGAACCATATCTATAGAAATAGAGAGTTTGATTTCCCAAACTGTGTTTGTTATGATTCTAACCAACCAGTGGTTTTTGTACATTTAAGTTGCTGAACTATACTTTCTCAATATGAGAACATTGTCAAGAAATATTGGAGAGTTTGTGAGCTAAGGGCTTAAGAGATAATCTTTCTTATTTGTAAAATAAATATATTTCAGTTATTCTAATCTTTTTCTGGATTTATTCACCAAATAATCTATATGTTTGTTACTCAAGATTTAAGGGTCCATAATATTACTCAGATATTTAAAATTTTTATCATAGGAAAATGGTTTACCATCCATTGTGACTTTAGATAGCTTATTGTATCATCGTAGGTTAATTGTAAAAAAGATAATAATTGATTTTAATACATTAAGGTTCAGTTTATGAATCTCTGCAAAACTGACGGCTCCAGAGAGGGTAGTATTTACCACAGTTAAATTTTTAGTTAAGTTTAGAATTAAATGTTAGATGTTTGTAGCAATGGGGTTGTGTTTGAAACAAAACATTAGATTTATAGTAGGTGTGTTTGAAACAAAACATTAGATTTATAGTAGGTGTGTTTGAAACAAAACATTAGATTTATAGTAGGTGTGTTTGAAACAAAACATTAGATTTATAGTAGGTGTGTTTGAAACAAAACATTAGATTTATAGTAGGTGTGTTTGAAACAAAACATTAATGTTAGATGTTTGTAGCAATGGGGTTGTGTTTGAAACAAAACATTAGATTTATAGTAGGACTGTTTTAATTTGAAACTTCTAATTTTAATAGAAGGTCTTGTTTTTTTTCTTTTTGTTTCAAGATTGTTGTTCATAATTCCCAGGTTTCTATTGGACTTTCAAGCAGTTATTTCTTAAAAGTTTTATCAAATGTATTAACTTTAACAACGTCTTTGAAGTCTATCACTTGCATTGAAAAGCTTACTTCAAAATCCAATTCTATAGCTAAAAAGTTTTAATTTTATTTAGGTTTCTGTGGTGAAATGAATTAATGGATCAAAAGCAAAGAAATATGTTAAATTGACTTTGCCACAGATTTTTTTGTCTATTTTATTTCCAATAAAATATGTTCGCACTTTTACACTTTTAAATTAATAAAAATTATTCTCTTTAAATAACTTATTAATATTCTTATTTTTTAATATTAATATCCCTATTGATATTAATATCCTCATTAAATATTAATATCCTTATTTTGTGTTATTACAAGGGAAAACCATTTTATAAAATATTTTGAATTTTTAGATTTAAATTTTAAGTTGCAGTAAAATTTATTGTGGTACATAAAAGTAAAAAATCGAAACTCAATGATGATGAGTAAATGATATTATAGTAATGCAATAATAAACAAAGAAAATTAAAAATTTACCAACTTCTTGAAAATACCACAAGAGAATAGTTTTATTACTATCTTTTAATTGTTATTATAAATTTGCGGTTGTTCAAATTTATCTTTGATCTTTACATATTAATAGAATTCATGAATTTTACATTGGCTTCTATAGTAAGTTTCGACAAAGCACCAAATCGAAAAACCACTTGCATCCTGTCCTTTACAATGTTACTTGCTACTTAAGCCTCCAGTTGTTTTACTGATGCAAGTATTCAAGATTTAATAAGTCCCAATGTAATGAAATTCCATTATTTTTAAACTATCATACATTTAAGTTAACTATTCTTGGGCCTTAATGATTTCCCACTGTGATTGTTAGATATCGCCAGGTCTCAACCATCACCTTCATTCCTTAACTGGAATTCAGACTATGATATGTATTGATGGCGCAGAACTCAATGATTTGAAATATATTTTTGCCAATTAGTGCACTTTATTGCACCTTTATATTATTGAGTACATGAACCTGATGTATTTGTGATTTCACATCTTTTGTTGCTTGGGATAATTTGATATCAATTTGACTATTATTTTTTATTATTGCTTCTATCACAGTGATATAGAAAATAAAATGCTACCTCCAGGATCTGACAAATCGTTTTAAATTGTGGCTCAAATTTACAAGATTTTAACCTAAGCGAGAATTATAATATTTATTGTAGTTTGTAAACTAATGATGGTGATGCCAGTGTATAAAAAATTTTTCTTACAAGCAAAATACAAGTATTATGTGCAAGGATCTGAGTGTCCTACTAATATTTCAAAACCTTATAAGGTGTATACTCATTTTACAAAGTATTAAAGGACCGTGTTAGCCCAGTGGTCAGAGAATCGGCCTTCCGTCCAGAAGGCCGAGGCTCGATTCCCAATACCGCCAAAGACCCACCGATTACATGCGATATACGTGCTCGTTAATTTGTGGAATCGAAAGCCCTGTGATGGTCGTTGAGTAGTTACCAAGGGTGCAATGGTCTGGAGAAAATTTCCTCCCCTTTCAGATCAATGTCAGAATGAATGAGCGGATCCTCTGGTGGTGCCATCTATCGCAGCATTTGAAGAGCTAAGTTGTACTTTCAACTTCATGGTGCTCTGATTAAACGAAAGATTCACCCTACAGGCTTAAATTCGCTTAGCCAAGGCATAGCGAGCTTGGCTTGTCCAAGTGTTATTAGTAAGAAGAAGACAAAGTATTTAGTTTAAGTATTCATTAGAAAAGTGTACTTTTTTGACTTTAATCTTTTCCGTTGGATTCTTTATGTTTTACGCTAATTCTGAGCCTTTTAGTTTTAACAAATAGTGAGCTATAAAACACAGTAAACATTTTTTAAACAAATTAACGAAGTAAAAGAATGAAGGATTATGTACCAAGAAAGAAATGTGTTGAGATATAGAATATTATTCAGATAATAATTTGACACATTATAATAATACAAAATATTATTCAATTATTGTAGATTTATAGCATATATAGTTCAGGTAAATAAATTATTAATTGTTTTAGCTTCAAGAATAAGATAAACTTAATGCATATTATTTACATATTTTGTAAATTAGAAAAAATTAATTTATATATGGTTTATATAATACTATGTAGTTTAAATTATTATTTGATATAGTATATATAGCTGAGATGTATTCGCCGAATATTATATGACTAAATTAAAATTTACATTGGTTAATGGTTGTATTAAAAAGCTGAGATTTTTAATTATAATTTGGAAATAATAAACAAGATTTATATTTTGAGCATTGTAATTATATCTATTATAAATATGTTTATTTCTTGTATGAATTAATTTAAATTATAGAATGAATTTTTCAATGAAAAATTAATGTTTTTTTTAATACAACTGCTGTAAAGTAACATAGAAGTACATTTTTAAAATATAACTTATTATGAGCATATTTTTCATAGAAAATATGTATACATTTGAAAATCTCTAGTTTTGCGATATAAAATAAAATTAATAGTAAAAAATAGTCTTCAATTAAATATAAACAATAAGAATATACAATAATAATTTTTGGTCAGTTAATAAAACGTTCTAGAAGCTTAAATGCTTATATTAAAATATTTATTTACGATGTCATTACATTTACAACGAAAACATAAAATGATTGGTAAGTGTTTCATTGTTATAGCTAATACTGGAAGTGAAGGTGTATAGAACCGAAAATTCTTCACATCAAGGAAATCCGTTGTTGATAGTAGGAGATATTAAAGGAGTTTCTCTTGTCAGGCTATAATAAAAGCGTAAAATCACTTGTAACTGAGAATCATTTATGTACTAAAAATTTTTATTGATGGAAAAATTTTTATAAAACCACATAACCGATAAAGATAGGGTTCTCATTTAATTTTATTTTTTAATTATTTTTTTAAAATTTATTACAGTTTCTACCTGTGTTATTCTGATCAAAATTTATACATTTCTAATTTATAAAGTAAATTTGGTTCTTTTTTATATATTTTTTTAAAGAAATTTAGAATATTTATAAAATCCATTCTCTTTTCTTCATGTTTATTTCTTATCACAAGTTTATGCATTTCTAATCTATAAAATAAATTTGTGATCTTAAGTAATTTAAGTAAATAAATATTGTTTATCATTAATTTTTACAAATTTTTGTTTTCCTAATTATAAAATTAACAAATACATTATATATATATATATATATATATATATATATATATATATATATATATATATATATATATATATATATATATGTATAACATAAGTAATTTGAAGGAGTTAATTCACAAAAGACTTTGGAAAAATGTATGCTCAGTAATTATAAAATAAAAATTTTCACTTTGTATTTCATGTTTTGTGAAAAAAAATGCTTTGAAAAATATTTTTCCTACTGTATTTTATTCAAATCATGTTATGTTAATGCTTGCAGCTTCCATAAATATTGTTTACAGAAATAAAATTTTATTCCCAAAAAAATTGGTGAAAAAAATTCTTTAATATCTGATACATCCTGCTATTTCAATGGCTGAAGAAAAAGCTAAATATTCCTTTACACTGATATTTTTAATTTCATGTAATTAATAATACAATGTTGATATTTAATAGATGATAAATTGTAGTCTATGACTGACAATTTTTAATAATAAATAATTTATTGTTTATATATTTTTATTTTAAATTTTATTTAGAAGATTAAATATTGTGAAGCTCAGCGTAATAATGCAGATAAATCTTACAGGATTAAGACAATATTGATACAATATGCCTTAAAAATTATATTATTTTAGAAAGCTTTTATAAACTTTTGATTTAGGTTAAATTTTGATTATTTAATGGAAATAATTACATTTAAGAGTGGATCTGATGGGAGGTTTGTTTATTTGTCGCTCAAAGGTCATTCTTTGCACACGAGGGCCAATTAGACCGGGACTTACGACTTAAAGTGGATTCCGAACCACTACAAACATCCATGCCCAAGGTGGGATTCGAACCCACAAACTGTTGAACCGAATGCAAGAGGGCTAACCATTCGGCTACCAGCTCGGCTATCTGACGGGAGAATATTATTGATAATAGCTTCAATTCATGTATTGCAAGAGAGGAAACTAAAATTTATGCTTATAAAATCTTTCGAAAATATTTGGAAATAATATTAGACACATTTTCTGCGAGATTTACTATTATTTTGGGAAGGGCTTGCATGTCAGGTTTAATCATTAATTCGCAACATTTCTAACACTTCAAGTTTTTGACGTAATAAATTGCATAATTATTTACACATCATTATAGTTTATTCCACAAATTATAATGCTAATACCGCCAATAATAATTATAATACCACCAAATGTCCATACTTTCAGTTATTCTGAAAGAAAAATATCTCTTCTGTATTACACAAGAATATTTTTTCTTCACAAAATATTTCTTTTCTGGTTTTTCTTAATGCTTCTGACAGGTAAAGTGTGCTCTAAGCTGTAAATTAATCAAAACTGCTTCTTGTTCTGATTAATTTCTCTCTTACAATACTTTTTAACCCGAATTTCTTTTTTTAGGGTTGGTTTTCTGTTATCTCTAAGGAGAACGGATATAGAAATGAATTTTTGCACAGTAATTTTTATACGATATTTGAATTTTGAGGATTAGCATTGAATATTATCTATTTAAGTAGTGTAAGACTTTTCTATCAAAAAATATGTGCACACAAATTTATAATAGTTGTGATTCACAGAATTAAGTCTAATTTCAATCATTAAAATGAGAAAAAAGAACTTACAACATTCAGAGTGTAAAAAATGCGAGTTTGGGAAGATAGATTACACAAAAGGATTTTAAGAGTATTTAAAAATTAGGGAATAATGACATAAAAAGGTAATCAGTCTCATAAGAAATTTCAATCAAATTTGAGAGTTCTTATAGTGAACTGTTGTTTTGACAGTTCATCCTAATATTAAGGCCAATATTAAGGAAATATGATAAAAATATACGCTTTAAGAAATACTATGATAAATTTATATTCATATTAAATGGTTAAGAAAAAAATATAAAATGATAAGTTATAAAATTGTTTTGTAATAAAAATATAATCCTTCTTTACGAAATAGTAAATAATAGAACACTGATCTAAAGAGGAAATGGTGCAAAAGAGAAAAAGCGCTAAATTTATTATGAACAAAAGGCTATTTGAAAATGTAATATTAAAATGACTGACGATTTTGCTTAAGTTACGTATAAATGTTTCTTCATTAGCAAATACCTAAAAGTAGTATGTTTAATGCCTACTACCAGAGAATGTTTTTTAAATTTGTATATCAAATTGAAAATAACATTCTAAAGCGTTTTCTGTAGGCTAAATAATTACATGTACTGTGTGGAAATACACTAATTTTACATTCAAAATTACTATCAAATTATATACTATTAAGAGATTTTGCATAATACTTAACTCCTAATTGCCGATAGATAGGAATAAACTATGCTTCTACTGCTTGTTATCATATATACATGTTATTTCTTGAAAAATTGGTAATTGGATTAATATATTTTTTTTTCGATTTTATACGATAACTTTTAAATCTAAATAAAAAATTAATGTTTAAGTTATCTCTAGCTTCCAATACTGTTTAGTATAACTCAATATATATATTACCTTTAGCATTAAAGTTATTTCATGTAATGTTAAAAGGATAAGTTATTTTTATTACACAAAATATATGTCTTTCAAAAAATCTAAAAGTTATTTTTATTACACAAAATTTACTTTTAGATTTTTTGAAAGACATATATTTATAAATATCTTTCATAAAATCAGAAATATAAGCTAGGATTTAAAAGCTGCTACATATGCAAATGATCGGTATAACTATATATATATATATATATAAAATCTAACACATTATATATTAACTTCTTATGCGTGATAATTCATTTTTAAGTTGCTCCAATTATATTTAAAATTATTCATAATCCATATTTTAATATTTTAACATTATGCTATTCACACTTTTTTCCCAATGTTTTTAAGAGTTAAATTTTCGAAAATTTCTTTGTATTGTAAAAATAATACAACATATTTATACTCAAAATCAAAATTCAATTTTAAATTTAAAGTTGTAGCGTATTTTATACATCATTAAATGTTTAAATACGAATTTGTGAAAATACAGACAATTTAATTTAATGCCAATTAAGTATTTTATAAAGTAAAAATTTATTTATAGAATAATTGAAGAGGAAAGAAGATTGCGTTACAAATTTATTAATGATTCGCACACTTGTCCGATATTGAAATATATATATATATATATATATATATATACATATATATATATATATATATATATATATATATATATATATATATATATATATATATATATATATATATATATATATATATATATATATATATATATATATATATATATATATATATATATATATTTCAAAATAAAAATTATTAAACTTGCATTGTGGAATTTTAAAATTATGAACTATGTGTTAGTTAAATTTTTCAAATTCTTTGTTTGAACCTTTAGAAATTTTGTTTACTAAAACATATTTTATCATGATAGTTTTAGTTGTTTTGAATTTCTATAAATTTTTAAAAATCGTTTTTATAAGATTTGTCATTATGAAATCATAAATTTAAAACGTCTATTTTAATTGCTTTTTAAATCAAATAATTCAAAGTATGCATTATATACTACTTAAAAGAATATATTTCATTATTTGAACTTACTGTTCCCAAATATATCGTTTCTGAAACTTTTTTATAGATTTTAGATATAAAAATTAGGCTTGTATTTGTTAAATTTCAGAAGATAATATTTTGAAATTGAATAAAAAAATAATTGTTTTCATGATCTGTGAGACAATTCTGTCTTACAAATGTCTATTTCTGATTAAAAATAAGAAACATATATTTTAGAAACTTTTGTTATTTTAAAAATTTATTTAATAAATAAATGAAACTTTGAATGATGTAAATTCCAAATGACAGTTTATTTACTATTAAGAGAAGCAGATTTTAAATAAAAATCTATCTCTTAAGAATTAGATTTGAAAATTATCTACATGTATTCTTTTTATCTAGATCTATTTTACATTTGTTTCTCATTTTAATTAAATGAATAAGCAAATGAAAAGCTTATTTTTAACATGCTTTGTTGAGAGGTAGATTTCTCAATTATTTAAATTATTGAAGCAAAATATTTTTTCTTATTAGGAAATACTTATTTAGTTTTATGAGCACGGAAATGATTATTTTTATGCACCTAAAAATAACAATACTTCATTTAAATTTTATGTTCTACCAATTGATTATATTATTTACCCGCTTTAATTAATATTA
Organism: Latrodectus elegans; assembly: GCA_030067965.1. Taxonomy (NCBI): domain Eukaryota; kingdom Metazoa; phylum Arthropoda; class Arachnida; order Araneae; family Theridiidae; genus Latrodectus; species Latrodectus elegans. The sequence goes on from CM057816.1 coordinate 35,240,208, forward strand.
AATTAATGAATTGAATGTTTAGAATTCTAAATTCATTAATTTAAAATAAGTTTTGAAAATCAGTAATTTAAAATACTTATTTGGAAGATTACTAGATAAACAATTTACATGAGAAAAATTCTTAAAAAGAATTAAATGAGTTTAATTTCCATCAACTACCATTAATTCTTTAAAAGAAATCAAAACAATTAAGAAAATAGAAACAACACGTCAATTAAAAATTTCCATTATAAATTAGATAAAAACTTTTAATTTATTATATATTACAATTATATATTGATTAAAAACTCGTGTCAGCCAAAACTGCAACAAAACGAATTCGAAATAGGATGAAAATTCATTTCATGTGATTCCAATCCGAAAGCTTCCGGCCTCGCCTTTATCGAGACAGCAAAATTCAGCATCAACCAAGAAAGAGGAGCTATTTTCGTCGTGGCGACCGTCGTTTTCAACGAAGATGACAACGAAAATACTTCCCAGAATGGGACAAAGTTATCTCGTATAAAAGCAGTGGTCCAGCGTGGTGAAGAGGCAGTCCCTCGCAGACAAGTGGTTCGCTTTTCTTTCCCTGGACCCACTGAAACAGCAAGCGAAGATGAGCATCAAGGAAAAGCTCGATAGGATTCTGCCTCTCTTTGAGAAACTGACCACTCTCATCAGGCAGCAGCTCCCCCCTGACCAGAGGGATCCCAGGCTTTTGGGTGTCGGTGTCCTCCCCAGAGGCACCCTCTTCTCCTGTTTCCACGAGAGACACCTGAAGGAAGCAACCAAGCTCTTTGAGATTTTGTACAGTAAGTAGAGTTATTCTTACTTAAATGAATCAAGTCGGAAACTTTTTAGATTGAATCTGAAATTAAACTCATTTACTTTATTTTTAAATATCATGTTTTTTCCCAACTATTTTAATGCTTATTGAAAAATATATTAAGTTTCTGAAGAAAATAAAATTAAAAATGACTCTCCAATTTTATAATCTATGATTTGGTTTAATAATTTGATATATCATAGTAATTTTTTATTTTATTAATTAAACTTAAAGTTAAAAGAAATAGTAGGCATTTATTTAAGATTATAATGAAAATTTAAACATTGTAATAATTAAAAAATGTCAAATTTTTAAGTTAGTTTTTAATTTAGCAGTGCTTACGTTGAATATCAGAGAGAAAATAGTACTATAAAGTACAAGTTTAATTAAGTAGTCATACTAAAGTAATTTGGCTGATATGGATTATAAACTAAAATAAAAAAGAATATAACTTATTTTAAATTCAATAAAAATTGTAAAAAAATTAAAAGATATTATTTATTTTATGTAAAATTAAAATAATAGATTCTTAAATTTTAATTTAATATTTCTTTTGTTTATAAAATAAAAGAAGTAAAAAATCGGGAAATGTTAGCTTCCCTTTCATAAACAAATGTAAGTAATTTTAATAATTGAAACAAAAATAATTGATAGATTTTTCATTAAATAAATTAAATTTCTTTCCTTATTAACGGGAAAAATGTTTCAGATACTCAAATTAGTTATACTAAGTATGATCAATGAAACCTTAGAATAGATCAAGAATCATGTGAAATATCAATATTTAATAAATTTGTTATATATGTGCGTTTTATATAAGTTCAATTGCATATTATAATATAATATACTTATGTAATTAATATTCTTAAAAATGTAAAATAGTAATTTACATTGAGAATATGTTTGAAAAAATAATTTTATATAATTTCAATAATCAATTCAATCATTAATTTTATGGTACTTATTTTGGGAACATAATATCATATTACAAACATTACTGAAAATTTGCGCAAATTTTTAAGTTATACTTTTCCTAGCTATTGATTTATTGCTTAAAATGAAATAAAATAATAATGGAAATAAATCACTTATTATAGAAGATATAAATAAGTATTAAATATAAATAATATTTTTTATATTAATCTAGCACTTAAAATTATTGGGAAAATCTATTTTTAATTTAATAGTAAATTGGTAATATTTTAATTTATAACTTAATAGTTTCTTAAACTAAAAACTATATATATATATATATATAAACAAAGGTGTTAAAATATTTTCAAAAATTGAATTTTAATGTATTTTAATCAGCTAGATTTTATACAAAAATTCTTTAGTTACTCAGTAGAGTTCATTCGTGATTTATATCTGCTAATGAAAAAGAAACTAAAATAATACACTTTTTCAAAGAAGTGTAATATTTCTCTTTCCTAAAATCTACGGGAAAAAACAATCAATTCATATATGATTAAAATTCCATCTTTTTAATAAGATGTAGTAGCAAAAAGAAATGGGTAAATCTTCTTTCCTATCCTATATTACAAATATTTTAAAATTTACTTAAAAATTACTAAAAAATCCAATTCTGAATTCAAAATCAAATTTAAAGTTTTGTTTATTTTTTAAAAAATAAGTAATTTATTTTATTTTACATAAATGTATTAAAAACGTATAAGCCATTTAAAAACAGGTGCTTACATTTAATAAATAAAATGTATATACGTATATTTTCCAACGGCGGGCACTTAGGTGACGAACCCTATTCCACAACAAGGCCAGAATCTGCTACTCATTTGTCATTACCCTGCGGGTACTTGTGAACCAAGTCATGGAGGCGAGTAGCGTTGTCCGCGCTTCACCACCACAAACCTATTTATAGGGCCGCATTCATACATCATCACAGTAGAAAGGACAGTATCAACAGAGAAAGAAAGTAATATCTGTGCCCAAACAGGGATTCGAACCCGGGACCCACAGTTCAGCAGACAGGAACGCTAAACACTCAGACATCGGTCGGCTAAATAAAATATATAATTTTGTATATTTCTTAAAAGAAAGTTTCTTAGTATCATTAATTAATAAATCGAATAATTTATAATACACTATTTTTAAATATTAATTGTAACTTATATAAATATTTAAAAATAAACGAAATCATTCAAAATCTTAATTAATCTTTATAATTAGTTTTTTATTTGATAATTTTCCATTCGACCATTGCTTAAATAATAAAAGAAATGCTGATCTTAAAATACTGATCTATTTATAAACGGTATATACATATATTTGAACAAGATCCCCTTACAAATATAAGCTCAATCATACATCTCATTAATTTTGCCCACATGGACCCCCACTGACCATTTCATAAGAAATGGCTTTATATCTAATAATATAAATTCTTTGATTTTCAGCTGCCCCTGATTTCGATGACTTCATCAAATTAGCCACGCAAGCACGTGATGTCGTGAATGAGGGACTCTTTACCTATGCCTTCTCTGTAGCTGTAGTGCACAGGGATGATTGCCGAGGAGTCACTTTGCCCCCTATCCAGGAAGTGTTCCCCGATAGATTCATCCCTGCTGAAACCATCAACCTTGCTTCAAAGGAATCTAAGATCAAGCCAACTGAAGTGAGTTATACCTTTCTATTTAAAATGCATAGTTTATTGGCTTATCAAATTTACAATTTCATTTAAACTTATTGTTGTTATTTATGGCACTTGGACAAACAAAGCTCGTTAGCCAAAGCCTATGCGAAAACAAGTCAGAAGGTTGCGTCCTTCATTTCATCAGAGCACCACAAAGGTGAAATTACGACACGGCTCTGAAACTCCTCCGATAGATGGCAACACCAGAGGATCTACTCACTCAATTTTAACTTTGATCTGGAGGGAGAGGAAATTTTCTGCATTGCACCCATGGTTAAACTTAGTTTAGAATAATGAAACTAAATCATAATAAATTTTAAAAAAGGAATTGTAAAAAATATGCTACAAAATATAACATCATTAAAATCCAAATGATTAAATTTGATGTCTCTAAATCGGTAAGAAAGTATATCACCAAAATTAATGAAATAAAATTTCTTGTAAATCCACTATTTCTAGCAAAGACATTCAACATTTGTAGCAATAAGAATTTCATGTTTTCAATTTCTATATTAATTAGAATAATTTCAATTCAAATGTTAGTTCAAATAAAGTCTGCCACTATGAGAGAATATTTGATTCTAAATGCAATTTGACTTCAGTATTGGAAATGAATTCCAGTTTCATAATATGGAATTAATTAATATAAAATTTATAAACAAACTCTTAATGTACTATATAGTTTAAAGTACATCTTAAATTTTAAAATATACTAAGCGTTGTAAAAACTTTTTTTAGATTTCAATTTATATATTATATTTATCTAACTATAAGCATTTCATAGGCTACTGATGAGTTGGAATTTTATGAAGAGTTTTAATTTGTTTATTATAGGATATTGTTGTTGAAATTGAAGACACTGGTAACATCTTGGAACCCGAATACAAGCTTGCCTATTTCAGAGAAGACATTGGCATCAATGCTCACCATTGGTATTTCCACGTTGTTTACCCCGCCAACTGGAGCACTGAGCTTACTGGCAAAGTAAAAGACAGAAAAGGAGAACTCTTCTATTACATGCATCAACAGATGTGTGCCAGGTAAGAGAGTTGTTAAAAATATCTCGATTAGTAGTTTATTGATTACAACTATAATCTCTAATATTAGTTGAAATTTATAAGCTAGGAACCTTTAAGTTAAAAGAAAGAAAAAATTTCTGATTGAGCACATTTTCCATAGAATTCATTTAATTCAAAATAATATGGATAACCTAATGTTTACTTTAATATGTCCAATGACACAGAATGATATTTATAGCTGTATAATGTTTAGCAATTAAGAAGTGACGTCTTTTAATCTACACACATCTCTCTCTCTCTCTCTCTTTAAGGTAATTTTATATTTAAATATATATTTCATATTCACGCATTTTTTCAAAATGAAGGCAAAATATCTTTCTATATTATATATGTATATAAAAATATATTATTAGTTAAAAACTCTGCCTTGGTTTGACTTATGCATTTTATACGAAAACTCGGTAATTAAAATTAAACATGTCTATAAAGTTTATAGGCGGAAATGAAAATATTATCTTAAAATACTAATGTAGAAATAATATATATCCTAATATCTTGTTGCAATATATGAAGAGTTAAATATATATAATTAAAACTAGTCCTGCTGAATTAATTAAAATATAATATATCTATCTTAATTTTTTTTGTAAAACTTACATATATAAGAGCACCATTTTAAGAATAATTGAAAGTATATTAAATAATACGACTTCTTGAATTGCAAGTCTCATAAAGAAACGATACATTTACGGTTCTATAATAAATAATTGTGATTTTTTATGATTCCATTGGTGGTAAATAATATCTTTTTTTTTATTAGGTATGATTGCGAAAGGTTGTCCAACGGTCTGAACAGAATGATTCCTTTCCACAACTTCGAAGAAAAACTTGAAGGTTATGCCCCTCATCTGACCTCCCTGGTCAGTGGCTTGCACTATGCCTCCAGACCACAAGGATTCAGTCTCCAGGATCTTAATGACGTAGATGTCCAAGACATGGAAAGATGGAGAGAAAGAATCCTTGAAGCCATCGATCTTCACAAGGTTCATGACGCTCAAAACAACGAGATTCCTTTGGATGAAGCCAATGGTGCCAACATCTTGGGAGCCATCATTGAGGCCAGCTCCGATTCACCAAACAAAGGATTCTATGGATCCCTTCACAACTGGGGACATGTCATGATGGCTAGAATGCATGATCCTGATGGTCGATTCCAAGTGAGTGTCGTCAATTTACATATGTTGTTGTTGCATGCCCATGAGGTCAGCAGCGCTAGACCAGGTCCATGAACGCGTGCACCTTCAAAAAGTCCAGCACCATAAGTGGATTCTCCATCAGTTCTCTCCCGGAGAGACCAAGGCATTGAAGAGAAGTCTTATGGACTAACGGAGGCTGCAATCTTCCCTATTCATGAATAGTGAAATTTACATATAAACCACTTTAATGTATTTAAAATTCAACGAATCTAAAACATTTTGAATAATTACAAATTATGATACATTATAAATTAAAAAATCTTATTTCAAAATTATTGAAAATAAATTAAATTTAACAATATATCATTAAATATATGTATATATAACCAGTTTCTTTAAAAAAATTATAACTTTTACAGCATTATGAAGGAGATAAATCTTCTTTTAACAATACGCAAAAACATTCCTATTTTATCATATATTATAGAGTAAACCAAAGCAATTTATTTGTTTGATTTCCTATCAGATGAGATCTCTAAGGTTTCAAAGTGCAGTTTAATAAATCATGCACTGACTAAAAAATTTACTTTTTGTTTTATAACTGAAAATCACTTTGCAATGCATTTAAATATTTATCAATGTTTTCCACATAAATTAACTTGAAATACCTAAAAGAAGAATGTCGATAAAATAAAAAATAATTTTTATAAACGATTGAAAGTTTTTGATATTCAATTTAACAGATCAGTGGTAAATATTGCAAATTTCACTGTTTTATTAAATTATCCTAAATTATATATTTTAATAAATTATTGAGTAAATAGATAAAAGATTATATGTGAGATTTTTATACTTAAAATTGAGTTATTTTTCATCGTAACTTGTGTTTTATAAATTGATTTCTTAATTTGTCAGAGTTAATTTAAACTAAATGGCGAGTATAAGAAAAGAATATATATAAATGAGTTAATTGAAGCACATATTACTCTAAAATAAGTTTTAAATTATATGATTTAACTATTAATCTATTTTAATTTTCTTCTTATTTATATTTTAGGAAAACCCAGGTGTTATGAGTGATACTTCAACTTCTCTTCGAGATCCTATCTTTTACAGGTGGCACAGATTTGTTGACAACATCTTCCAGCAATACAAGTCAACTCTTAAACAATACACCCGAGAAGATGTAAGTAATATGACATAATACAAATCTTTTCATTTCTGATTAACCAGCGTGATAACTGAATTTTTAATGCGATGTCAAAATTTCACTTACATCTTTTGCTCTAAATATAAATCCAAAATTATATTTTAAAACGCAGACGAGGTGAAAAAGAAATATATAAGAAATGTATTCAGTGTTGTTTTTCATAGTTTTCAGAGTAAGACTTTCTTTGAATTAGATATGATTTCCAAAAGATTTAAGGTATCTTTATCCAATTGGTTCAATCACTAATGGTATTTCATGTTTTCTCCATTAGTTTGACTTCCCTGGTGTCAAAGTCACAAATGTTGAAGTGAAGGCTAAACAAACCAACGTTTTAACAACCTTTATGAAGGATGATGAACTGGATTTGTCTAATGGTATCAACTTTGGAGCTGATCACAAAGTCAAGGTAAGTGAGGAACATTTATTTTAATAAAGTAATGAGGAAGATCACTAAATTTTAACAGTCAAATTTTTCTCAACTTACATTTGATTAGTTAGCATGATCACTGGAAACAGATCTTAATCAGCTCATTAGCTCCATCAAATTGAATTTATAAATGAAGAACTCCTTAATAAAGGAAATTATTTTCTGGGACATGATTATATCTGATTATGTTGTAAAACTTAAATTTAAAAAGTGATTTTGAATTTTTTTTTTAAAATTTCGAGGGAGATATTCATATTGTATACAATTTAAAGTAATGAATATTACTCGAAATGTAGCTGGTGGTGTGAGAATAGATTATCCGAAAAATTTACGTATATTGTAGACTAAATTGGATTCATATCAATAAAAAAAACACTTTTAATAAACACAATTTTAAAATTAACTAGGAAAATTTTGCATTAAATTAAATATTACACATTCAAAATAATGTAACTCAGCTCTACACCAAAACTTTTCTAAATATCAAGTACTTGAAGATAAATTAAATGTTTAAAATATAAATAAATCAGTTTTTTAGATCTTTTATTGAAGATATTCTTTATGTATTAAGTAAATTTTATGTGATAGGTTAAGTATCATCACTTGGACCATGAACCATTCTCCATCTTGATCAATGTTGAGAATACTAGCGGTGAAGTTAAGCACGCCACCGTACGAATCTTCTTGGGACCCAAATATGATGAATTGGGAAATGTTTTGGTACCGGATGAGAAACGAAGGCTTTACATCGAGTTGGACAAATTCCATAAGCAATGTAAGAAAATTTCCTGTTTATTAATATGAACATTTAAAACAATTTTATTATCTTATTTTAAGCAAGCGTTAATCAAAACAGTGCTAAATTTAAAAAAATCACATCGCCCAAATAGAGTTGCGATTACAAAAACACAAATTTCAATCACTTCGACGTGTTCAATAAATTCTTTATGAGCATTAGTAAGATAAGATAAAAAAAAACAAAACAATTTTGCATGAATAATAATGAGGTGTTGAAACATTTATTTGGCCATTTGGGATCAACATATTTCGTTTAATTTACTAGTGCTCAAAACTTCAGATGCTATATCATAAAGGAATTTTTTTTAATTCTACGCAAACTGCAGGGGGAAATTTCTAATGTATGTGTTAAAAAATTGGGGCGGTAGGAGATCCATCTTATTGTGCTTTTATGAAACGATAAATATAGTTGATATTCATTTATTTAAACTAATTTATTGAAACCATACTGCCATCATTTAATGTCAATATGTTGGGCGAATAAACAACCTATGAATGCACTTTTATTAAGGGTAGCTTTTAATATTCTATTTTTTTAGTTTAGAATTTATTGAACACTCGGATGATTAGTTCAAGCAATGTGTGTGAGTTTTATGTTACATGTTTCAGAGAAACCTCAAGTAAAATAGAGTGATTTATAATTTAAAACGTTATAAGTTAGCAGGCTAACCATAATATAAGTGGCGGACTGGCCAATCTGAACCAGCCCAAAGGATTATTCAATAAAACAAGTAAGTATTTTAGTTTTTTCTTAAATAAAAAGAATACATTTGATAAACATTTATAACGTATACTAGTTAACTGTAAAATCTTGAAATTAAAGGATATATTATAATTTAATTGAATTTCTTTAGTAAAAGTTTTAATGCTGAATTCTTAATTCATGAAACAATTTTCTATCTCTTTTGTTAAATTGTAATCGGGAACAATAGGTTATATTAATTATTTTTTCTAAAATTAAATGTAAGCTTTTAAAATTTCGTGAGGTAGTTTGAATCTTTTTGAGAGATTTTCAATCTTTTGTTGCAATGCAAGTAAGTTCAGAAGAATAGGCAGAAAGAATAGTTCAAGTGAACTTTTACTCCTTAGCAATCTGAACGCCTTTATCTTTTGCTGTTGAATTGAGTCTCAACCCGCGAAGAAATAAGATGCTATCAACTGATGATAAAGGGTAAGTTAATTTTTTGTGTTCATTTCTCAAAATATTTGTATTAACCCTGCTGAAGGAGTCAATATTTTACATATTAATTGGAAAGAAACTATTGTTGTACAAGGCATGAAAAAATATTGTAACTATAAAATTTTAATTCACAATAAAAAACAAGTGTACGATGTATAGGAGAGAATTTTGCTGACATATTTTAGTTCTATTAAAAACTGGAGATTTGAATTTTTACTCCACTAAGTTCGATTGAATTATAATATTTAAAAATATTTCAACTTAAAATTTTTAATGAATAGTTTATGGTGTAGTATGAAATTTTTTGAATGAGTTATAGATTTAAGTTTGGAAATTATGAAACTATCACATTCTATATACCTCATGCAATAAATAATATAGGTATATTATTCGCAATTTTGTATAAATTTAATAAAATAACGCAAGTTTATGTCTCTTATTAACTTGATTCAGCTATTATGATGTGCATGTAAAGCAAACACTAATAAGCAAGCTGCCACTGGTTCTCGGCGGTCCAGTCCGCCACTGGGTTTAGATAAGATATAACTTTACGCATTTTCTTATTTACAGGTATGTTTATATACTTTTACTTGTCCAGATTCATAGCACTAAATAAACCAATAAATAGGTTTTACCCTTTTATAATTGATCACCGATAAGGAATTTACACTTTTATTCAAATCTTAAGAAATATTTAAATACATAATGTTTAAATAATAATTTTAAAAAGAAAGTTATAAATATGCTTAGTTTCTAAAAATTCAGTTATTGTCTTATACTTAATAAATAATAAGTCAAATTATTCCTTTGTGAGAGTTTTTTTTAAATGGAATATATGAAAAGGTAAGTTAATTAGAGAAATAATTTCACAAATTTTGATTTATTTTCAATATTATTATAACATTCCTTAGGGACATTGCTATTTTTATCAACGCATTTTTTTTCCCTGCATTTAGTGGCTCCAGGATCTAACCAGATTAGCCGAAACGCCATCGACTCAAGTGTAACGCTTTCACACACCTACACTTTCGATGAATTGCGAGCTGGAAAGAGTGGCTCAGAAGATGCCAGTGAATACTGCAGTTGCGGTTGGCCAGAGCACATGCTCATTCCCAAGGGTACGCCCAAAGGCATGGATTACGATCTCTTTGTCATGCTTACTGACTACACCCAGGATAACGTAAGTACACAATTAAAATCGAAAACATTTTAATCAAAATTGGCATTTTCTATGACAAATTGCTCTAAAATTAATTATTTTTTTGAAGATTTATTTACTTCAATTAATTAGCTAAAGATGGAATTGAAAATTTTAAAATTTCTTACAGACAATTATTACATTTGAGAGTAGTTGTTTCAGATATTGTTTTACGTTTGAAAGTGATTGAAAATCTTAGTTTATCAGAGACGAACTAAGATAGAGTTGAATAAGTTTTAATATTAATAGAACACAACAAAAATTTCCGTGTGATTTTGACCATTATCTATAATACCGAAAACAATATTACTCTGATTGAACAAGATATTTTTCATCAGTAATATCACCTGGATCAACAATAATCATTAAAATATATTTCATCACTTGTTGATAAAACCTTTAAGAAAAAACAAAATCACATATACTTGAAAAAAAAAAAAAAATAAATAAACTTCGGTTTGAAGGATTGAAATCGCTTTTGTAGAAATCACTTTGTTTTCAATATCCTGGATAAAAAAAGTGAACGTCTTCAAGTAAATGCTTCATAAAGAGACAAGTTAACAGTTACTTTTATTTGGTTTTTGTTAAATTTAATTTAAAATAAAAAGATAACTATTTATTAGATGCTCACATATGTAGAAGTCCTGAATTTTTGGCTCTAAAACACGTATATAAACTTACATCTTTTTCTTTATCTTTGCAGCCTGAGGGAGCTAATGTAAAGACCATTTGCAATGATGCTGTCAGTTATTGCGGTGCCAAGGATCAGAAGTACCCAGACAAGAAAGCTATGGGCTTCCCATTCGACAGGCCAATCACCACCAGAAATCCACAAGAACTTGTTACTGGTAACATGAAGATTACACCAATCCAGATTAAATTCCTTGGATAAATTTAACATGAACTGAAAACCTAACTGATCAAGACAAACGCTTAAAAATGAGATAAAATAGTTAAATTTCTTTAAATATTAATATAAATTATTATGATTGTTGTACAAACTAACATTCAAATGTCTGGAAACAGGATCTAATAAAATTCCAATATCTTTCAATTTTGTGTGTATTCTACGCTTACTTTTTGTCGTATAATATCGCAAAGCCACAAATATAATTAAAGAATAAATATTATTAATAGTTAATTAAATAAATATTAATCCAAACTACTTTAAATCTTACATATTTTAATAGTAATAGAGAAACAATATTACCTGGTAGAAAGCAATTATGTTAAAATTAGTAATTTTGGATTTAATTAATGCCTAGAGCTATCTTATGATAATATTCAAATATTCTTATTAAAAGACTGATCAGATATGAACAGATTCTTATCTTATTGTGAAAGTCTCTCTCTCTCAAACGATTATTCACGATGTATTTTTTGTATTATACTATTTCAAAAACTTTTGCTGATCATGAATAAAGTTTGCTTTAATAAGAAGGCAGATAATAGTAATAATTAATTATTAATAATTGCTATCAGTGGTCATCTGAAGGCGCTCAAATATGTGCAGGGGAAAATAACTTTTAGTCTGTGCGCAAAATCTAAAGCTGAACAGGCACCGCCGGATAATATCTTGAGTTGCTTAAATTTTGACTTGGAAGAGGCTTTTTCAAAGTTCCTAATGTTTTTGAATTTCCTAATTGTTTATGGACCTGTGGAGTTGGTCTAGTATTGGAATTGGACCATCTGGAATTAGTAACAACAACAATAATGAACGCTTTGCTTGTTGGAGGGGGACAAACTTATAACAAAGCTTACTAAACAATTCATGAGGATTTTATTCAATGTTTGCCATGTACCAATATTTCGCTAAACAGGAAATTAAGAAAACCAAACGTACATTTTAAAATCTGAATGTGTAAAGTGTACTTATAAACATTTTGTTATTTTTATATCTATAAAATATATTTATATAATTTTGATATTTTATAGCAGTATAATCTATAAAGTATTTTCAATGAGAAATGAAAAAAATTAAAAAATGTAATAATAAAATTAATAAAAAAATTTCAATGAAAAATTAAAAAAAAAGGAAAGTAATTCTGGACTAACGTGAATTAATTAAGAAAAAATATACAGACACATAGCATCTTCATGCTTTTAACAATAAAAGCTCTCTTTAAAACACAAAATTATCAAGAAATGACAATTTGTGAGATACGTCGATATATTCCATATTCGTTGCTAAAATTTTTTCAACCATCGTGAAACACATTCATAAGCTGATTATAAAAAATCTACTTTTAACAACTGATGTTAAATGTTAACAGAAGAACTCTTCTGTGTTTTTCATATAAAATCTGAAAAATGAAATTGAATTATAGGAATATTTAACAAACATATTTTTTATTAATTATCATTTCAATCAAGAAAAATTCATTTACATCAATTCTACCATCAATAAATTTTTTATATAACATTAAACGATTATAATTATCATTAATATGACTTTCAAGTACAATGTAATAACTAAATGATAATTTTAACTTTTCAAATTCGGTTTTTTATTAAAAGTTGTCTTTGAAATTCTTAATGCAAATGGAATACATTTTTTTCCTGCATAAATTTCCTTCGGTATCACTGGAATGATAATACATAATTTATAATTCTACCTCTAAATCGGAAAAGAAAATGTAATGAAAATCTCAAATATTTTCTTTCTTTCTCTCAGTTAACGGTTTTAATTATTAAAATAATCTGTTATGGAGCTATTTTATTTCATTGATTAATGGGCAGTTCAATCTCATTATGGATTATATAATATTCAATGAGTGTGGTATTATCATCACTTTCTTTCTTTAGTGATGAGATTTTGCTCGAAAGCTTAAGTAAATGTCTTCATAATGAAAAATCGAATAAAGTTTGATAGAGTGATAAAATGTTTTTAGTAATTAAAGCATTAATGTATCTTTATATTTAAAAACTGTTAGCCATTACATTTAATTATAATAATAAGGATACCTAAAGTCACTTTAAATTATTTTTCTTGAAATTAGAATAAGAAACTTATATAAAGATTGCAAGAAGAGTTTTAATCAAAAGATATGTACAGTAATGTATGATTATCATTTACAAACTCAATATTTTGTTAATGTGTAAGGAATTAAGGGGACTCATTTTTTTTCAAGGGTTTCCTAATGCATTACGTGAATCATAAAATTTATTTGATTCTTCGAAATGGCTTTATGGAAAGAAAACTTCAAAGGCTTAAAAGGACAACGGAACAAAAAGTTCCACAATTATTAATTTTAAATATTCTTTTAAAAATTATGAACTATTGAGCGAAAAAAAGCTCACAATAAATTAGTACATTTAGTATAATTCAGGCACATTTAATAACTACCAAACTTAATATAAAAATGTAAATTTATTGAGATATTAGATTTCCCAAGTTATTATTTTGAAATGATGTAGTTTCTATTTAATTTAAGAGTAAGTTCAAACTGTTACTCCTTTGATTTAAATGTCTTTTCAAATTATTTATTACAGAAATAATTATTTATATACAGAATTAGATTTTTCTGCAAGATCTGGTACTTTTTAATATACATATATAGATTTTAATTATATTCTCTAACATCTGTTTCTAACAAATGAATAGTCCATATGCATACAAATATTCCTTTTTCATAACATTGGAAACCAAAGTTATGTTTTTTTTACCTAATTGAATCCTTGGAAACGATTAATATCTGATTGTTTGGAAATCATTAATTTATTTATGTTATAAAAAGTTATATAAAATTTTTACAGACAGTTTATGTTGATTTATTAAATAGATCGGACTTGTGAGCTTATATATTTAGATAAAAATTAGGCACTACTAACGTAAGAAAAGAAATTACATTATAATAATCTTGAGAGAGATAATTACTGCCTTCTTATGATAAACAATTGAATCTCTTTGTATATTTCTAGTTTAAGAGAGAAATACATATTTTTAGGTCAAAACTCAGTAAAAAAGTTTAAATTAAAATATTGACTAATTTTGCAGAGTTCAATATTATCACTTAAAAATAATATTTTTTAGATAATTAAAAAATTGAATTAAAATACATTAATTTTTAATATATAAATATTGAAAAAAATTGAATTTGCCTTTCTGACATAAATATTTAAAAATAAGTTTTAAATTTTATACTATTTCTCATATGAAAATTTAATAACAAACTTTAGAATCCAGTTTTTTTTTATTATTGCTTATAGATTTTTAAGAAAAAAAATTGTACCCAGCCAATATAATTGTATATAAAAATTAATAGTATAACAATTATTCACAAATTTTTCTATACTATTTACAGTACTTTTTTTGTGCCTCAATTGTTTTTTCAAACAAACAAATCAGTTTGAACAACAAATTCTTGGTTTGCTTTCAAATACTTTTGAGTAAAATGAGAGAGTGTCCTCGTTATTCTGTAACATCCAAAGTCTTTTAGCTGGTGTAACTTGAATATGGGGTGGAAGATACAAGCTCAAGTGTCACCAACTTACCTGACTATAATTAGGAGGCGTATAAGGTATATGTGAGTATTCCAAATCAGTTAACCTTAAGGAACAGTGGGCATGTCTGCACCGCTCTCGAAATGTATAATGTCTTAAAAAAATGTACTCAACGCTTACAACCAAATTCTTTTGTAAATAGTCATTCGGTAATGGATTAATATAAATTAATTATAATGATTATTTATTTAATTAGTTATTAATCTTCTACGCTATAAATTGTATTTATGATGAGTAACTGTGTGTGCAATAGAAGCCAACAGATATTATTTTGTTAAAATTATAATTTGAAACATTCAGTAATTTTTAACTGAATTGTTTCATCCAGTCTAGTTGAAATTTAGAAAATTTATTAAGAATTTATGAAATTAAAGAATAAATATCGATATAGAAGATACTAAAATCGATATTTTTTGTTGGAATGTTTTT
Organism: Latrodectus elegans; assembly: GCA_030067965.1. NCBI lineage: Eukaryota > Metazoa > Arthropoda > Arachnida > Araneae > Theridiidae > Latrodectus > Latrodectus elegans. Next base: position 35,255,623 of record CM057816.1, read on the forward strand.
GGAATTCTACGTGTAAAAATTCATGGATTAATAAATTCCTATGGTGTCACTCTATTATATACAGTTTTTATTTTAATGGATGATTGCAAAAAATATTAATTTATTGTTTTGTAAGATATTCAACCTTTCTAAAATTGTTTTACTGAAATATTAATTCCAATTGGAATTACTGTTAAAATAAATTAGAACAATAAGAAACATAAATACCATGGCTTGAAATATGAATACAAAAAATATTAAGCAAAATATTAAGAGACTGGCGGCTTTCAGGCTTTAAGAAAATATATGGGAGTTCATATAATTGCTAAGAAATTTAGAACAGAAAAAATTATATGAAGTGCGATTCTTTTAATACCAGATTAATAGAGGCTACGATTCTTATTTCAAATTCTTAAGCAATTTTGTTCTTTACATCCGTAATTGAGCATTGCTACTTCTGTAGGAGAAAGGTTGGCAAAGGTGCCGTATAATCCATGATTCCAAATTCTGAATTTTTTGGCGATAAAGAAATGTTGCCAAGATGACGTATCGTGACGTGTACAATGACGCATAAATATTAGGGTTACCAAAATAGAATTTTCTGCATAATTCTTATAGGTCTCTACATGAATGTCGTAATAAAAACGAGGTTACCAGATACACAAGAAAATCTGCCAAAAAATCGCCAATTTCAGAATACGGCGTCATAGATTTTACGGTACATGTGCCGAAAGATTTATTAATCTACAACTTTTTTATACTTCTTCCGTTGTAAAGGAAAAATTGTAATAATGTAAAGAATTATTAAAAAACATGTGAATTTAAGCAATAAAAAATATGATATGTACATTTCCAAACAACAATACAGTGTGGAGTGTATTTTCAGATCTGGATTATTCTTCAAATATTGTTCCATTTGAATTAAACAAAAGTTATAATATTTTAATGGCTTTCATTTTCATATGACTTTCTGATAATTTATGACAACTGACAAAACAAGACATCGCAATGAAATTCCCAAACGTTGATGGTTACATGAAATAGAATTTCACAATTCCTATTGTTGAAATTGTCTGAACAAATAATAAGTTTAGTGAAATTATTCAAACAATTGGCTAATAATTTTATTGATTTGGGATTTCAGAAATATTTTAAAAGTGAATATATTTTAAAAGAAATATATAAAAATGAACCAATGAGAATTTTGATTTATTCAGTTACATATTTTGGTATAGAGTAACGCTCCATCATTACACTCTTGCATGTAAGTATTATATACTTTCAATTGATCTTTTTCCTATTTTTAAATCATAAATATAATAGCAATCATTATTTGTGAATATGGAGGATTAATAGATTCGTTAAATGAAATCACATTTCTGAAAAAAGAAGTTCAATCTACGAAGTAAATGACTTTTAAATTTTAAAAATAACGATAACAAAAACAGAAAAATTTTAATACCATCAATTTACAAAACATTTTACTCTTAATAAATTAATAATTCGTTAAATTATCAAAGTCAAGTATGATATGAAATATTTTTGTCATTCATAAAGATTTTCGTGTAGTCTAGTGTCCATAAAGAATGTAAAAACTCATTAAACATGACCATAATTTACAATGTTGATTTACTACAATTTTTAATATAATAAAATAGAAAATATAGATTTTAATTTTTTAGGGTTAATTCTGTTTAATAGAAAGTAATGAAAATTTTTGAAAAATTCTTCACTTTAACTATTCAATTACTTTAAAACACTAAATAAGGATAATCCATAAAAATTATGATTTAATTCCTACGTGGTCAACCTTAAGAAACCACTTTGCTTATAAAATTAAAATTCCTATTGACATGTTAGTAATTTATGTTGTTTACAATCCGTATTCATTTTACACACATTTGTATCTACATATTCAAGTTATATTTAAAATAGTATCAGGTATGTGAAATAATGTTAAAATGATAGAGTGAAAATTGAATGAATCCTGAGAGCATTAATTGTTATTAATTTTATATTCACTCATACTTTCATCAATATGCTTAAAATACCTTTTAAGATAAGAGCTCAGTTGATTTATTCGTTTATTTTTCTGTCTTCATTTTAAAAACATGAAAACTAATTTCACAAAGATATATGATTTAAAGTGAACTTCAAGTCTTTTTATCTTTATAAAAACAATGAATTTTCAATTTTGAGCAATGCAGTTAAAAAGAAAATATATTAGTTAGAAATTAAATATGTGAATAAAATCAAATCTAAAATACAAAAATATCACATAAAATGAATAAAAATATTAAAATTAGGTATTATTAAAACTAAACCTTCAATATTTTATTTTCATTATTAAAATTGATAGAATTTTAATAGCATAAATTACTCTTGTCAACCAAACAAAGGAATAAATATTTTTGAACTAACTTTACAAACTAAATTATACGTATAGTTCATTTAAATAGCTATGTATGCCTTAAATAACTATAAACCTCTAATTAAATATTTAAGGTATATAAATTTTATGATATTTAAATTTATATAAACTTTTCATAATGGGGATTCTTCAAGCAGAATCAAATGTTTTTAATTCTGGGATATTAAAGTTATATATTATATATATATATATATATATATATATATATATATATATATATATATATTATTTAGAAGTTTTATAGGTGTACAGATATAATTAAAATGTGCATTTAGCATTCCGAATAGTGTATCTTCATTTTCATTATTGAATACTGTTCAATTTGTCTTATAAAACCTAAATAAATATTCTCCTTATTGAGCATATATTTCATGATATTAAATGTAGATATTGAAGTTAAATTAAAATACCTCAACACTTTTTTAGTAACTTGAAAGCGAAAGATTTGAAACATGTTGGGATATATTTTCTTACTTCTTGTGACTTCTTGCATGACAAAAGCTGATATAGTTGATTGTAGCGGCAAGGTTTGTCCTGCTGTCGCGTGTTCATCGGATGCAAGACCAGTCTATGTGGGCCAGAGCTGTTGCGAAAGCTGTGTGATCCCTTTGCGTAAGTATCTCGTGTTACGAAAATGAATTTATTTACTACTGATTACCATACTACTGAGTAAGTATGAGATTAACGTCACCGCACAGAACTATTTATTATAGAACAAATTGTTTCAAGAAATTCATCAAATAAAAAAAAAATGGATATAAACCACAAGAAGAAAGTAATCATTAAATAAAATGACCTTTTGAAATTAAAAATATTAAATTTAATGTTTAATGATTCGTATATTAAACTGATTGACTAAAAACTATCTGTTAAAATTAAAATACATTTTTAGGAATGTATTCTATGCACAATATACATGTTATCCATAAGAGATATATTCATATACTTGTTATTTAATCTACGAAATCTCAATATTATATTTATGTTTGTAAAGCTAGGGACGCCACCTAGCCTATATATCGAGCTATAACCCTCGGCACTTAATGAAGGGGCTCGTTCTCGGATACTGTCAAGTTTGGGTGCAAAACTGGGGAAAATGTCTGGCTTTCTGCATATAGTGGATCAACATTTCAAAAAAGAAAGCAGCGCCCTCTCATGTTCCTGTCTGGAGTCATCGTTCTCGTCGATAACCTAATTCGGCATGTTTATCCTTTCGCATGCGCACCTAGATAGGGACAAAAAAAAAAGTGAGCTTTATTCTCGAGAATACTAAAAATAAGAAAAATTTCGTAATTCTTTGTTTAGGTACAATTATGAAAGGGAATACTTTGGATACTTTAGCATTTATACTTTAAATTCATGGCTGCTTTCTGTTAGATACATAAGGATTTCTGCCAAAATAACATCTTACATTTAGAATTTGACACAATGCTGTTTGTTGTCGATTAAATTGTGGTAACAAAATACAGTTGACTGATTCCTATTAGGAATACTCGCTTTAATATGGTTATTACTAGAACGTTGAAAAAAGCTAGCTTTAAAATACTTTTTTCATGAAGCAATAATGGCATTTTTAAACATAATAATGTTATTATCTGAAAAAGTAAAAGCATTTAAGCAATTTATTTCTGTGACTGCACAATTACTACTAGTAAAATGCTACAAAAATTTGATCATATCAGTCAATCGAAATGTTTTAATTACTTCTTTGGTAGTTGCTTAATACCGAAAAATATAATAAATATATAGTTGGTTAGTAAAATTGGTCTCAAATCAAAATCCCACTGATAAAATATTGTTCCAGTTTTTATCTGTGTTAAAAATTTAGGAATATGAAAATATAAGATAATATGTAGTAATCAATAAAGCAAAAAAAAACTTAATTAAAATTTAGTATAAGTATTTAATATTAAATAATATAAGCTATGTGGTACATACATATATAAACATATACAAGTGTATATTATATATATATGTGTAAAAATTAATAAGTAAGCATTTTACTTACAGTTTTTCATTCTTAAGCCTTTAAATGTATGCTTATGCACAATCAGTTGAAATATCCTCATAATACGATAGAAGATTGGGCACAGGTGCCGTATAATCCATAAAGTCAAATTCAGAATTTTTTGGTGATGCAGAAATGTTGCCAAGATGACGTATCGTGACGTGCGCGATGACGTAAGTACTAGGATTACCAAACCAGAATTTTTTGCATAATTCTTATAGGTCTCCATTTGTATGACGCAATAAAACTGAGGCTTCCAGATACATAAGAAAATCCGCCAAAAAATCGCCAATCTCAAATTTGGCATCATGGATTATACGACAACTGAGCCGAAGATTGTTCATTTCTAGCAATTTTTTTCATTGTATGTGAATTATTCGGCAGGTATGAGCATGTACGAGGGCCGTTCAGAAACTAACCTCCGGTTAATTGAAAAAAATATACCAAGTTAAGTAAAAATATTTTAATATATACATCTTACAACTACATCTTTGCACTATTTTTCGACATAGTCACCATTACGATTGAGGCACTTATCGTATCTCTTCACAAGGTTTGAAATTCCTTCTGCATAAAAATCACCCGCTTGTGCCTTGAGCCAGCCTGTGACCGCATCTTTGAGCTCTTCGTCGTCATCAAACCGCTGGGACCCGAGCCATTTCTTCATATGCATGAAGAGGTGATAATCGCTTGGCGCCAGATCTGGGCTGTAAGGTGGATGGTTGAAAACGTCCCACTTGAAGGACTCAAGAAGGGCTGTTGTTCTGCGAGCAGAGAGGACGGGCGTTATCGTGCAAAAACGATACCGGAAGTCAGCATACCACGGCGTTTGTTCTGTATAGCCCGTCGTAATGCTTTTAGTGTTTCACAGTACACGTCTTGATTAATGGTCGTCCCACGTTCCATGAATTCAACCAACAACACCCCTTTGGCATCCCAAAACACCGTTGCCATCAGTTTTCTGGCAGAAAAATCTTGCCGGGCTTTTTTGGTTTGGTAGGCGAATCTGAATGTGCCCACATCTTTGATTGTTCTTTTGTCTCAGGGTTCACGTACTTAATCCAGGTTTCGTCACCGGTCACGATTCTGTTTAACAATGGTTCTCCTTCGTCCTCATAACGTGACAGAAAGTCTAATGCAGAGGCCATTCTTTGAGTTTTGTGGTGGTCGGTAAGAATTTTCGGCACCCATCGTGCACAGAACTTACGGTAACCCAATCTTGCTGTCACTATCTCGTACAAAAGAGTCTTAGAAATCTGTGGAAAATCAGTAGACAACTCCGCCATTGTGAAACGTCGATTTTCACGAACTTTTTGCATCAACTGTCTGAACGAGTTCGTCAGTCACCAATGATGGTCTACCACTCCTCTCTTCATCATGAACGTTTTCTCGTCCACTTTTAAATAAACGTACCCATTCACGGACAACTCCTTCACTCATAACTTTTGGTCCGTACACGGCACAAAGCTCACGATGAATAGCTGCTGCAGAGTATCCTTTGGCTGTAAAAAACCTTATAACAGCACGCACCTCACATTTGGCGGGATTTTCTATTGCAGCACACATTTCAAACTGCCACAAAAACTAAACTAGCGTAGGTACGATGTTCACTCGACTACGGCTTGATGCCGACTGACCTGCTGAGCGCGTGAATGCACAGATGGCGCGCTACTCCCCCCACTACCCGCACTGTGACCAATCGGAGGTTAGTTTCTGAATGGCCCTCGTATATTTGCGTTTAATACAAAAAGTCTAATTTAAGAGACTTTAAAAAATTTTGAACTATTAAAAAAATATATCGTCTTGAAAATAGTAAAGTTTTGATCTTGATCATTATATCTTATTTTATTTCAGAATATGGTGAGCAATGTAATCCAGCTTTAGAGCCTCTACCTGGCGGACCAACTGGTCCCAGTGGTGCTCCAAGAGTTCCAACAATTTTCCCGATATGTGATGTAGGATTACAATGTGACGAATATTCATTAACTTGTGTGTAATCTAATCACTAAAACATTGTGCATTTTGCATGTTTTTATAAAATGTTCTTAATTAAGATAATTTATATTAATATATTTCTTTATGATATTAAAACTAAGAATACATATGAATTATATTACATAATACTAACTCTTTCGCTATTTGTGATTAAAAGTATAATTAAAATGTAGAAAAGAAAGTTACAGTCAACCATTAGATTCCAGATATATATACATAATTACACACCTATGCATAACACATGTCATATGAAAATACGACATATTAATTACACAACTTTTTGTAAAATTTTTGATACCAGATATATAAGATTAAATATATGCATAATATTTTAATAATTTATATCTAATGTTGAAATATATGAAAATTATTGCATTGCATTTATATAGTTACCTGTTCCAAAGCAATGAACGTAAAAATGAAATTCATAATTTAGTCTCTTTCTAAATAAACCATAAATATTAATAAGCCATGTACATAAATTGTATCAATAAAGAATCAAATATAACAACTTTAGCTAGCTTTATTAATTTAACTCAAGCCATGTAATGCACAACGTATAATCTGAATAAATGATCACTTTTTAAGTATTGCATAATATCGAATTTCACGATTTATTGTCTTGATGGGAAGTGCCAGTTCTCATAGATACTTTTGGATTGGAGAAATAATTCAGTTTGCCTCTAGAAAGTAATTGTTTGGATAACATAATGATGCTCACTTAATAGAGTTACTGCATAGATTATCAGCATATTTGATTGATATTATTGTAATGTCCATTAATACTGTTAACGATAAGAAGTCTACTGTGCTTTATCGGTCAATATCATTAAGTACTGCTGTGACAACGTCATTTTTACTGAAAACCTTGATTTCTGACACAAAAATTTGCATGTCTTATAAATGGAATGTTAGCTCATGATTTAGACTCATCGGACTCAGTATTCCATAAAATGGTGGAGAGCTTTGTGGATATATATACTTTTTATTTGTTCTTTGCATTGTAGGTAATGTGAATAATCATCTGACATGCTTTTGGAAATTATATAATATTTTATTTCAATAGAAAAGAAATCTAATAAAACGCATGCACTTTCATCCTGACGTATGAGCACAAAAGCAAAAACGAAAAATCCATCTCCCGTTTCCAATCAATAACAGGATAAGAAAACAAAGTCTACCACATTATTAAGCACATTTCTTCAACTAGATCAATGTGAGTACTCTTAAAGTGAAACTGATACAATTATAAACTGCTAATAATTCCAGATTCTATATTTAATTGATATAAAAAATCCACTAGAGAGAAAGGTACATTTAGATTTTATAAAATTTAAATTGTCACCTTATGTGTCGCGGAGAAAAATTTTAGCTAGTAAAATACTATCATAACTTCTTTATTAATAAGTTATTGAATTTCTCAGTAGGATTCTGAGGAACAATTAATAAAAAAGTTATGATAGTAAAGTACTATTATAACTTTTTTACTAATAAGTTATTGAATTTCTCAATAGGATTCTGAAGAAATAAATATCTTGTTTAACATTAGTTTAAGGGAAAAATATGTTTACCACTTTAGGCTATAAAGTAAGATAATTTTAGTAATTTTTTTTACGCAGATTTTTTCTTTGTGTATGAATATACAAGATAAGTAAGGATGTATGTAAATATTATGGAGTTTAGAAATATATCTTTGGTTATATTTTTATAGTAAAAAACAGTGATTTTTATACCAGTAAATTTGATAAAAATGTATGGAATTTTGATGCATTAATTATAAAGTTTTGCCAAACATTTTATTGTTAGTACATGATGTCAATTTTATTCTATTGCTGCCGTTTTTGAAATAATGAGAAATAAAAAAGTCAAAATTTAGATTATATATTTTATATTTTTGTCTTACAAATTCTTTAAAATATCGCATAAAGACTTGTAAATTTAGCATCTTATTAAGACGTTTTCATAAGATGATTTAAAAATTTTTAGTTGTATTCTTTATTACCTTGATTTAAAAGGGAAATGAAGATTTTCTCGAAATACCAAAATAATTATTTTCATTTTAAAAGATAAAATGCAATATGATATATATATATATATATATATATATATATATATATATATATATATATATATATATATATATATACACACACAGAAGGCTTGTATACACAGAAGAATTTATATGTATGAATATAGATCATTCTAGAAAATACAAAACAAACTTAAAATTCTTGCTATCATACTTTCATTTAACATGGGAACATTTATTTTTATAAATATATATATTTATATATATTTTACCTGAGCTTTCCTTAACAGACTTTACGCCATTTTATGATAATAAAAATAATCCTGTTTATCACACACATGTTGTATATATAAACTTAAAAACTTAATTGCAATATAAAATATATACTATCTCTTATCATTTACGCTCTCAGCAAACGCCATATTTGATGAAGTAAATATACATTAGCATTGAATGTTTAAATATTTCTTTAATATACATGCATACATACATACATACATTTATATATATATATCTTATCAAACGACTGAATTACATAATATTATTCAGTGTATGAATAGTGCTTAAAAATCATGCGTTAGAATATTAAAAAATACAAAAAAGTATATCTAATAAAAAATTAAGAAGTAAGAAGTTGATGTATTGAGATTGCTTGAGCGAACTGAATAACTTTTCTTTTTTTGATTGTTTTGAGAGAGAGAGAAAGGGAGAAAAATGTTTTAGATATTTATTATTATCATGAAGTTCGCCTCCAAAAATAGAGTAATGCTTAGGCTATTTCCTGTTCGGTTTATTTGAAGTTCAAACCCGGATGTTTCCATCTTTTATTTTATCTCACCAACTATTCGCTGACAAAACGTTTTCAGAATAAATGCAATCAATAATGGATGCACACATATTTAAGTTCAGAAAAGAAAAGAGATAATCAGTTAAAAAATTGATATTCATTTCAATAATAAATATTGCTAAAGGTGAGAATGAGCAGCATAAAAAAAACTTATTTTTCTAAATTAAAATGTAAAATTTTTTTCTAATTTTACAGTAAAAGCTTTTAGCTTAAATACAGCTTTTATTGTTAAATTAGAATGAAAATTTCATTTTCTTTATATTTTTTCGGAAAATGTTTTTGAAAATTGCTCTTAATAGCTTAAGAATTTCACATTTTAGATATTAGTCAGCCAGTTAAGCCAGAAAATAGTTGCTTTATCTGTGATTTATAAAAGATAAAATAAACCAGTTTCGTTAGGAAATTGTGTAAAACTGTCAGAAAAAATTAAGATGATGTCTGTAAACGTTAAATTTAATTACAGTTAGCATCACTCTAGTTGAAAAATGTGAAAGTTTGGAAATAAAGATATACCAGCTTTTGTGTCAACTTTGTCACATAACCGTGGTTTAAAGTTACGATGGATTTAGATGTGCTTAGTGTGTGTTTTCCATTGACAGAAAAACCTGAAATAAATTCAATGAAGCAAGCACCAACTTTGGTTAATACATTATGATATCGATTAAGCAATTCAAGGCCTTAAAGAAATATTAATAGAAGGGGTTTTATAAAGTACATCAATTTTGCAAAATATGCATTGAAGAAAATTTCTACTTCAGAATATTTGTAATTGATTTCATATACGAAATTTTCCTTCTTATATAAAATGCATTATTAATATAATTGTTTTATAATCTGTTCCAAGATTTTAAACTGTTAGGTGTAAAAGTAAGTAGTAGTAGTTTTAGTAGCATTGCCACTGTACTCTTTGAAACAAAGTGATCTAAGTTCTATCTTAATTACTATATAACAGATAGGATGAGTGATTTTTTGCTATCCACACGGCTATATTAAATTTTCTCTGAAGGTGGTTTGCTTGACGCATGTATATATGACCCACTGTGTATGAAAGATTGTCCAAAATATGATATGTATCGAAAATTTTGAGATTTTTTCAATAGCTTGAAATTTTAAATATTATGCCAGTGTGAAACTTGTTGGGTCCAAATAAACGTATTCTTATTTGAGGTAACACAGAAAGTGAATTTTATAATTTTACACACCATAAAATCTGTATAAATAAAAGCCTTATTTTGTATGTTGAATTTTTATGCTTGATTAAATAATGAAGAACTGCACAGAATGAAATATCAAGATTAAATCGTTTTTTTTTCTATTACTTTAAACCATAATCAACATTAATTTTAATTTATCAGAAAATGCTTAAATCGTGATAAAACCTCTATGGGAATTTGTTTCTAGAAAGTGCAAGTGTATTTGAATATTTCCTCACTTTTAAAATTATCATTAACTACTGCGATTGCGGAATATATGTTTAGTATTCGGTTTTTTTTAAGAACTCCACAGTATTATTTCCTTAAAAATAATTACTCTATTTTTTAAAATTTTTTAAAAGCGTAGCTGAAACACAGTCAAGTATTGTGGTCAACAGGAAACGCAATATAACACTAAAGAAACTAATTCCAATTTTAGTATTTAATAACTTAAAAGACATTTTCCAACATTCACAACAGTATATTCGATTTGGTTTTAACTAACTTATAAAGGAAACTTCCTTTCGTATGCATGAAAATATAGGAAATGACGTTTCATTTATATAAGTAATATAAAACCAATGTTTTGGTTAAATAATGTTTTGAGCAAAGGTAAATTGCTTACATGATTAAAAATTAATTTATTGTTAAAATTGATTTTTTTTATAAATTGTTGTTTTTCTCAGAAATTAGATACACATCTTCACAGGAAGATATGGCCTTCAAAAGCTGTTCATTTTGGCCTGCCAACGCAATACAAAATCTTTCAGCATATCATTTTAAATATTATGACATTTAATGATTTATTGATAGCAAAATATAAATATAACGATGATGTAATTATTATTGCCTCACACAATGATATGTTAAAGTATATTTAGAAAAATACTTCAGAGTAATATTAGCCTATTTTGTATCCCAGCCGATATTTGGGTTATTATTTTTTTGCTCAAATATTTATCCTCCATAAGAGAAAGGAATGAATACTGTATAATGATTGATATTAAGAGTTCTTAACATTTTTAAAGGAAGTTAAGTAATATTTATGAAAATATTTTGGGATTATATAAGTATATCGCAAGTTCGAAACACGCGTGAGTGAAACGCAGTTTATTTATTCACTTGTTCCGTAATATATTATTACTGTTTTATATCATTAGTTTTTGCTTTTAATTTATAAAGTGAAAGTTTTAAAATAAGAAATTATCTTAAGAATATAATAAAGTAATTAAAATAAATTCAAGTTATTTGGTAAATTCAAAGATAAGCTTTAGTTCATGTATTAATTAATTGTTATACTAATTGTAAATATATCTTAGAATAAGTTAAAAGAAAGTTTATGGTGATTTTAGAAATCGTAAGAAATTGTTTTGAGTCTCTAACTAAAAATTTACTGAGGACCTAGCATTAAATCATTTTCCAGCTTCGAATGCTTTTATTAATATGTTAGTTCTTCTAGTGACTTTGATGGCATATTTAAACATTAATTTTAAATGGTTTCAAATCCATATTAGTTCTTTTGGAAATAAAATTTGAAGAAAAGGAATTCTCTCTTAAAATTAATAAAATGCTTTCTGATTTCTTTTAATATATAATATTTTTGATGATCTCTTTCAGTACTTTCAATATAAAAATTAATTTGTTGCAAGAAATATTTTTAATAAACCCTTTTTTCCCATATTCTTAGTTAATTTTTTTTAATAAAATAGCTAGTGTTTGATTTGAATATGAATATTTTGCAATTTTTCCTTGAAGCAGAGATAATTCAATTTATTCAGTTTTCATATAAAACACGAATTTCACACATAGCTTTAAAAATTCTATAATTTTCAACTACAATTAGAACATTTCAAACTATATTTATAAGTTAGTTTCAAAAGAATACTTGAATTTATCCAGGTGATATAACAGATATATTTCTCAAATTGAAAAGAAGCAAAATAAATAAATAAATAAATAAATAAAAAAATAATAATAAATAAACCCTTAAAACATCTACATGTTAACATAAGAATACATTTATGTTGTAAGAATCAAAATGTATTTACATTCCTCTAGTAAATTTTAGCTCTTACGTGTTGCGCAAAATTTTTAAACCTTTTTTGGAACTAAGAGTTTATCATGCGATTGAAAAACAATTCCTGCCTAAATAGTCGTTCAAATACAGAGAGGGAACTAATTTATCAAGCTTTGATCACATGAGTTTATATATAGCTACAGTAATGATTTTTAAACAGAGTCTCAGTGAAAATATTGCCCAATATCTTCTTAAGTATTGTTAATAAAAATCTGTGCAAATATTAAGGAAATCTTGATTTATTATTCTTACAGCTTTTTTTTCTGTTGAAATACTTTATGTCTATTATTATAATTGTTTCAAATAATGAAGAAAATTTGGCACTGGTGCCGTATAATCCGATTCCAAATTCTGAATGCTTTTTGGCGGTGCAGAAATGTTGCCAAGATGACGCATCGGGACTTGCGCGATGACGTAAATACTAGGATTACCAAAGTAGAATTTTCAGCATAATTTTTATAGTTCTCCATATGTATGACTTATTAAAAACGAAGTTGTCAGATTCATAAAAAATCTGCCAAAAATTCGCCAATCTCAGAATTTGGCATCCTGGATTATACGGCACCTGTGCCGAAAATTTATTACACCTATGAATAGGAGTTAAAGTGATACCAAATTTATGTAAAACTTATAAAAACTGTATTAGTTTTTTCACTTCATTTTGTAATTTTTGGTAAATATGAAATACGTTCATCCTTGAAATTTTATTTTTAATTTGAACGCATACAACCTTCCCGTTGACCACAGATGTACGATACAGGGCTTACAGAAGTAACTAATTAGAATATTAAATTTAGAAAATTAAATGTTATGGGTATAAAGAAAGCGAACAAATGCAGAAAGCAGCAGATTAGACTTCATAAAAACAAATAAGTTCACGGAACAAGTAACACCGAACATTTTTAATTCATGTTGTAAGCATAACCTTGCGCAATCTCTCTCGTAGATAGGGTATGAGAAAATAATACTTTACACATCTTGAGGTACATTTTTGAACACTTTCACATAAGTTATTCAATTTTAACGAAACAATTAGCTTGCAAATTCATTCAAGTTTGCAAGAATAAAAGTTTTATTCTCTGAGATGAGAATAAAATAAATTTAACAATTGGTTCATTATTTTGTGGACTGTTTTTAAAACTAATTATCAAAAATATTATTTTTCAAGTGGAAAGAAAACATTTGAGTAAGAGGCGCGTGTGGTTTGATTTCACCCGTGATGGAATTAATATGATCTTATATGACATTAATATGATCCTTGAATTTGTTTAGATACACAAGTTGGATTATGGCGATGCAAATTTCCTAAGATTTATTCATTCTTACATTTAAACACGCCTCATTGTGTTTGATAAGACTTTCTAAGAAGCAAGGTACCGGTTAATAATTTCTAAGTTAAAACTCAAATTTGAAATGTATCATCCCATGAGTTTCTATCTTATTAGTGACAGGAATATTTACAGTGGTTCAAAATTCATTTTAAACTTTGATTTCTAATAGTGCTCAAATTTCGTGTTCAAAAAGTAACCGTTGCGTAGTATATGTAAACGCATTTAAATTCGAAAGCATTTTAAAATCAAATGTGCTTTGTTGTTTTTTCCGTTGCAGTTAAAACATTAATATGGATTTATCTTTGCATTCATTCTTGAGTGTAAAATGTTTTTGTTTTCTTATGTTAGAGAATGATTCAAAATTTTCCAAGTAAAACATGAAGTTCATGTTGTTTGAATTCATGTTACTGTAATGAATTTAAGCTGCAAAGGGGGGGGGGAAGGATTTGTAAAATATTAGGAATTTACTAATTGATCACATTATATAACTTTGAATGAAAGTACAGTGAAGTGTTGTTATGCAGTTCAATGGTCTATCTAAGCAATCTCAATTTTATTTAAGCAGCTCATTTTAAAAACATGATGTTTTAAAATAAAGAAGAAGTGCGTACACAGACTGAACCGATCGAGGAGACCACAATCTATGTAAAACCACTTTATAAATTTCGAAATGTATTTATATTTTTAGAGCGAAAATTGTTAATATTCATGGAACAATATTACTTGGTACAGTGACCCATATTTTCCAGAATTTTTTATTAATTAATTATGCTATACAATTTTGATTCATTTTTTTTCTCGTATCATAAATAAAAATTGACAGAAAATAATTTTAAAAATTAACAGAAACTTTTAGCCTTTTGTCAGAAACAAAGCCATGAAACAAAGTCAACATGAAAACTACAAAAATGCAAAAAAATGAAAGCCTCGCTTTTATAAATTGTTATAATTCCAGATACATGACAGGATAACACATTTTTCTTTATATATTTGCATTTATCTGTCCTTTAATTTTTGGATATATTTATCCAAAAGTTAAAATATATAAAGATATATTAGGGATATATATATTTCGGATAAAATATATTAGGGATATATTTTATCCAAAAATAACATATTAGAAAGAGAGATGATATAAAAAAATACCAAGCTTTTACTATCCACTTTTTGGCTAGTCTTATGAGAAAATAATAAGAATACTAATATATTTTACGCATCAATTTTACACTATTTTTACTTGCAAACAAAAAGAACGATATCTAAGTGTGTTTCAAAATACGTAATCCAAGAGTTTTGTATTAAACATTTTACTGAGAGTGATGGAAAATGCATGTAATTAACATTGAGCACAGTCAATAGATTTGAATTATTATTTCTATTCTAACACCAGAATAAACTCTATTAATTTCGGAAGAATTGTTCAAAAAAATCAAAAAAATCACTATTCTTATTCTTATTGTGCTGTGGAATGCCAATTGCCTTTGGGATTGTGGGATTTTAACTAAGAAAAACTACCATGAACTTATTTTCTGTTGTTTTTGTTATTGATGACACTTCGAGAAACTCACTATGCCTTTGGATATGCAAATATAAATCAGTAAAGACCGTCTTTATTTTAATCAGAGCAACACGAAGGTAAAGTACGATTTTGTACTAAGCTATTCTGATAGAGGGCACCACCAGAGGATCCACTCCCGCAATTTTGACATTCATTTGGAGGGGAAGAAAACTTTCTCCAAACTATTATACCCATAGTAACTGCTCAACAACCGATCACAAGACTTTTGATTCCACAAATTTAACGAGCACGTATATCGCAAGTACTCGGAGGGTCTTAAGCGGAGGAAAAATGGAGAGGAAAAATATGGATTATATATATGATAGCAAAATGTTATTTTCTTAAATACCAATATGAATTTAAAACTTCTATCATATTATTTTTCTTAGATAAAATTATTTTTTCTTATGGGTTTTAGAGGAATGAAGAAAAAAATGGTTAAGACTTTTTGGTCAATTGAAGGATAATCACATAGCAGCTTCCGATCTGACCAAGACTGTTGAGTATGGCATGTGCTTAGTTGGAGAATCAAAACCAGAAGAAAGCATTTTCTTTGGCATCGATGCATGAACTGATGCTATAGGTTTGATTACGGCTTGTAAATTCAATGGTTTAAGTAAAGAAGATTTTTACAAGATAAAAACCAAATAAAATTTTTAAAAAGTTCTTGCCAATAAAAAGTAATACATATTGCTTATTTTTTTGGCAATCATTCAAATTGTTTTTTGTTACTTAAATATGTCATAAACATCAACGTGTCGGAAATGAAATGCTCAGTCATTTATTATATCCCTCATTTTTGGTTCATAATCAATAACCATTTATTTATAACGTATAAACTACCCTATAAAATTTCGCTAAGGGTGTTGGCCATTGAATACTTGTGGCGTTGGTGGGTGGGGAAAGTATTTCCGGTGTCTCTGTTGAACATTTCAGAAATCTTGCAAGCATACATACACTCCCACACATATAAGTATATATACATACATACACATTACATGTATACACACATACTTTATAAATACAAACATATATATATATATATATAGTATATAGTATATATATATATATACTATGAATACAAGACCTTGTTATTAAAAGATAGAAATAAATGTTTCATTTTTAGGCCATCGTTTTAATAGGTAAAAATGACTTTTCTATGAATGAATTGATAAGAAAGTTTTTAAAATGTCTCTCTTCCGCTCTCGATTTAGCTTGGAGAGAAATGTTTTGACTTTCCATTGTTATGATAAATCCGTTATTCGTAAACGAGGAAGTGATTGGTGTGTTTCCAATTTAACACAGTTTAATTCATACTCTGGATGCTTTGCTTTTAACAATGAATATGTTACTCATTTCACTTACAACAGGTGTAGTTAGATAAACTGTTAAGCTTATTCTGATGACCTCTGCTTCTGTCTAGTAGCATAGTGTCATGATAAGTTACGAATTGCTTGTAAATAAAAATAATTTGTAGTTCCCTTATCTACTTACGTATGTATCGCTTATCACATGAATAAAAAAATGTTATTTTCTTTTAAATGGCTTGATGAAATTACTAATTTATTTATATTAATATTTTAATTATAATATCAACCATATTTTTGAAATCACAAATGAATTTACTCTGTTAAAATTTTTAATATATTATTGTTTTCATCTGCTTTAATATTAAGTAACTTGAAGATTATTTATCAGATTCTTTTCTTCTAAATTAAAATAATACAGAAACCAATAATATCAAACGATATTTCGAAAATCAATATATTCCGGAAAACTTTTTAGAAAACTGTTTTTCTGTTCAGAAATTTCAGTTTTATTGTAAATTAAGATTTATTACCTACTTAAAATAATACAGTATTTGTTAATTTTGTGTTTTGATTGATTTCAAATCATAATATTATTATTCTTTTTAGTTTTATGCTTTTTCTGTATGTATTATTATTATTAATGGATGCTTTATTCTTTTTTTGTGTTCAAAAATTAGTAGTTAAATTTGTAGCTGATAAAAGATAAGTAAATGAAGCGCTGAAGCGCAGGTTCATTGTGCGCCAGAACCTTGTGTTAAAAGTATTTTGGTTATTTATTAAAATTAATTTTCTCGAGAATTTGTCAATAAATATTAAAGAAAAATATATTGTGGATAGTTCAACGTAAAATATTTTTAATTAGAGATATTTTCATAACCAAAATGATACTGAAATTATCATATTTTTTGCAATACATTTCCGATTTTACTGAACTAATTTTAAAGAAAGTAATCTGTAGAAACGTTTGGCGCTTAATATATCTAAAAACTACAGCATGTAAAAATAAATTCTCTTAATATGATGATAAATGAAAGATCATTTACTAATATATTTTTTAAAAAAATCTGTTGATGTTTAATGGCGAATGAAAATTACTGAATATCATTTACTAATATATTTTTTAAAAAAATCTGTTGATGTTTAATGGCGAATGAAAATTACTGAATATAATGTAGATACTGAAATAAATATTTAGATTCGTTAGCTGTCTTCGAAACATGAAAATTATTTACAAGCTCGTGAAGACATGAATTTTCTCAAGTATTAATATTATGAATGCCTCTACAAACAAACCAAAATTTTGATTAATAACAAAATTTTAAAGAAAAAAATTTCACAACCAAAATAAGTAATATAAAAACATGACGAAAAATAAAAAACACTATTAGAAATGTTTATGGAAGAAATTGTTGTTATTAAATAAAGTCTTACTTATTATAAGATTCATCCATTTAATATTGAATATTTAAAACTCCTGCTATTTTAAATTTTCTTGCTTTTTGTGAAAAATTTTTTTAACTAAACAAGCAATTGTAAGACTTGTTTTTTATCCACTAAACTAAAAAACAATTATTTATTATTATTTTTTTTAACAATTTAATAATATTATATTTTTATTGTTAAAGAATGTATAGAAACACATGAACATTTTTATAACAATCATATCAATTTTATGGAAAAAAATATTTAGACTTCTAGTATGTTGATTTATCAATCGAATATATTTAATACATCAAATATTCGTCTGAAAATTAAAATTTCTGTTGGGATTTTTTATTTTTTTACATCATTATAATATTTATATAAGTTTCCACCTTTAAAAACACAATTAAATATTTAAGCATAAGTATAAATACTCATTTGAAAGATATCAAAGCTTCATGGAAAATAAATAAATAAAATTCATAATTTAAAATGAAATTTTTCAAATTTTTACAAGTTATGAACCTATTAAATATAAAAATAAAGCAATATTTAATGAGTTTTCTATATAAAAATAATATCCTAATAACTATTTTAAATTAATGTGTTGCAATTATACATTTCAAATTATTCAAGTTTTTCTCATAAATGTTACATAATGAATTGTATATAAATGTTACTTAATGGATTCTGAAGATTTTTGAAGTAAAATTTATGAACTACATTCTTAAAATAATCCAGTGGAAAAACACAATTCACTCAGAGGGAGTGAAATTTCACTCTTTCATTGTCACAAAACTGAACCAATCTTTAAGATAGAAATTGAGTCTTTTGAAAGATGTGGGTAAACCACTCTTTCTAAGAGTAGTAACAAAATATCGTTTAACAGGGTAAATTAGATGGAAAAAAGAGTGAATTTAAATTTTTTATAGAAGTATTGCTGATTTTTTAATATTGGTAATTTAGTACAGAAATTTTGTTTTGAATTCTTCATTATAAGGATTTTTTTTTTGACGATTACAATATAAAGATATGATTTCTTTAATCAATAACATAACAGCACAATTGAATATGGCATTTTAATTGATTTGAATAATTATAGTTGTTTTTAAATTGCATACAATATTAAGCAATTTGTTCAACCATTTATTTCATTACTTATATGTATATATAGTTTTACGTGTGAGTGTAGCACTCTCAAGAAAAAAATCGTCATACTTCTTATTTTTCAGTTTCATTTACTGTGGGTCCATAAGTACAAAATTAACTTTTACAAACATTAATACAACAAATTGTATAGAATTTAAAAAATACATAAATATTTTATATAAGTAAATATAATTTAAGTTCTTTTGAAAAAATCCTTTATTTAAAGAATAGCTTAAAATTTATTTTTGAATATTGATAATATGCTTTTTTGAAATTACAGGAGGATAAAGACAAATATTTAGATTATTCTGTTGAGTAAAACTGACTTATGTTTTTGCAAATAAATCTTGTTTTATGATATATTTTCCAAGTTTACAGTTTAAACTGAAAATAACGTCAGTGAAACTAAGAATGAAATTAAAAATAAAATACAAGATTATACAAAATCATTTATTCAATTTTCAATACAAAAAAAATTAAATAAAAATATGTATACAAAAATTCTTTATGTATACAAATATGTTTATGATGTCAAATTAATATTGGAGCTTAATTTTTTGACACAACACAAAATAAATAATACTTTAATAACACAAAATAAGAATATTATTAGAATAAGAATAAAAATGATAGTATGCATTTTAATGCATACATTTGGCAAAATTTAGATCTTGATCGATTATAGTAAGAATATATTGTTTCAATTGCAGGACCAACTGGATCATTTTTTAATTTATAAATGCAGTAAGTTTATCATCGCACTTAACACAGGATGACATTTATATAAAGTATTGAATGCTTTTTAATCTTGAATATCCGGCATCAATAAATTTTTATTCCGCAGATAAAAATATTTCATATTCAGGTCTTGCTTTTGACCACAGCAAAGCAAGAGTAGTTGACTAGTTTTGTGAGTGGTTTTTCTACAGATCTCTTCACCTAAAAAAAAAAAAAAAAAAAAAAAAAAAGAAGACTCACAATAATTAAAATTTCTATAATATTTGTATTCTCATTATAGTGTCTATACAAACTTTAATACCAAAAAATTTAATAAGAATATTACTTCAAAAAAGATAAAAGCCTTATTCATTAAAAAAAAAATAAAGCTGCAAAAAATTAGATATCTATGTAATTATATTCAGAATAAATAATTCTATCATCCTGAATCCTCACGTATTTATTCCATATTATAGGACAAGTTTTTGAACATACGATAACATTCTAGGAGCTTAGAATGCAGGATATTTATTGAGAAAACAGTCAGCCTCTAGATATCAAATTCCAAATCTATCAGTAATAATGAGAATAATCATATATATTAAATTAATAGAATTTTTTT